>LR738711.1:339042240-339067438 GCA_902687465.1 Secale cereale | reverse complement strand
GGTATGCTTGATAAAATGCAGTTCTCTTCTATATGAAAGAAATAAGATGAGAATGTCATTCTCAGAATGCGGTTCTCTTCTGTATGAAAACCCTGAGATCAGAATGTAATTTTGAGAATGCAGTTCTCTTTGTCGTATAGAATCTGAGATGACCGTGAATCAATATAGAATGCAGTTAAAAAGAAAAAAATATAGAGTCAGACTAGGCTTCACGTACAGTGCAGTGCGTCCGTGGTGCGTTTAAAGCTTAAAATGCAGTACGCTTCGAGTACACAGTGCAGTGTGCTTAGTGCAAAAAATGTAAAAAACTGAGCTCTCCCTTAGCAGATACGGTTGATTTTCTGTCTTCTAATACAATTTTTCCAAAAATTTGAAACTCGACGACAAACACGTTGAATTCGTCTTTGCAGTCCCAGGTGATAAGGTGAGATGCAGCGCGGATGCGTATATTTAAAAAAACTTGGCTGCTACTCATATGAGTGAATGAAGTGCGCTGCGAACATGTTACAATTCACAAGGAGGAGTTGGCTGAAAGCTCCATTATGTACATATTTGACATTGTCACTGTCTGCCACGAAAAGAAAAACACAAAAACTAACTAGACCGGTATATACAAAAGCACACAGCATGGTGTGAACAGTTTTGCAGATCGAGAACTACACACAGCGACCATACATTACTGTTTACAGAAAGTTCTGGAGCACACACGAAAAAGACATCAACACACATAGAAAAAGATATGCTATCATTTATGCCTCATCCTGCTCCTGCGAATCCAGTTTTGGAGAAAAGCCAAGAGAAATGCAGAGATTTCTTAGATCCTCCGGGAACTCGGTGACTACGACCATGTTTTCAGGGTGGAATAGGATTTGGAACAAAAACTCAGCCTTCCAATCCTGAAGAACAGCTTCCTGCGATGAAGAAAAAATAAAAATAAACAAATATACAACATCATCTACAAAAAAGAAACTGACAAAAAAAATATCAAGGAACGAGGGATTAGTATTGGGTTAAAAAAAGATACTTACATTACGCTTTCGAATTACAAAACAAAGCTTTTGCCGTCATAAAACTGAGCCATCTTCAGAACAAAAAAGCTGCACTCATTGGAGCCCTGCTCAGGGGAGCCCAAAAAGCTAGCTTTCTTTGAAACATCGACCTAGTCTACCGACTCCTTTCTCTTGTACTCCTTTTCTCCATAAACCTTCTTCAACAATGCAGTCATCCTGATCATCTGGTGGAAAATAAGAAAAAAACTAAAATACACATCAGAACAAAAAATGTTCAACACGCGCACGCATGAAAACAAGAAGAAAGGTGAAAAAGGAAAATTTTTACCATTTCAGTACGGTCGCTGTGGTATTCAGACTTATGCCACCTCGTCGTTTGATCAACCGGTCCGCTGTACCTCCCAGTGTCATGAATGTCAAGGGTCTCGCGATGCCTATTCATCGTGTATAGCGAATAATGCTGGTCTTTCATCTGTGGTAACAGAATCTGATTTTGTCTCATCAAATTTGTTATGGGTTTGATGAGTGAAAAAGGATTATTGGAAAAAATTAGGAGAGAAAATAAGTACATAAGGCTGAACAAAAGCAAATCTGATAACTTACTAATTTGCAATCAAGAAGGTTCTCGTCATCACAAACATAAAGTTTCAACTGCTTTGCTGCATCTTCAAGGTTAAACTAGCCGTGGACAAAAGGCAACACAACATTTCCATCTTCATCTCTATCCGCGTGATCATTCATTTGAAGCACATACTGCATGTGGGTAATTCACAAAAGAACGTTAATACAGTTCCCCTTAAGATGTTCGCTCCGACGCTTAATCAAAAAACGGATCACGCTTCTCCAAAAACAGAATGTAGTTCACAATTCTACCCATAATTTGTTTCATTTAAGATGCATGGGTTAAACACAAAAAAAAAATGTATGCAGTTCAGTACATTCTAAAACAAATTATTATACACTATTTACTGCAGTTCACTCGAGCAGAAAAAAAGAAAAAAAAAAGAAAAAAGAGAAATACCGTGATAAACAAAGGGGACAGCAGAACGCGTTCGCCAGATCGATAAACCACATTCATATGCTCGTCATTCTTCCAGTACCTGATGATATGATCGATCAATTCCGAGTCCATAAAACCACCTTTGGTGAAAGTTAAGAACATGTAGTCCACATTCACAGTGTAGACTTCGATAGGATTCCTGTGCACGAAAAGCGCGCACCTGCACAAAAGAAAAGGCGAAGGTGGGGGGGTTAGGAGCACAAAAGCAAAAACACAGAAGAACATTACACACATTAAAAATCAAAAAGCGAAAAAACTAACGAAAAAAGAACTAACTCTCCGTATTTCTGCCTGAATGGTGTGCTCGTGATGAGTTGCAAGACTTTCCTCATCTCCGCAAGATAGCTGAATCTCGCAGGATTCAACTTCTGTATAGGAGATCGAAACTTTGATGGCTTCTGCATAGGCCTCTTATTTGATAAAATTAGTGCCTAACTGTCTGTCGGGCGTTCCACAGCTGCGCTCCTGGTCCTCCTAGGCACTGGTGGTGGCCTCTCAAAATTATCATCACTATCTTCAGCATTTGGAGGGCTCACTGCTTTCTTCCCATGCTTGACATTGACAAGAGATTTCTCAAGAGCTTTTTCATTCGAAGTGCTGGCACCACTCCTCAGCCTCTTACACACAGGTTCTTTCACAAGCTTAACGGAGGGTTCATCAAGGACAAGTTTCTGAATCGTTGGAGTGTGAACCTGAGTTTCAAACAAGGAAATACCACCTTGGTGTGCGCCTTCGTCAAAGCCTGCACAAAAAAATGGATAATGAGCAAAATGAAAAAGAATCATCAAGTTCACTAAGGAAAGTCATTTTAAACATGCGAATGGGGTTCTACTAAAAAGCTTAACAAAAGTAGTGGACCTCCCCTCTCTATATCAATGAAGTTCACTTAATAAAAAGGGTGTGTGACTGAAAAAAAATGTAATAACCTTCTTTAAAAATTAAAAGGGATGTCAGGTCCAGACAGCAATGCGACGAGGTCAGCCAACTATAGAGCATCGCCTTCCTGATGTAGCCAATGTGCTCCTTCCCAAACTTGGCAATTGTTTCACCATCCCAGGTCTGCATGAATTGGAACATGTAAAATCCACAGTCATGCCTGCAAGAAAACCAACACAAACACATTACTAATGCAGTTCACTCAATAATGAAGTGCTACTGATGTTAGTAAAACAATGCAGCTCCATACACACAAAGAAACCGAGGGAGAACAACCAATAACACATTAGCAATGTAGTTCGCTCAAGGAAAAAGGTGCTTCTAATTTAGTAAACACAATGCAGCTCACTTACACAAAAAAAACTGAAGGAGGAAAAAGAAAAAAGGAGAACAAGTACAAACCCGTTTCCCTATTGCAGGACATTAATATGAGTCAGCGCAAAGCTGTCAAGGGTGGGGGGGTTCAACGGCTCATCGCAGCTTGCGCTGCCATCTTTCCAAACTTTTTTGATGTTCCTGACCATTTTCCAGAAGACAAGATTTGCAGGAGCGCTGTCGGCCTCGTTCAATGAGTCGAGAAACTCAAAACGCTTCTCTCGCAGGTTCAAAGTGACCAAGCAGTAGTGGCCTATCGCGTCCTTCATTGTTGCGGGAGGAGGGTCAAATGTTGCAAACATAATCTGAAATAAAAAAAAAAGAATAAAACAAACCAGATGAGAAAATAGAAAAACAGAAAACTTATTTTCAAGATGACAAAAAATGGTCAAAATGCGTTACCAAGTTTTTCTTGTCCACATGATCCTCTGCGCTTGAAGAAAACATCTTTTTCAAAGCCCTATTTGTGGCACCGCCGTTCCAAATGGAATTCTGCCAAAAAGACAAAACCAGAGAGTTAATGAAAATGCTTATAGCACAAATAAAAATTGGACGAGGGGATAAAATATAAATTAATGAAAATGCTTACACATAGGTTGTACGGGACAATCATCGTTTGAGATCCTTTGAACCTCTCAGCTAACATAGAGACGCCAATGTTTGCGAGGCGCGTGCTCAGCGTTCCATACGACCAAAAAGACTCGCCAACATGACCGATAGTAATATCACCAAACTCGCCCTTGAACGCAACTAGATG
Source organism: Secale cereale (assembly GCA_902687465.1). Lineage (NCBI taxonomy): Eukaryota > Viridiplantae > Streptophyta > Magnoliopsida > Poales > Poaceae > Secale > Secale cereale. The sequence continues at coordinate 339,063,300 of LR738711.1, read as the reverse complement.
CCTTCAGACAAGAAGAAAAAAGCCCAGCAAAAAGTGATAAGATGGGTGTCCCTGAAAAAATAACATATTAAATAACCGGGGTGTAAGACAAAAAATGTCATACTTCTTCTTCTTATCCCTCCTAGCCCTTGTAATAGCGTCATATAACTCATTGTATCTTCTCATAAGAGCTGGATTAACACTCAAAGGAGTAACAACAGGTAATTCCTCATCTGCACACAGAGTGGGAACGATATCAGATAATAAAACACACACGGTGCATTTCGCCCCCGGGAAAGAACAAAAATAATGCAGTTCGCTTACCTTCGGTTTCAGAATAAACTTCCTGCGGCTGCTCATATACATCTTCGCTGAGCGTCAAGTGATCCAGCCCGGTAATATCATCATCAAGCAGCGCTTGATTGCTCATGTCCTAAGAGAGTCTTGGCTGTTCCTCTTCAGAAACAATCGAAACTGCCTCAGCTGGGACTTTTTTTGTCTCGGCTGGGACAACCAAATTGCCAACAGATTGCTTGGGGGCGCGAGGGACGACACAAAATTTCTCAGGCACCTCATCGCCAAGCAACAAAACAGTAGGCCCAACAACACCATCAATGCCAGCGGATGTCCCGGCATCGTCAAATCCGACTCTAGGAGTTCCTTCTGTCTCTTTTGCAAGTTCAACTGTAACACTCAACAGGACACTCCCCTCCTTCTCTACCTTCTGCCTTATCAACCTCCGCATCAGGCTCCTCCCCTCCTCTCCCTTCCACATTATCATCCTCAATGTTGCGCTCCGCTTGGATTTCAACATTTAATCCGCAGTTCTGATGAGTTAAAAAATAAAACACATTACACAAAAAAGATAGAATGCAGTTCACTAATAAAATGGACCATGAAGCTCCCATGAAAAATAAAAAATAAAACACAAAATGCAAAATTCTCTATACTCACCAGAGAAGCGTCGCCTTCCGTCTCTTTACACTTGTCAGCCTCCTCGTCCTTGCCAGCGTCACCCTTTGCCTCCTTCCCACTATTTCCACGTTTGATTCGGCATCCTAAAAAACAAAAAAAACATAAACAAAACTATTATCCAAATCTGCAGTTCTACAACTAAAAAACCAACACCAGATCATGCATTTCACTGCTAAAAAAGATGATGCTTCTTCTCTAAACAACAACTGCAGTGCACTACCACAACTGGTGCACAAAATAAAAAAAAAGTTAAAAACTGCAGTTCGCTGCCACTGCTGGTGCAAAAAATATAATTGTTTGTTTTGGACACTACAAAAATCAAACAATGAAGTTCACTGTAACAAAAAGAAAGGAAAAAATCAAACCTTGTCGATGACGCCTTTGTCAAGAGGATTGTCTTTGGCAGCTTCGTCAACGGGGGACAATGGCCTGTCAAACAAATAATCAGAATCAACACCGTGGTGGTCCTGGTGGTCATCATCACGACAAGCGTTAGCCTTAGAAGATTCTCCTCCACACTGCGAAAAGAACAAAAGGATGCGAAAAACAAATAGTCAATGCAACAAACACACATAAAAAATAGATAACAAATATGGGTAAAAAAACTGTTCACATATGAAAAAAAGACATACATCCACATCTGCGGGGTCAGGCAAAGAAGGCCGAACAACATCTTCATGCCTGTTCATTTCCTTCACAAATGCCTCAGCTTCCTGCTCATACCTAGAGCACTTGTCGTCCTGAGACTACTTAAACTGAATGAATGAAGACGTGATATTCGTAACTGTCTGCTTAAGGAATTCAAGCTGCCCACGGTCAAAGTTATGGGCGGCCTCGATTTCTACTTCAGAAGGGCCTTTGCCTTCAGGAAACAATCCAGCAATATTCCTCATCCTGGAACCAGATGTTGGGAAATCACTAGTTAAATTGATGACCCTGTCGAGAAGATCATCGACGTGAACAAATTTATTGCGATCAGCAGAAGCCTGGCCAGAAAAACCTCCAGCAGCCGCCATAGCAAAACCACGACCCCATCGAATTGGAGCCGCCCTAGCAAGAGGCTCACAAAACATTTCAGGTGCTTCGGCAACTGCAGTCCGCTTGTACACAACGTCCGCTTCCGCCTTCCACTGAAAAAATTAACAAAAAAAAGAGATGCAGTTCACAAAAAAAAGTACATAAGAGGTTCACATTTAGCATGCGCGAAAATAAAAGGAATAAAACAAACACAAAGGCTGGCTATGCACTGACCGGCAGCTTGCCAAACTTGTAAGAGTCCAGGTGTATCTTTCCCCAGACAATAATGTCCGCGTTGTGAATCTTCTTCAACTGCACATGGGACAGTATTGCGGCGCGTGGCGTGCGTCTATCCATAACCGATACTTTTCGAAGATTCAACGAATCCAGGTACATGAATAGGGGCACGATGGTGCAACCCTCAGCGCAGTTCTGCTTGCTCCCTTTAGAATTCCACTTGTACACAGCGGCCTGCAGCTCGTCGACAACAAGCTGACAAAAGTCCATGCTAGCCATAGATCCAAAATCCAAGTTTTCAACCATAGCAGCTACCCTGGACAACTGAGTTGCGGGGCTGGGACAAAGCAAGCACTGGAAAACAATGAGAAAAAAACCTTCACAGTCTTATTAACCTTTGCAGGGTCAGCAGCCAGCGTGCGAAGTAAAATAAGCAGGTCCTTCGCATCTATGCTCCGAGAACGGTTGAAACCAAGTTCATCCTTCAGATTGGTCAGCGAATCATCATGCCCGCTGGCAGCAGGCCTGGGAGCAGTGTGAGAACCCATAGGGAAATCAAAAATGTGATGGACAGCTTCACGATTGATTTCCAGAACCTTGTTTGACCCGCAGTCCAATCTCATTGTATCAGGGTCGATCTTTCCCATCAACTTGCACATCAAAACACGAGAAATATTCTTCTCTAATTTCAGGTCAAAGACAATGCCAAAACCTGCTTGCCGCACCAAAGTTCTGTGCGCCTCACCCAACAAAGCGACAGCTTTGATTACGTTTGGAAAGGACAGCCGAACAGTCTTGTTAAACGCCATTCATGCGCAACATCATCTTCAGACCTCTTCCTCTTGGTACTCTTAGCAATCTACGAAAAAAGAATAAAAAATGCAGTTCACATCAGCAAACTCATGCCAAACAACTTACAAAACAGAAGAATAAATAAATAAACATCGTATACCTTACTAACATCAACATCCTCCTCATCAGAATCACTGTCCAGCACTTCTTCAGCTGCATTTTCCAGTGCAAGCTTGGATCGACGCTCAGAATCAACACCAGAGTGATCGTCTGCACGTCTCCGCTTTCCTTGAATCCCATCCACATTAACCTCGTCATAATTAGGTCTCTCTGAGTAATCAACACGCGGGCTCCGGCGTGGAGAACTTAAACCTTGCTCTGCAGCAGTGTTGAGTTTTCTCTTCACAGGATTCTTTGAGGGGGCAAACTTAGCAGACTTCTTTGAATCTGCAATCCTCCTTCCTATCTCCTTACCCTCCTCAAACTTTACTTGCTTCGCCTTATGGGCCTTCACGAAATTATTACCGAGCGCAATCGCTTTCTGCCTTTTCCTCTCAACATTAGCTGCAATCTGATCAGGGACCATCCAATCATGTGTAACTGGTTCTGTGCCATCAACAGATTGCGACTGGGTTTCACTCAATTCAGGTGGAATGCTTCCCTGATCAGATGTACCGCCACCGACAACATCGGCTGTGAAATAACGTGTAATCAAATAGTTAACACCACCACCCCCTGACCCACCAGGAGATAAAACTATGGGTGAGAAAAACATAAGAAAGATATGTGTGTGAGAGGCAGACCTAAACTTAATGCAGCTCATATCAACTTGGAAACACAAATGTAGAAATGCAGTGCTCTTTTCAGCAGTTTATGATTAACAATTAAAACATAACAGTAAACCTAAATGCAGTTCATGTCGCTTGAATATCATATTGATGCGTGTCTGAAAATGGACATTGGTAAAGGGATATATGACGCAGTGCACTAATTCGTTCAGTGACCAATTGACCACATATAAAAAGAAGTGCACTTAGATATACAAAACAAAACAAATTCATGCAGTTCTGTAAGAGGAAAAAACTAAAACTTAATGCAGCTCATATCAATTTGGCAACCGCATAGTGGATAGACAAAAAAAAATACAAAGCAATGTCCAAAATGTAGTGCTCTTTTAGCAGTTTATGTTTAACAATTAAAACATAACAAGTAACTTAGTGTCATTCCAAAAAAGTAAAAACAATTAACTTGAGGCAGTTCATAACAGTTTGCCACATGTCTGAAAAAATGGGCCTTGCTAAAAAGGAATCTAAGATGCAGTGCACTATTTCGTTCAACAAAAAGAAGTAAATTGACTCTGTATGAAAAATGCAGTTCACTTTGATGTAGTACCAGATGGGGAAGACGTTCTAACTGGTGAGGCATCAATTGGGGAGGAAGAAGCCATGTTGTGTCTGCAATCAGAAAGGGATAATAATTAAACCCTAGACAGCAAACCCCAATAACAGGCAGAGAAAAACTTTCAATACATAGGGCGTTGCAAGTTCAAGCATACAAAACAAACTTAAGAAGAGGATGCTGGCTCGAAAAATAACCCTAGCACAAGATCTGGAACGGGTTGGGGGCGATTTGGGGCTCACCATGAGACGATGTGATGGCCGGACGAGGCGGGTGCGGACGGCGACGGCGGAGGAAGCGTCCTACGGACGGCGGCGGCTGCGGGCGTCGTCGCTGTCCACCACGAGAGAGCCCCTACGGACGGCGGCGGCTGCGGGCGTCGTCGCTCTCCACCACGAGAGCACGAGGGCAGGGGGATTTCTGTGCGGGTGCGGGGGAGAGGAAGCGGAAGGGGCCAAGGGGGCTGCAAGAGAGACTTAATGAGTAAAAGGCCCACAGGCCCACAGGTCATAGACAAAAAATAAAAAAACATCTTAGTTGTAACACGATGCAGTTCGCTTACGGAAAACGACTCGGCTTCTGAAGCGATGCAGTTCGCTTACGGAAAACGATTCGGCTTCTGAAGCGATGCAGTTCGCTTACGGGAAACGATTCGGTTCGCCTGCCCTAAATAAATGTGCCCACTATCGCCCGAAGCGCCGTGCCCCCGCTCCTCTATCCGGCCGGTTGCAAGCCGCGCGAAGGCCTCGATCATCACGAACCCACGATCGCCAACACGGTTGGGGGACGAGATCGTGGCCTCGGCAGAAGTTGCTACTGCTCCTCTTTAAATGCCGCGTTCCATCAACCTGATCGTCCGCACAAACACACGATGCTGCCCTTCCTCCTCCTCTTCCTCCTCTTTGCAGCCATGCCGTTCACCAAGACCTACGACGAGGTCCACGCGCACGGGAAGACCGAGCTGAAGGTGATCTACACCAACGACGTGGACGCCATGGCGACGTACGTCGAAGAGTACAAGGCAGTTCTCCAGCGGCGCCGCCAGAAGATCGTCGGCATCGACCTCGAGTACACACCCAACAAGACCAGAGCGGCCCTGATTCAACTATCCATCGGCAAGTACCACCCAGTGCTTCTTTTCCAGGTATGTGGTACAATGGGCGAGAGATGCATCCCCTTCGACAGGTTCCTCGGTGACCCAAGGTAAGCAATTCTGTCTGCCGAGTATGTGTTGTAGTTCTATATGCCTATGTATGCAGTTCCGAAAAGTATAACTTGCGGTTCATTTCCCTTAGGTTCGAGTTCGCTGGTTTCTCCATCGAGCAGGACAAGGAGAAGCTTTCACGCTGCAACCTCCACATCCCCAACTTCGTCGACATTCTGGCGAACTGGAGGGTGCCTGATGGAACGAAGCCACTGGACTCACTTGGCGATGTAGCTGCTGCCATCATCGACGACGAATACGCAGACATGAAGACAAAGATGACAGACCCCGACCACAGCCTGTGGACTTCGATTCTCAGCACGAGGCACGTCGAGTATGCTGCCAAGGATGCCTACACTGCGTTCGAGGTATGGAACCGAATCACCACAATGCAGAAAGGCCTCGCGCGCGCTGAAAAAGAGAAGACCAGGAAGCGCGTGAGGTCATCCTGGAGGGTGGGGGCAAGGGGGGATCAACTTCCACCTCCAACTCCAACGGGTGGAACTGGTGAAGCAGGCCAGATGCTGATAGCCAAGGATTCCTGTCGCAAGTGCTCGATTTGTTTCCTTCTGCTTATGTAGATTAGTTTGCTTTCGTTGTAGTTTGCTTTGGCACAATGTTTGCTTATGTTGCATTAGTTTGCTTGATGATGTACTTTGTTAATTATGAGCGCAGAACCTTGGTTTGTATCTATCAACAATATGCAGTTCTCAGTAGTCTGTTTTCAGTATGTATATTGTTTCAAACCGCAGCTGTAGCTAGGATACACGTAAAAAACAATCTATCAAAGCAGTTCACAAAGAGTATTCTTTCACAAAACTGCTGCTATTATAATGGTTGATGCAGTCCTCTTTTATTAAAAAAACTCTAGTTCCGTATGTGGATTAAAAAAAAGCTCAGTGGGTGTTTCCAGTATGTATATTCTTCAACTTCTGCTGCTGATAGGATGCACATGAAAAACTATATGTGAAAAGCAGTTCATTTATACTCAGAATTCTTATAGGAAATACACTAGAAGCCACACAAAAATGTCAAATTATTACAACAAAAATGTCTCATGCTGCTGCTGCTCAAGCAAAACTGATCTAAAGCAAATTTAACTTGATTTCCAAACACTTTGCATGCCTATAAAACATAGCCATGACAACATCCCCGGCCTGAAGACCAGCTTCCTCCACAAATTCCTTCCAGCCATCTTTGAGAACCAAACAATCATCAGAGCCAACAGAATACATACCATCAACATCATGATATCCATTCTTGCTAACCAAGACCAAATTAACACAGCTTTCTGTTACCCTGACTAGACCAGAAGGGAATTTCTGCAAGAAAAACAACAAGAACAGAAAAAATAAGAACAAATAAGAAAAAAATTACAATCTTCAGAAAATAAATTACTTCTACAATCTTCATAAAAAATATTAATGTCAACATATAATAATATTGACTAGACAAAATTGTTGTTGCTCCTACAATTTTCATAATAAAACTTCTGTGTGAAAAAGCAGTTCACTTATACTTAGTGCACTTATACTGCTACAAAAATTCAGATAGTGTTAACTACAAACAACACATGAAAAAGAATATGCGAGAAATACATACCCATGAATCACTTACATCATCGTCAGTCATCTGATGGACGAATGGAGCCCGAAATCCAATACCTGAAGAATAGAGAAGGGAACAGAGCACGCTGTGCCGCTGCCTCTGGTTCAGAACCAACCCTTCAGAAAAAACGCATGTCTCCAGCATGGGCTCCAACCTTGCCAGGCAGCCGCACGCGCAATCCATTGCCAGGTGTAGGATCTGGTTGAAAAAAAAAGAGATCGAGGAAGAGTGGCACCGCCAGGGATAAAGTGAGATGGGAGCCGCCAGGGATAAGGTGGGAGGGGAGCCAATTGACCCACCAATATATATATATATGTAAAGACACAACACAAAAAAACGACAAATAAAGCAGTGCGGTTACATAACAATGTGCATTTCGCATTGCATATTACTGCGGTCCACCGCGCTTGACCAAGCAAAAAAACTTATTAAACTAGTCCCCCACACCCCTGTGGCTGTAATGCAGTTCATACAGGCTCGCATTGCATATTAATGCAGTTCACCGTGCATCAAATATTCACCGCGCATTGCATATTACTGCAATTCACCGCGCATTGCATATTACTGCAGTCCACCGCGCTTGACCACGATTCGCAGACGAAAAACACAGCCTGCAATGCAGTTCTAACAACTATATAATGCAAACAATCTCAAAAAGCATCTTTGGTAACGACCAGAGCCAGTAACGCCCGCAAGAACAAAAAAAACATGGATAAAAGTTAAATTCTTCAAAATTAATAACTTAATCCGCTGCAATTCATACGGATAGGATCAAGGCAGCACATAATTGCCGAAAACAACAGAAAATTACATAAAAAACACAACAATTTCGATCCGGACGGGGAAGGACAGAGAACTGACGTTTTTCCGCTAGAACAGAGAGACACTCGACCAATTATACTAAAATTTGAATCCTATTAGCAAATTAATCTGTCGCGGAATAACACAAACATGAACGCGAAATTAGTAACACACGAGGACCACGCTATAAAATCGAATATGAACAGCCAGCAGGATGAGAAACTCCTGCACGAGCGGAAGAACAGACGCAAATCCGCCAAATCAAACGATTTCCGTCGTTTTCTCGCTGAATTGCGTGTTTAATCACATATTAAATCAGCGCACACAAAAAAAACAATAGAAATCGATCAAACTAGCCAGAAATGCTCCTCCATGAAGGTTTCGTGCTGCACCTCTATGTGGTTCGCAACAGAAGAAGGAAGTAGTGTGCATAGCTTTCCAATGCAGTATTACAATGCAGTTCAGCAGTGTTATGAGAATATTATTCTCATAATGTTATGAGAATAGACCGGCTGTATATATATATATATATATCTATATATCTTAGGCTTCAAGTGCGTACTTGTTAGTTAAACCTATGGTTAAAATGTGACACTAAATACGACTAGTAAGTAGTACGGTAGCAGTACTAGTATACGTCGGTCAAATTATTCATCATGTCCACACATTGAATTGACGTCACAACACGCTGCGCGTGAGGTGACACAAGAATCCCGGCGGAGTGTTCGGGTATTATGGACTTCAGATTTAGAGTAGCACTTATCCGTCGAAATCTTTCATCATTCACTTGAAATAGTCAATTGATCATACATTGAGTACCATATAACTGGAATTAACCCATGCAAGTCGAAGAAGGATTGGCCAGTGCTGCCGGCTGGCGGCAAGTTCGATCCCACGGACCAGGAGCTGATCGAGCACCTTGAGGCCAAAGTGAGTGCTGACAGCGCGAGATCTCACCCTCTCTCTGATTTCTTCATACCAACCATCGACAGCGAGCACGGCATATCCTACACCCATCCTGAGAAACTTCCAGGTAAGACACCGATCGGTCGTCTACTTGCACCAACATATCCTATTGTTTATAGCTCTATTTTTCATTTTAGACGCAGACCTGGTGAAGCAATTACAATTTGACAGTTAATAAAAACTGAAACAAGTGACTGCAACATGCCAAAGATGTTATGAAAATGCCAACTACGTACACTAAAACCCGTATTCGACAATACTACAGGTATCACACTAAGTGGCCCAAGCAAGCATTTCTTCCAGCGCAATTCCAGGGCGTTCAAAAGGGGCACGTGGACGCGTGGCAAGATACAGTCAGAGTGCGACATGCACGCGATGTGGCACAACACCAGCAATACCTTGCCGGTGATGGTCAACGGCCGGCATACGAGCAACAAAAAGGTTCTGGTGCTGCACACCAACAAGAACTTCGACCAGCAGAGGACCAACTGGGTGATGCACCAGTACCACCTCGGGGACCTGGAGCAAGAGAAGCAGCGGGAGCTGGTCCTCTGCAAGATTTTCTACTAGACGAACACTAGGGCCAGGAGTAAAAAGATTATAAGTTAGTTTGGTATTGGTACTTGTACTACCTTGTCGTTCGCAAGTTGGTATTGTTGTTAATGATCTTTTGGTATGAACTTGGCATTTGCTTCTAACCATCATGCCGAGGGTCGACGTGGATATAAAGCTGAATCATTTGTTTCAAATCGAATTTTCAGGCACATGATTTTTATTTGATGGGTAGCATAAGCATCTGTCGTTCGAATTCCCAGTTTTCCAATTTTTTTGAAACAAGTGCATGCTCTTATTATCACGATGAAAAAAGAATATCTCTGCTGCATCCCAGTTATCAGTCTGTACTTGTAGAATTATCTCGTTTATTGAGCACGTATATTGTTTTTCAGGTCAAGCAAGTTTCAACTGGCCTGTAGACAGCCTAGGCTTGGTTTTTTTAATAGGCCTAGCCCATGACAACAACGGGGCACAAAGTTCCAGCAGGTATCTACTGGCCTCTGGCCCACCAACGTTAGTTATATTTTATCTTACAACATCCGCATGCGCTTTTTTACTGAATCAAACATACAGCCCAGTTCTATTTTCCTCTTGAAACGCATGTCCTACATCCGTTTTCTTATCTCTACCTATAGTTTGACTAGTTCATATACACGTATCATTATATTGAAAATACATAAAATTCACTTTTCATATTTACATCCTTATTTTTGTTGTTGTTTTCCCTCCCAGCGCTGATTTTTTACCACTGGTTTTCCCTTAAACCAACTCAATTATCCGACGTCTTATTAGCTTACAAAAACAAAATGATTTTTTTTGGCAAATCAATTAGTTCTTAAACAATGTTTATCATTTCGGGATTACAAAAGTTCGGACTCCACCGACATATGTAAAATAAGATGAACTTTTTGACCGTGGTCCTGGGCAGAAAATGGGCTATAATAAATTACTTAAGAATTAGCAAATGGGCTGCAAATTATTAAAAATAGCAAATGGGCTCTTTGTTGTCTGCCAAAGATTTGGAGGATGACTTGTGGGCCTACTAAGTTCCTCCGTACACAAGGATTATCAAAAAGAAACTTAGTCAACAATCGACTCTACCAGCGTCAGACCGTTAGATGTCAATCTAACGACAATCATGCTTCTTCACTCTCTGATCTTCCTGCCCCAGCCGCCCAAACCAGCGCTGTCAGAACCGCCTGCTCCCGCCGCCCGTGGACGGCTGTGCTGCCGGGCAGGCCTCACGGCCCCATCATATAATCGCATCCCTATCCTGTCTATCCCTCTACTCACCCACACCTCCTGTTATTTTCCAGCGACGACAGCCGAACCAGTCAACCCTCGTACTCTCCACCCCGTGGGCAGCCACTGCCGTGTCATCCCCGGCTCCGTGTCCTTCCCTTCGTATGCCTCATCATCGTCCACCGCCCTGGTGCTCTTGGCGCGGCGTTGTCAATGTGGTCAACGAACGACATCCATCGGAAGTGGACTGTACGTGGAGAGGTTGACAGCTGGGTCCACGGCCGCACACAAGGAAATTTCTCCTTATTACGCGTAAAATAATGATTCCTCCACCTGACATCTGGGACCCGCCGGAAGGGCCTCTGTATTTCACGAAAAAACGTTCCCTCTGCTGACAGGTTGGACCCACTAACTATATCTTCGCACGCAAGAAAGTGCCTCCTTATTGTGCACGAAAAAATGAATACCCCCCTGCCAGCTGGGACCCACCATGGTGGGAGGCTGACTTGTGGTCCTACTAAGTTGATGGGGACGGAGGGCTTTGTCAACTTAGTCAATATGAACGATTCTAGCTCCAGTGACCATACGATGTCCATCCAACGGCCTTAGTGCTTCTTCAACCTATAGTCTTCTTGCTCCAGCCGCCCAAAGCAGCGCCGGTCGTGTCGCCTACTCCTACCTCCCCTGACCGGCTGTGCTGCCGCGGAGGCCTCACCGCCCCCATACTACTCCCACCACTGGCCAGGCCATCCCTCCACTCACCCACACCCCCTGTTATTCTGTGGCGATGGCAGCCTCACACCGCAACCGATCCAGTGAACCCTCGTACTCCTCTCTGCGTGGGCATCCACTGCTGCGTCTTCCCTGGCTCCGCGTCGTCCCCTTCCTAGGCCTCGCCGTCGTCCACCGCCTTGGTGCTCTCGGCGCGGCGTGGTCAATGTGGTCAACGACCGACTTCCATCGGAAGAGTACTGTAGGTGGAGAAGCTGATAGCTGGGTCCACGGCCACAACCCAGTTTTTTTGTGATTTGGCAAGTAAGTCGCTTTGTCAGGCCTGTTGGGCTGCAAATCTTTCAAGACAAGGAGAGCTTCATTCGGCCGGCTGAGAAAATGGCCTATCAGTAATGAGAAATGGGTTGTACATTTTTAAAACATCAAACCGGCAACTAGTTTCAAATTTCTTTTTTTCATTTCAAGATTTTAAATTGCATTGATTTTTATGCATGGACAATTTGTTGGATTTTATATTGATATACATGTATTTTTCAAAACCAGTTTGAATGTGACTCGAAATTTCGGGATTAAAAATAGTTCGGACCGCACTGAAATATGCAAAATTTTGTATAATTTTTTAACCGTGCCCACAATATGGGCTGTAATGCTAACAAAAAGAATATGGGCTCCAAAAAAACCTTAAGAATTAGAAAATGGGCTGTAAGTTATTAGAAATAATGGCAGATGGGTTGTATGATGCTTTCCACAGATTTGAGGCTTTCCTAAAAAAAGGTTGACGAACAAGCAGTGAGTGTTGGATGTCCATCCAACGGCCGTTGTGCTTCTTCAATCTCTGCTCTTCCTGCTCCAGCCGCTCAAACAAGTGCCGGCGGGACTGCCTGCTCCCTCCTCCCCACGTCCGGCTGTGCTGCCGCGCAAGCCTTACCACCCCACCGTACTGCCATCGCTGGCCTAGCCATCCCTCTACTCACCCACACCTGTTGTTATTCTCCGGCGACGGCAGACGAACCAGTGAACCCTCGTACAGTCGTACTCCCCTCCGCGTGGGAAACAACTACCGAGTCTTCCTTGCCTCCGTGTCGTTCCCTTCCTAGGCCTCGCCGTCGTCCACCGCCTTGGTGCTCTCAACGCGGCCTGGTCAACGTGGTCAACGACCGCCATGCATCTGACGTGGACTGTACGTGGAGAGGCTAACAGCTGGGTCCAAGGCCGCACGCAAGGAAATGCCTCCTTATAACGTGCAAAATAATGATTCCTCCACCTGACATCTAGGAGCCACCGAAAGGGCCTCTGTATTTCGCGAAAAAACTTTACCGCCACTGACACCTCGGACCCACCAGCTATATGTTCGCACGCAAGGAAGTGCCTCCTTTATTATGCGCAAAAAAAATGAATACCCCCCCTACTAGCTGGGACCCAGTATAGTGGCAGGCTGACTTGTGGGCCTACTAAGTTGACGGGGATGGAGGGCTTTGTCAACTTAGTCAATATGCACGATTCTATCTCCAGTGATCGTACGATGTCCATCCAATGGCCGTAGTGCTTCTTCAACCTATGGTCTTCTTGCTCCAGCCGCCCGAACCAGCGTTCGTCGTGCCTCGTACTCCTGCCTCCCGTGCCCGGCTGCGATGCAGCAGAGGCCTCACCACCCCCTACTACACCCACCGCTGGCCAGGCCATCCCTCTACTCACCCACACCCTCTGTTATTCTGCGGGGACGACAGCTTCACACCGCAGTGAACCAGTGAACCCTCATACTCCTCTATGCATGGGCATCCACAGCCGCATCTTCCCCGACTCTGCGTCGTCCCCTTCCTAGGAATCGCCGTCATCCACCACCCTGGTGCTCTCGGCGCGGCATGGTCAACGTGGTCAAGGAATGACTTCCATCGGAAGAGTACTGTACATGGAGAGGCTGACAGCTAGGTCCACGGTAGCCGTAAGGAAGTGCCTCCTTATTACGCAGAAAATAATTATTCCTCCACCTGACAGCAGGGACCCACCGGACGGGCCACCGTATTTGGCGAAAAAACGTTTCCCCCTAACTGCAGGGACCCACCGGACGGGCCACCGTATTTCGCGAAAAAACATTCCCCCCACTGTCAGCTTGGACCCACCAGAAGTGCCCCCTTCTTACGCACAAAAAAAATGAATACTCCCCCTGCTAGTTAGGACCCACCTTGGTGGGTGGCTGACTTGTGGGCCTACTAAGTTGACGGAGACGGAGTGCTTTGTCAACTTAGTCAATATGAACGATCCTAGCTCCAGTGACTGTACGATGTCCATCCAACGGCCGTAAATGCTTCTTCAACCTTTGGTCTTCTTGCTCCAGCCGCCCAAAGCAGCGCCGGTCGTGCCGCATGCTCCCGCCTCCTGTGGCTGGCTGTGCTGCCGCGGAGGCCTCACCGTACCCTACTATTCCCACCACTGGCCAGGCCCTGCGGCGACAGCAGCCTCACACCGCAGCCGAACCAGTGAACCCTCGTAATCCCCTCCGCGTGGGCTTCCATTGCCGCGTCTTCCCCGGCTCCGCGTCGTCCCCTTCCTAGGCCTCGCCGTCGTCCACCGCCCTGGTGCTCTCGGCGCGGCGTGGTCAACGTGGTCAAGGAACGACTTCCATCGGAAGAGTACTATACATGGAGAGGCTGATAGCTGGGTCCACGACTGCAGCAAGGAAGTGCCTCCTTATTACGAACAAAATAATTATTCCTCCACCTGACATCGGGGACCCACTGGACGGGCCACCGTATTTCGCGAAAAAAATGTTTCCCCCTGACTGCTGGGACCCACCAGCTACATCTTCGCACGCAAGGGAGTGCATCCGGGAAAAAACAATTCGCCCCCCTGACTGCCGGGACACACCAGCTACATCATCGCAGGCAAGGAAGTGCCTGGCAGTCGGGACCCACCTGGTCGAAGTGTACATAGCGTTGTCATTCTGGTCGCGAACGTGTACGTACATACTGGTCGATGTAGAGGCGCGCACGTGTCGTAGTAGAGGCGCGCACGTAGCATGTACACATACGTACATCGGCCAGGGTGCAAGAAAGAAAATACGACCACATATGTACATACGGGCGGGGTCTCGAACGCCTACTCGCACATACGTACGGCCAGAGCTCGTGTACATGGCTGGGTCGGAACGGAGAAACAGCGTCGTCGTCGTGTTCATGGGGAGCCAACAGGCTAGGTCGGAACGCAATACGTCACCGTGTTCATCGGGAGGGCTTGGATGGAACAGCCGATGGAAACGAGGCCTAGCATACTGCAGAACGGAGGAAACGGCCTTGTGTTCGACCGGCTAGATTCGAAACGGGATCCTGTTCATCGGGAGGGGTCTGGCGTACCGCAAAACGGAGGAAACGGACCTCATTTGGTCGAAACGGGGGTCCTGTTTATTGGGAGGGGTGTGGCGTACCGCAAAACGGAGGAAACATAATTGTGTTGGAGCGCTACGGTCGAAACGAGGGTCATGTTGATTGGGAGGGGTGTGGCGTACCGCAAAATAGAGGAAACGGAGTTGTGTTGGAGCGCTACGGTCGAAACGGGGGTCATGTTCATCGAGAGGGGTGTGGCGTACCGCAAAACGGGACTCCACGGGATACTGTTCATCACCACCGTCGACCCCCTCCAACCTCCACGGGCTACTATTCATCTACTGTCGACCTCCTCCAGCCTCGACATGCGACTGTTCAGCCTCCAACGCGCGCTCCTCCACCGGCTATTGTTCAACCAGCCCTCTCCACGGGCTCCTGCTCAACCACCCCTCTACGGGCTACCGTTCATCCAACCCTCCACCGTCTACTGTTCATGTAGCACTCCACGGGGTCCCGTTCATGCAGCCCCAACCGGCTCGATCAAACGGGGTTCTGTTCATGCAGAGGCAACACCATGGGGTCCTGTTCAGCCACCCCTACCGGGAACTGTTCATCCAAACCCCCCCAGCAATGCTCACTGTTCATGCAGAGGCAGCATCGATCGGCTTCAGTTAGCAGCACTAGCGAAGGAATCGCTCGATCGGGTTCAGTTAACATCCATCGATCGATCGCTCGGGTTCAGTAACGCGTAGCCTGCAGTGCAATCGGTCGGGTTCAGTTAGAGCCCAAAGCCTCACTCGGGTTCAGTTAGAGCCCAACGCCTCGCACCCGCGCGCGTGCGTGTACGAGAGAAACGCACATCACTCGGCCTCGACCACCCACCGTAACCGGGAACACCCTAATATTTTCCTCTCCCTTGCTTCTACCACAGTTTTTTCCGTCATGGACGGCCCAAAAATTGTCATGCAGCTGTGTCTCCGGCCCACCCAGGATGAAAATCCCATTTTCTGTCATGATTTTTTTCATAGAAGTAGGACCCCAACACATCTATGATGATACCGTGTTTTGTCACAATTATTGTCATAGAAGTGTCATAAGTATGACAGAAAAAAGTTTCGTTCGGCCCAAAATGTCATGGATGTGTCTTTTTTTGTAGTGATGATGCTACTCATGACAAGAGATGATGCAAACAAGAACATCACACAAAGCAAGTTTAAATGAGGCCAGAAACAACATATAACAATTTCGGTAAGTCCTCATATGCAAATTTCGAAATTGGTCCAGATCTGAACAAACCTTATGTTAAAGCTATTAAACAGCAAGTTAACATGCGCCATGATGATCTACACGAAATTCTAGTCGAGTTACATATAAGGTTCATTTAATTCGGAGCTACGGCCTAGAAGATATGAGAAAAACAAGTTAAACATGACATTGATGCAAAATGCATTCAAACATCATGCAAACACTCTCAAAACATGGATGCAACATGACATGATGCATCTACATGCAAAATCAAGCAAGTTTCATATAGAGCAGGCCCAAAACGGAGCAACGGTTCAACACATACACATGAAACAAGTTTAAATGACAAGCTGTCCAAAACCGCAACTAGGCATCTTACAAGCATCAAAACAACATGCTACAAGTACAAGATAGGCACCAGCATGACATGAACTCAAAGTACAGATCACATGCTTCCAATATCAACAAGAATCGGGTTCATAGGCATCAAGAGTAATCCAACATGATCAAGGTAACAAGCAAACTTTATATCACAGATTATGACTGTGGAAAACAGATCATATACATGAGCACAGTTAATATGTTGACATGTTGGAGGCAAGAAATAATTAATCTACATTGCAAGAACATGGCAAACCAAAGCATGGCATGCTATTACATTAGACAGAGCTCAAGGAACACAACATGGCATATACATGGGAGCAACAGGTTCATGGCAGTCATCAAAACAAGATGCAAACATGATATAGCAGATTTTCAGACTTAGTGAAAATCTGGGAATGCAACAACAACATTACGATGCTAAGTTCGGAGGCAGATAACAACAAACAAAGAAATCATAATAAGCATGCAAAGGTCATGAACATGTAATAGGCATGGCATACTCCAAATAACTCCATTGGCACAACTCCATAGGATGCATAGATTAATATCAATGAGCTTTGCAAAATTGAACATGTTGTTCACAGGCTGATAGATATATTATCAAGCAACTTGAGAGCAAGAAAGAGACATTCTACAGCAACTTATAATTTCAAAAGAGGGCATGGATGGATATAGCATAACATGGACTTCAAGACATGGTCACTGGAAATTCCAAAACATGCATGGATATGACTATAACATCACACAAACATAGCATCATAATATAATAGTTTCAGACTTAGTAGTTTTCAACAAGTCTCAGAAAACAACAAACAGTTAGTAGGCCAGTTTGCAAGCTTGTTCCACTCACCACAAGGCATATCATGACAAACCAATTACATCATTGCAAAGATTACATGATTGTGCTCCTAAAACATGTTGACGTGATGCTCAAACAAAAATCACACAAAAAGATATGAAAAAGACAAATCAGCAAGTTATAATAGTTTCAGCACTTAATAGCAACATGCACTCTTACAACAGGGATTACAACACCTCGATGAATCCTAACATGAATGCAATCACCACCATCATGTAGAGCACAGTGAGATGAATATTTTGACATATTACACACTCCATTTGGACAAACATGTACAATGTTACACCCACACAAAAAACCTAAAACATGTTTAAATTCAGGACTTAGTCAAAAAAATGGCTAAGTCCGGGACTGGGCTGGGAGTCCACACCGAGTGGGCTCCGGCCCATGTTGGAGAGGGGGTTGGCCCAGGTAGGATCAGTGGTAGATCAGGCCAGCTCAGCTAGGCCGTGGGCGAGGCCGGCCCACGCGCGGGGGAGGCGAGCGGGACGAACTCCCAGATCGGTCCTGAGCTGTGGGGATGGCAGCTGGCAATGCGGGGACTGTGCCGCAGTGGTGCTTGGGCGGTGGAGAGCGCCATATACGGTCGGATCCGTTGCGGGGGAACCCGGTCTTGCCGGATCTATGGACGGAGTAGGGTGGCAGCGCGGAGGGCTCGGGCAAGGACATCGCGGCGTTGGCTGGTGCTTGAGGCCGCGGGGTGCGGGGCGAGCATGGAGGCGCGAGAGGAGGCGGTGCGGGGCTGGTTCAATGGAGGCGGCGCCTGTGCGGGGCGGTGGCCGTTGGCGAGCGGTGATGGGGCTGGTGTGCGGCGGCAGGGCCAAGCGAAGGTGGGGCGGCGAAGTGGCGGCCAGGCGGTGGGGTGGATCGGGAGAGCGGGAGGCGGAGGAGCGGGCGAGCGGGATGGTCCAGATCGGGCCCGGGGCGGACCACACTTAGGTCTTGCGGGGCGGCGCGGCGGCGGCTAGGGCGACATGGCGAGCGAGCGTTGGTCGAGGGGGCGGTGCAGGTGGAGTCTAGCCCTATGGGGCAGCGCCACCTGACAGCCGGCGGCTAGACTACATCGGAGAACGATGCTAGGGTTACGTGGTTTAGCTCCGTTTCGGACCCTTGGATCACGATCTGAAGTTCCATAGCAGAGGGGAAGTTAGGTAGGCCTATTAGGCTGGTTTAGGGGAGGTGGGCTACAGGGAGAGAAGAGAGAGAGAGAGGCCCGACGGGGGTTTCGGAGACCGAAATGTCCGACGGATAACCCGGCGACGGTGCCGCTATAGGTTTAACGGGTGGGCTATCAAACGAACTCCGAATGCGACGAACTTTGGAAGGCGGTCTGTTTACACTATAATAAGACTGCACACAAACTTTGATCCCATTCTGGAAAAAAATTCGGCCACTTATAAAATAAAAATTCAGAGGTGCGTCTGGCGCATGCGATTGTGTTTGGGCTCAGAACGGACAACAGAGAGAACTAGGAGACGGGCACTGCGAACGGATGCAAGTTTTGAAAACTATGCAGATGCAATGCACATGATGACATGGCAAAATGAAACACGCAGGCAAATGACATGGCAACGACGACGAATAACTGGAAGACATCTAGCGCATCGGTCGCAGGGTGTCACAGCAAGATATGGGCAACTAGCGTCGTAGTATTAGTAGAAGCTTTGCTGATGTCGGCCGCTGGGTGGCGCGCCCCAGGGTGGTTCGCGTAAAGCAACTTCCTTGTAATGAAGGTCGCCAGGACTAATCCCATCCGCCCTCGCAACAAGCAGGAGTGCAATGGGTGATGGACCCAAGATGCCCGTGCGCTTAGGATGTAGACCAGTGTGCTGGCCTCTCTGTTGAGCCTTGGTAGGGTGACATGTTGATCTTCCGAGGCCGAGCATGACCCAAGAAAGTGTGTCCAGCTAGAGATGATCGTGCATGTCTGGTTATGCGGTGCACCCCTGCAGGGAAGTAAATTATTCGAATAGCGATGTCCACGGTAACAGGACGACTTGGAGTTGTATTCCGACCTATGACAACTAGAATCAGATACTTAGTAAAACACACCCAGATGAGTTCTATATAAAACTAGGTGATTGCTCTCTCTGAGGGTGTTGATTAGAGGACCGTTAGGTAGGATTATGTTATGCGATGATACTTGTTACATACCAGCTACTCTCTTATACTGCTGCAAGATGGTGGCTGCCAGAAGCGTACTCTTCGATAAGACCAGCTATCCCCCCTTATTCTGGCTCTACAGTATAGCCCACATCTATTACCTCTTTTTTCATATATCGATGCATATGTAGTGTATATCCTTGCTTGTGAGTACTTTGGATGAGTACTCACGGTTGCTTTGCTCCCTCCTTTCCCCCCTTTTCCTTTGTTCTCGGATGATGAAATCAGATGGTGGAGCCCAGGAGCCAGATGCCACCGCCGACAACTATAGCTACTCCGACGGAGCCTGCTACTTCGTGGAGGTCGACGACGACTAGAAGTAGTTTAGGAGGATCCTAGGCAGGAGGCCTTGCCTCTTCCATCTGTATCCTTGTTTGTGCTAGCCATATATTGTTACTTTCGCTGACTGTTGTGTTTTTGAGGTTATGTATTCAAGCCCTCGAGGCCCCTGGCTTGTAATATCAAGCTTGTATGACTTTAATTTATGTCTAGAGTTGTGTTGTGTTATCTTCCGTGAGTCCCTGATCTTGGTCCTACACATTTGCGTGTATGATTAGTGTACGGTCAAATCGGAGGCGTGACAAGTTAGTATCAGAGGCGATGCCTGTTGAAAGCCCCATTTCCTACTCCTTGGCCGAAGTTGAGTCCAATCATTGATTTTTTACTAACATGGTTGTGTGGCTTACAGGCCCACGTCACCATTGGGTGGTATTAGGATCTTTTACTCCTCGATCTTTACTTTGGGACTCTAATCTCTTTTCTATTCGGGTTAAATGAATGTACTAACTCTAACATTAAGTTCTCGTGATCACATCTACCCGGAAAGCTGGATTATCTGCAATTATTCTTTTGAAATGTATTTTTAATAATACAAACACTGTCATTTGACATCCTAGAAGATCTTTGCTTTCAGATGGATCCTACGACACAGGCGGTGCGCCAGATGATGGCTATTGGAGCCTCTGGCTCACCCGCTGTGTTAACTGAGATGATGACCTACCTTGGTAATCACTGGCACCCTGAGTACACCATGTACGACCAATATCGGGACTTTAACGAGGAGCAGACGGGACCATCGTCCACATCTATTCTCGTGATGATGAATGTTGGGGAACGTAGCAGAATTTTAAAATTTTCTACATATCACCAAGATCAATCTATGGAGTCATCTAGCAATGAGGGAGAGGGGAGTGCATCTACATACCCTTGTAGATCGCGAGCGGAAGCGTTCAAGAGAACAGGGTTGATGGAGTCATACTCGTCGTGATCCAAATCACCGATGATCGAGCGCCGAACGGACGGCACCTCCGCGTTCAACACACGTAAAGTTGGGAGAGACGTCTCCTCCTTCTTGATCCAGCAAGGAGGAGGAGAGGTTGATGGAGATCCAGCAGCACGACGACATGGTGGTGGAAGCAGCGGGGATCTCGGCAGGGCTTCGCCAAACTCAGCGAGAGGGAGATGTGTTACGGGGGAGAGGGAGGCGCCAGGGGCTAGGGTGTGCAGCCCTCCCTCCCCCCTCTTTATATAGGGGCCCTAGGGGGGGTGTCGGCCCCTAGAGATCCCATCTCAAGCGGGAGGGG
>LR738711.1:338976497-339042117 GCA_902687465.1 Secale cereale | reverse complement strand
GGGGGGGGGGGGGGGGGGGCAGCGGCCAAGGGGGGACTTGCCCCCCAAGTTTGGTGGGGCGCCCCCACCCCCAGGGTTTCCAACCCTACGCACAGGGGGAGGCCCATGGGGGGAGCACCAGCCCACCAGGGGCTGGTTCGCTTTCCACTTCAGCCCATGGGGCCCTCCGGGATAGGTGTCCCGACCCAATGGACCCCCGGGACCCTTCCGGTGGTCTCGGTACAATACCGGTGACCCCCGAAACTTTCCCGGTGGCCGAAACTGGACTTCCTATATACAAATCTTTACCTCCGAACCATTCCGGAACTCCTCGTGACGCCCGGGATGTCATCCGGGACTCCGAACAACTTTCGGGTTACCGCATACTAATATCTCTACAACCCTAGCGTCACCGAACCTTAAGTGTGTAAGTGTGTAGACCCTACGGGTTCGGGAACCATGCAGACATGAACGAGACAACTCTCTGGCCAATAACCAACAGCGGGATCTGGATACCCATGTTGGCTCCCACATGTTCCATGATGATCTCATCGGATGAACCACGATGTCAAGGATTCAATCAATCCCGTATACGATTCCCTTTGTCTATCGGTATAGTACTTGCCCGAGATTCGATCATCGGTATACCGATACCTTGTTCAATCTCGTCATGGCAAGTCTCTTTACTCGTTCCGTAACACATCATTTTGTGACCAACCCCTTAGTCACATTGAGCTCATTATGATGATGTCTTACCGAGTGGGCCGAGAGATACCTCTCCGTCACATGGAGTGACAAATCCCAGTCTCGATTCGTGCCAACCCAGCAGACACTTTCGGAGATACCCGTAGTGCACCTTTATAGCCACCCAGTTACGTTGTGACGTTTGGTACACCCAAAGCATTCCTACAGTATCTGGGAGTTGCATAATCTCATGGTCTAAGGAAAAGTTACTTGACATTGGAAAAGCTTTAGCAACCGAAGTACACGATCTAGTGCTAGGCTTAGGATTGGGTCTTGTCCATCACATCATTCTCCTAATGATGTGATCCCGTTATCATTCTCCTGATGATGTGATCTCGTGACCATCTATTGATCAACGAGCTAGTCAACTAGAGGCTTACTAGGGACACGTTGTGGTCTATGTATTCTCACATGTATCACTGTTTCCGGATAATACAATTAACCCATGAACAATAGACAATTATCATGAACAAGGAAATATAATAATAACCATTTTATTATTGTCTCTAGGGCATATTTCCAACAGTCTCCCACTTGCATTAGAGTCAATAATCTAGTTACATTGTGATGAATCGAACACCCATAGAGTTCTAGTGTTGATCATGTTTTGCTCGTGGAAGAGGTTTAGTCAACGGATCTGCGACATTCAGATCCGTATGCACTTTACAAATTATCTATGTCTCCATCTTGAATATAATTCCGGATGGAGTTGAAACGGCGCTTGATGTACTTGATCTTCTTGTGAAACCTGGGCTCCTTGGCAATGGCAATAGCTG
Source organism: Secale cereale (assembly GCA_902687465.1). Taxonomy (NCBI): domain Eukaryota; kingdom Viridiplantae; phylum Streptophyta; class Magnoliopsida; order Poales; family Poaceae; genus Secale; species Secale cereale. The sequence goes on along the minus strand of LR738711.1, from coordinate 339,040,618 downwards.
CAGTGTTATCACAGAAGAGAGTCATCGGGCCCGACGCGCTTGGAATAACTCCTAGGTCGGTGATGAACTCCTTCATGCAGACTCCTTCCTGCGCTGCTTCGGAAGCAGCTATGTACTCCGCTTCACATGTAGATGCCGCCACGACGCTTTACTTGCAACTGCACCAGCTGACTGTCCCACCATTCAAAATATACACGTATTCGGTCTGTGACTTGGAGTCATCTAGATCTGTGTCGAAGCTAGCATCGACGTAACCCTTTACGACGAGCTCTTCGTCACCTCCATAAACGAGAAACTTATCCTTAGTCCTTTTCAGGTACTTCAGGATCTTCTTGACCGCTGTCCAGTGTTCCATACCGGGATCACTTTGGTACCTCCCCACCAAACTTATAGCAAGGTTCACATCAGGTCTGGTACACATCATGGCATACATAATATAACCTATGGCTGAGTCATAGGGGATGACACTCATCTTTTCTTTATCTTCTGCCGAGGTCGGGCATTGAGCTCTGCTCAATCTCATACCTTGCAATACTGGCAAGAACCCTTTCTTGGACTGATTCATATTGAACTTCTTCAATATCTTGTCAAGGTATGTGCTTTGTGAAAGACCAATGAGGCGTCTCAATCTTTATCTATAGATCTTGATGCCTAGTATGTAAGCAACTACTCCAAGGTCCTTCATTGAAAAAAACTTATTCAAGTAGGAATTTATGCTTTCCAAGAGTTCTACAACATTTCCCATCAGCAATATATCATCCACATATAATATGAGAAATGCTACAGAGCTCCCACTCACTTTCTTGTAAATACAGGCTTCTCCCCAAGTCTGTATAAACCCAAACGCTTTGATCACCTCATCAAAGCGAATGTTCCAACTCTGAGATACTTGCACCAGCCCATAGATTGAGCGCTGGAGCTTGCATACCTTGTTAGCATTCTCAGGATCGACAAAACCTTCCCGCTGCATCATATACAGTTCTTCCTTGAGGAAGCCATTAAGGAATGCCGTTTTGACGTCCATTTGCCATATCTCATATTCATAGAATGCGGCAATTGCTAACATGATTTTGACGGACTTCAACATCGCTACGAGAGAGAAAGTCCCGTCGTATTCAATTGCTTGAACTTGTCGATAACCTTTAGCGACAAGTCGAGCCTTATAGATGGTCACATTACCATCCGCGCCAATCTTCTTCTTAAGGATCCATTTATTTTCTATGGTGTGCCGATCATCGGGCAAGTCCACCAAAGTCCGTACTTTGTTATCATACATGGATCCTATCTCGGATTTCATGGCTTCAAGCCAGTTGTTGGAATCCGGGCCCGCCATCACTTCTTCATAGTTCGAAGGTTCACCGTTGTCTAACAACATGATTTCCATGACAGGGTTGCCGTACCACTCTGGTGCGGAACGTGTAGGCGGTGAAAGGAGAAACTGAGAGGGCGAATGCTGAAGTGCTTCGAGGTCTCAAGACAAGAACCTTTGATAAGCCGTATAAGTGTTGTAGGCGATGGATTGATGAGCTCCCGGTAGTCCTTTGGTCCCTCAGAAGGACACCAAATCGGGCTACCGGGCAGACTCCCTTCTCCCTAGTCTATGGGACAGAAGCAGTTATCCCCACGGAACTCATTTACGAGTTTCCTCGAGCGCTTTCCTACAATGAAATCGTGCAAGATCAGCACCGGCGTGACAATGTTGAGCTACGCGAGGAGAACCGTCTCCGGGCCGCTACGCGTGCTGCACGCTATCAGCAAGCCCTGTGTCGCTATCATAGCTGCAAGGTTCATGCCCGGTGTTTTGAGGAAGGCAAACTTGTCCTTCGATGCGTTCAGTCGGCCAAGGGTACAAACAAGTTAATGCCAAAGTGGGAAGGCCCTTACCGGGTGGTATGAGTCACGAGACCTGGCATAGTTCGTCTGGAGACTGGAGATGTCATTCAATTGCAAAACTCATGGAACGTTGAGCAACTCCGTAAGTACTACCCGTAAGGCGCAGCTCTCAGACCCTACCCGACAACCAACCTTTTTTACAGGACTTGCCTCAGTTGCATGTAACCCCTTGTACAAAGCCAGGCGCAGAACCTGAGCAACAGATATAAGTTCGAAGCATTGTAGAGGGGGCCCCCCAATAATATTGTATGCACGAATGATCTTATTTTGAGTTTTGCATACTCATATAGACTAGATTGCATTTGGCATAATTTCATCTGCATAAACCACAGGTTCCTGTTGTGGACTTGGTTCCCCAAAGAGGAGATGAAAGGAGAAGCCAACCCTACAATCTTCGGCAAGCCAGTAATGTAAGTTATTTCCATTATCCATACATGTTCAATAAGTACTTGTGCATAAGGCGGCCTCCCTACCTTTTCGATGCTTAGGTGCTCCCATCCTTTGACTACAACGATGCTTCGGTTGGGATGGTTGAAGTGGCCTTTGGCAAGAAAGGGTTGGCGGGCGGATGGTTCCTCTCTATGGTTTATGCCCAGTAGGATCATTCCCCGGCAGCAAATCTGAGGGTGACGGCAGGGTACCTTACCAGGAAAACTTGTTTACCTAGATGTAAAGAGGCATCCCCCCTTTGTGTGGTCGTATGACACGGACAAGTCCCCGGCAGGTTTATCTTTTCCATTAATATGCTGAACAATAAGTACAAATCTTACATAACATTACATGGATAAAGAAAGTTACATTATTTGAGCTAAAGTTTGTCGTTAGCCTACAAGTTGAAGATTGAAAAAATATAAGTGCGCCATAACCCTCCCTCTGTTCATGTCCCCTCTGCTAGGTGAAACAAAGGAGAGGGGAAGGGTCTAATGAAGCACCCAAGCAGGAGCCCATCCCGGTCTCGTCACGGCCCGCCGGGCGCAGCCTGACAAGATTGGAGTGGCGAGGCTGTGAAGGAGGAATGCAGGGAGTAGATCGGCAGTGCCCTGGTCACCACCTCCGGAACCGGCCGGAAGCCCCAACTTGAGCAGTGGGAGGGCCGCCCGCCAAAGCTCGGCTGGAAGACTGCTGCAGGGGAGCCGAAGGCGCGAAGAGGACATCCCTCCTCGGCCACCACCCGGAGAGGCTGGTGATGAAGGTGTTGTGGAGGGAGCAGAGGAGCGGAAAGATGAGGCGGCATGTCCCAAGAAGGAGACGAAAGCGTCGGGGTCACCATACTCCGATCCGACCCCAAGCCATCCACCTTCTTCGTCTTCCCTCGCTTTCTCTTCATCACCGCCGCCCTGGGGAGACACCAGACCTCCAGCCTAGTTCCCCCGCAGAGAAGCAACTATCGGCTAGGATGGCGTGGGGGCTCAAGATACGCCCTCCTCCCCTCCTAACGAGCGGGAAGGTGCTCCCTTCCTCTGCAACAGCACCGCCTCCTTCGGAAGGAGCAGTGCTGGGGACGCCAACATCCCCGAGCGCTGCACCCCAGGATGGCATCTGCAACCCCGTGGACTTGAGCGACGAGAAGACGGGCTCCAAAAACCCATAACCAACGCCGGTGCCTCCACTAAGGCGACCAGCCCACGCAAAGGAAGCGGATACCTCACCATACAGGTGACATTCACCGCCTCCCGTGCCCTTGGCACACCGGCTACTACACTGTGCTACATCTCAGACCAGACCCACTCCTCGAGCTCTGACACGGCCATTCAGACCCATCAAGCACAAGCTACTGCCTCGGGCCGGACCTAGGCTGTCTTCTTCGACATAGCTAGAAGGGCAAGTAACGGGAGGAGAAGAGGGTAATGAATGCCTTTGCTCCCCCTCCGCTCCTCCTTTTTATAGGCGGGCTGGGAGTGGGGGCTGATCACCTGGCGGGAAACCGCCGTCCTCCTCCGGCAATACAAGAAGGTCGGGCCCTCGTCTTGACAATCTCCCACACCATGCGCCTCTGATTACCTACCAACTCAATGCATGTAGCATACGTGGATAAGGATAAAGGCGTGATGGGAAGAGTGGATTGGCAGTTTCTAGGCCATGCGTTAAAGTCATTCATGGGCAATTACAAGGATGGCCCCACCAGCATTAGCGTTACGCAATGCACAGAGGAAACCGACACCGGCCCAAGCTCAAATTTAACGTAGAAGCAAAGGAAGCCCTTGCCCTTGCCTATGCACTAGTTAGAGCCTACCACAACGACTCCCAGCGGCGCGACCGTGCCAGGCTCGAGGGCTTCTGTCGGTGCAACATACCCTGGGCCTGTTGCACCAAACTGTGCACAGGCTCGAGGGAAAGTTTGTAGCACTAAGTACTTGACCAAGACAAAAAGTGGTCAGACCTTTGATGAATCCGCAGGCCGGTCCAGGAAATCAAGACAACGAAGGTGCAAAGCAAAGCCAAAAGGGAAACCATCCCAGTCGGGCAGGGCTAGGCGGGGAGCCGGATTTGCCTGGCAACAAGTCGCCAAGACCTCCCCGATAGGATTGTCGGGGCATACGGAGGCAAAACTCCGCATCACGGCGACACCCATCGCTAATTAGTCCGGGATCAAGCTTTAATATGGCTTAGTGGCCACCTCTGGATACATGGGAGCCATCTTCTGCCACAAGAACCAACAAATGACACCCGTCCAAAGACGTGTTAAGCAAACAAAAGCGCAGCTGGTGAGATGAGTCCGGCAAGGCTTGCCAGACGAGATATCATGTGGCACTATGCGGTGCATGTAATACACTCTGTCAGCTGTAGAGTTAGGTATGATAGTGTTGTTTTCTATATGATCAGCCTAAAAAGATTGATTTGCCACTAGGGTGACTCCGTAACCTATAAAAGGAGGCCTATGGAAAATGTAGAAAGGATTTGGCGATTCGAACTCACATACACCCATACGCGCGACCACTCTCACCCAGAGGCAACCTTGCCGGGAAAGAGTGGTGTGTCTATTTCCCGCCATTCACTACTAGAATCAGCTAGTTTTCCATCTGCCAGTTCTTTGCCCTCAGCTACCAAAAAGCAGACGGCGAAGAACTGGCTGATGGCAAAGACTTTCTTTGCCACTAGCGTCCTTGCCATCAGCCAGTTGTCTACGTCTAACCTGTATGCCAGAGGTGTACGACCTGTTTGCTTTTCTTTTTGCAAACCGGAGTTCTTAAGATGAACTTTCTGGTTAGATCTTATCTTTTGGAATTTTGTTTTTGCATCATTGCTTGTTTGCTTATGTATGCTATTGTTTGCTTGCGATAGAATACCCGAACTGTGAAGGGTGCTACTACGAGTCTCTAGGTTTTGTGAATCGTCAGCAAGGCAAGTAACACTTTGATCATACTTTATTACCCAGTTTTTATGCATTAGATCAAACCCTCACACATTGCATGAGTAGGATCTCTTAACTTGTGGGACTGGGAAGTAAATTGTGGTAGAACCTATTACCTGCATTATTTTCAAACCCTTGGGAGTTACTTCTGCGTTTGCTTAGGTTGCTATGCTATGGTCGTAGACGTGGTTTGGGGTTTGAGTGAAATCCATGACAAATGTGAGTTGTTAATTAAGGATTCAACTTAAGGTGGCTACTTGAATACACATCTGGGTGGATTGGTTGCAGGGCACCTGGGGAATCCATTGTTGTCCTAGGAAATCCCGGGGTTCTGTTTTATTTTTCCTATGGAATGCCACCCAGGCTCAAAGGGATCATAAAACTATTCATGCTAGAAACTTCCGTGTGCAGCCACATGCCAATATGGGCTCTGTCATAGTTGAGTAAGTTTTGGGTAACCTTTCCGTGATGGGCTAGCAGATGTAGAGGGATTGTAGGTGTACCGGCGTTTCTATCTTGTTAAGGGGACCTCTTCGGAAATACTGTGTCTTGGTCATCCGTTTCTCAAACACCATGCAGTGCGAGAAACCAAACGGAGACGATTGAGTCTTGTGGGAAAAGTGCACAAACCTCTGCAGAGTGTACAAACAGATCATGATTAGCCGTGTCCCCGGTTATGGACATCTTGAGTATCTTGTACTTGAATTATTGGTTGATCTCATCACTCTATAATTAAATTTGTTGTGTTAATGATTACTTTTAATTTGGGATTGTGTTGGAGGTACCTTCTCAATGATTTTCAACCAACATGATAGTTAAAATAAAATCTATTCCTTTATTGTAGGGAAAAATTGGCTTTACGCAAAAACTTTAACCTTAGAGCCTCCACCAGCCAAATATGCATACAGTATAGCCTTTATTCTGTTACTTGCATCTTCTGTGTTATCTTGCCAGCATATTCCATGTGCTGACCCGTTTTCGGGCTGCAACATATTACGTTGCAGAATTTTCAGACGAGGAATAAGACGTGCTAGGTCGTTTGTCATGCACTCAGCTATGCCGTTGGAGTTGATGGATTCACTTATCTTCCAAGCCTTCCGCTGTTATTTTGTTAGATGGCCTTAAGCCATAGACTTTTGTAATAAATTCTCATTGGAGACATTTGATGTAATAAGTGTGTGATTGCCACTCTGTTATAAATCCTTCAAGTACTGTGTGTGTCAGCATTACCGATCTAGGGATGACACAGAACACAGAGACTTCGGTCCATTCGGATCGTGGTCGCTACAGCCATGTACGAGCTCCTTGTTGTAAGTTTCTTCTGCAGATTACTTGCTAGTCTTAACATTTGAGTCTCATTATTAACTAGTATGACTCTATTGTTAAAACCAAATGTGTAGTCTGTGTGCGAGAAGTCCAGTCAGACCGCTCCACCGATGCGTGTGATTGCTCCTGGGAGCACAGTGAGTTTAATTTGAATGGACATTACTTGCTAGTCTTAACATTTGAGTGTGATAAAGCTAACGAGACATTGGAAATGATCTTTGGTGCAGCTTAACTCCAGAAACGCATCGCACGATCCTTCTCCAGCTACCGGCACGAGCCAACCCGCTCCTACACCTCCCTGATCACGGTAAGTTGCTCTAGTGGTTTTCTTAACAAATGCATAAAGACCTAGACTTAGCTTTATTTCCTCCAATATGCTTACCATAATGACCTAGAGTTAGCTTCTTTTCCAGCAAAATGACTTAGTAAGCTTACTGACCTCATAAACCATCCATTTTACCTAAGTTAGCTCTAAAACGATCTGTACTTAGCTTACTTATGTCAAAAATTGCATAATTAGCTTAGTTAGCTCATAAACGATCCATTTTACCTAAGTTAGCTCTAAAATGACCCATTTTACCTTAGTTAGCTTATAAATGATCTAATTTATCCAAGTTAGCTCTAAAATGACCCATTTTACCTAGATTAGCTCCTAAATGATCCATTTTACCTACGTTAGCTTTAAAATGACCCATTTCACCTAGGTTAGCTCCAAAATGACCCATTTCACCTCGGTTAGCTCCAAAATGACCCATCTTACCTAGGTTAGCTTATAAATTACCAATTTCACCTAGGTTAGCTCCAAAATGACTCATCTTACCTATGTTAGCTTATAAATGATCTAGTTTATCCAAGTTAGCTCTAAATGACCCAATTCAGCTAGAGTAGCTCCTAAACGATCCATTTCACCTAACTTAGCTAAAAACGATCCATTTCACCTAAATTAGCTCTTAAATGATCCATTTGACCTAAGTTAGCTAAAAAACGATCCATTTCACCTTAGTTAGCTCAAAAACGATCCATTTCACCTTAGTTAGCTCAGAAACAACCCATTTCAACTAAGTTAGCTCATAAATGATCCATTTCACCTAAGTTAGCTAAAAACGATCCATTTCACCTTAGTTAGCTCAAAAACGATCCATTTCAACTTAGTTAGCTCATAAACGACCCACTTCAACTTAGTTAGCCCATATATGATCCATTTCACCTAAGTTAGCTCATAAATGACATATACTTCTTCTTTTAGTCTTCTTCTTGTTCTAGTCACCTATTTCTAACTTTCTTATTTGCCATTTTGCAGATTTCATTCACTTCAAGGAAGCTAGCTTGCTATGATGGAGTGCTTGCTTTTTCTTTGATGAAACTTTGCATTGTATCTAGCTTGCTATGATGGAACTTGCTATCTTGATGAAACTTTGCATTGTAATTATGTATATGGATGGAACAATGTGTATGGATGGTACTTTCTTATGTATGAATTGATGAAACTTATGTACTGGATATGTGATATGATTGCTGTTAAATAGCCCTGTAAAATATATCTATATATGTCATATATATTTGCTGTGAAAATTGTTGGATTAAAAAACCCAGAAAAAAGAGCCAATATGCAGCAGACGGCAAAGAGGCCACGTGGCAGGCAACTGTGTCTCCTGGGAGGCTCACCAATTTGGTCAGTTTGCCTACAGTGGCTAACGGCAAAGGCTTTGCAGTCAGCGGCAGACGGCAAAGGCCTGCCATTAACCACCTAACGGAGTAACAACGCATTTATTGTGATCTGCTTTCTTTGCCGTCCGCTGCTAATGGCAAAGGACCCTTTGCCGTCAGCCGTCCGATGCAGACGGCACAGCAGCTGTTTGCCGAACATTACTTTGCCGGGGCCTTTTGCCGTCCGCGGCGGACGGCAAAGACCTTTGCCGTCCGCCGTTCATTCCTTTGCCGTCCGCCGTGGCTGACGGCAAATTACCTGTTTCTTGTTGTGATTCCCACAATCAATCCACCAAAGCAGGAGTAAGGTTTTACGCCTCGCTGCGTCCAGAACCTGGGTAAAAAGGCCCGTGTGATCCCCGATGCACTGCTCTACACTTCTCTACTCTTTGTGCAACGTGCCCATCCCCTTGCCGAACAAAAAGGGACCTTTGTCCCATAGGTGTCCGTGGTTATACCCCAACACTAGGCATCAAACCCTAACAAACCTAACTTGATTACATTATAAATCTCATCCAACCGATCACCGTCCAGCAAGCCTACGATGGAATTACTCTGTCCCGGCGGTGAGCTTCATGAAATTGCTAATGGAGGAAGGTTGATGATGCCGACGATGACGAATTCCACTCTCTGGAGCCCCGAACGGACTCTAGATCAGCACTCCCGATGAAGAATAGGAGGTGGTGTTGGCTCCGTATCCTAAAATGTGATGAATAGCTCTCTCTGATTTTTTCTCGCGAATAGGTATATATGATGTTGGAGTTAGGGTTGCTAGAAATCTAGGGGCCCCACAAGCCTGGGAGGCGAGCCCGAGGGCTTGTGGCTCCTGGGTGGCCCCCCTCTGGTATCTTTTTCCGCCAGTATTTTTATATATTCAAGAAATGTTCTACGTAAATTTTCAGGACAATTCGAGAACTTTTATTTCTGCAGAAAAATAACACCATGGTATTGGATTCAGGGCTCCACAGACCCAAGAAAGGTTCGAACTCTAGGACATGTGCGAAGAACTCAACCTCTCCATCCTACTAACTCACCAATCTCATGGCCTGGCTCGATGAATGGGAAGGGAAAGAGACTCGGCAGTTTACCAAGGTCCGGGCCACCTTGCAGTATAAGACCCTACTCCTTCTTTCTGGTGGATTAGCCTCGTGGGGGGCTGATGATGAACTATTACAGAGGAAGAACAACCTCAGGAGGCGTGTTCTTGGGTGAGTGTTAGTTAGCTCGGGTTCTCCCCTCTCTATGTTGGTGGCTAGTCTATATATATAGCTGCCCGGGTCCACTTCCTCCAAAATGAAGGCAGTAAGGGATCCCAAAACGGCCAATTTGAAAGGGGACAAGAAATACATCTTATCCTAACGAAAGGTGGTCTTCACTAACAAAGTCTCTGGTCGTGACACAGTGGTGGGCTCGGCGATGACATACCTCCTACCATCCTCGCGGTCTTGGTCTTGTTGCACAGGAATGGAAACCGTTGGTTGGTTCCTCGGGACTCCGCGACTGTGCTTGTCTCCTTAGCACCAAAGCGGAGACCTGCTACTCTGTGCCAGCTGGCACCCGCCTGGCCTTGGCCGCCATGGCTTGCGTCTCTTGTTCCCTAGGAGGTGGGCGCTTGCATAGGAAACTCCGCTCCTCAGGAGGCTGCCTGGGGAGGCCGCTCCCTTCGGAGGTCTTGATGTCGTCCGCCTCGCGAGGTTTGGCCCCTTGCGAGGGTCTTGTCGTGTCGATGCTCAAGATGGGTCGTACCAGGGCACTGATGGAGCCATGCGGCAGGCCGCAGGCCTAAAAGTCTAGGTACCCTGGTTCCCAAAACGCCGACAGTAGCCCCCGAACCCACGGCGCGCTCGGGCTTGGTTTCGAGGCAAAGCCAAGGGGAAAGGAGGAAGAGCCGTGTGCCCCAATCACCTGCGGACCGTGTTGATGTGTGGGGCTTGATAGGACATGGGCGTCTCCACTTCCCCACGCAGCCTCGGCTATCGCTCGATTAGACAACTACCCAATGTACACAGAAAGTCCATCATTGTTCGGGGCACTTGTCTTCTTCTTCCTTTCCTACGAGCTCGCACCGCCCTGACTAGACTCCTTGCCTGCTCCAGCCCACCTTGCCGCCATGCCTCTCGAATCGAAGAGAGGGAAAACCCACGCAGTCGCGGAGCCCGAGCCGGGATCGGAGCCAGCGCTGTACCGGTCCACTGTGGTCAACCAGGTTGGACAAGGTCCGGCGAGCTCATGCCGCCGATTCCAATGAGCGGAGGGCGACGACGGTATGGCCCGCCTACTGGGCCTTGATCGACATGGAGGCCACCTAATTTCCTCTTCATGTCCATGCTCTCTTTGCGGCATGTTGCCCCCGCTCTCCGACTTCTTTAACGCAATGCTTTCGCATTACCAGATCCACACGCTGCATCTGGATCCTGGTTCCATCGTCCTCCTCTCTTCTTTCAGCTTCTTGTGCGAGGCCTTCATAGGCATCGCTACCTCTGTGACCTTGCTCTGCCACTTCTTCCCGCTTCGCCTGGTTGTTGGCAGGCAACACTCGGGGCGTGTGTCGCTTCAGGCGGTGGCTGCAACTTCCGGCTCTGGCGTCAACTTCTCCCTCTGATGGGATGTGAGGGGGTACTGGAAGCACTGGGTGTACGTAGACACCACCGTGCACAACCCCTTCTTATTCTTCTGATGGTGCTAGCGGAACCAAGCTCCGGTTGGGGGCACGCGGAGCTCGCCGATCCGCGGGTCGCGCGCGTCTTATCCAGACTCGCGGAGCTGAAATAGGCCGTTGTGACGATGGCAATGGTGGTGAAGGAGTTTGTCCAACAGCACATTGCCCCGCTCTAGTGCCATGCCCGCCTGATGTGGGCCTTCTCTGGTCCGGGCAATCCCATGAGGCTTTAGGTGCCCCCGCTCCCCTCTCACACGCTGCAAGAGGTGCTGGGGCTTCTGTGAGGCGGCGATCCGGGCGAGCTTCCCCTCGGGGAACGCCCTTTGTACCTGGTTGGGAAGGCCTTCGCCAAGAAGGTGTCGTGCTTCGACGAGTAGGGGCTGCACCCCGCGGGCCACAAGGGGCCTTGTGAGAACCATATCTTGGTTGCTCCCGTGCTTGTCGGCCCGGAGGCGCGCGCCCCTGAGGTGGTGCAGGGCGCGTGCACCGTTAAGCGCTCCTGAGGCGGCCACTGAAGGGCAGGTGCCACCAAGCTCTCCTGAGCCAGTCGCTGAAGAGCAGTGGCCGCCACGCGCTCGCAAGGTGGCACTGGGGGCAGGAACCACCAAGGGCTCCTGAGGCGGCGGTCCTCACCCCTTGGGGCAACACGGGGGAGTGTTTTCCCATGGGAAGAACCTCCACCTACATCACATAGGGCAGCACACCATCCTTCAGCGCGCCCCTTCCAAAGGCCGGGGTGTGGCGCAAGAGGAAGTGATTTGGGACTTGCCGCGGTGACGCCCCATGGGCCCTAAAATAGAGGAAGTGTATAGCTCTGGATGAGTAAGTACCTTGCCTCCTGGATCCCCGCCTATCGTGTCCTTTCTTGACTGTTGCTCCTCAGGATCCCTTCGGTCACTGCGGTGAGGCCACTTGGGGTGCGGCATACGGACAACGCTAGTTCGCCCCCTACTCAGGCCTCCAAGGCCAAACGATCATGTGGGAGGCGACGCCGGTCCATGGGCCAGGGCCACTCCTGGGAGGCCATGAGCTGGCCTCCCGGCGTCCCCCCTCCGGAGCCACCTCCGAGGCACAGAGGTCATGTTGAGGGCTCCTCCATTGGTTCTAGCCATTGGTCGAGTGAACCCCATGGCGGCTTTGTCTTCAAGCGGCAAGGCTACACCCTGCCGCGCCTCGGTCGGGGTCCGGGAAGAGGTTGGAAGAGCCCCGGCCACCAGTCCCCTGCCGGGGATGGGTGAGTCGTCTCGCGCGCCTTCGACAGCCCTTGGCGCGGAGGAGGGGCTCGGCCGCACGCTGGAGCTTGCATGCCGGCACAACACCATTTGCCACGACCTTCTCCAGGAGGCGACGAGTGCACTAAGTCAGCTTGGGGTGGAGCTTGCCGATGTCAACGCACGCCTCGAGGCAGAGGGCCTTTGCCTGGCACGCGAGTGGCATCAACTGAAGGTCACCGTTAAAGTTGGGCACCTGCAGCATGAGCACACCCACGCAGAGGCTGAGGGATCCCTTGCACCTTCCTGAGAGGGTTGCACCCGCACTTTAGAGGAGACACGGGCCGCAGATCATCATCACGAGGCAGCCGAGGAGCAAGAGAGGGTGCTCCAGGCCTCGAACGCTGCCCTGGAGTGGCAGGTTCAAGCACACAGGGCTGCCCTTGTGACACTGCCAGGCAAGCCCTTCACCGACGCAGTAGGGGCCCGAGCACATGAGGAGGCGCTGGCGCTCGAGTCGTTGGATCACGGCCTGGAGTGCGAATGACTGGAGGTGAGGAAGCGCCAAGTATCCGCTGCCGAGGACTCCCTTGCCTCCCTGGAGGCAAGGGTTCAGCTGGAGGTCGATCAAAGGGTGTCGGGGATTCGCTAGGTCCTGGTTGGCGTATATCGCCAAAAGCTGGGGATCTAAGAGGCTCGCATCAAACAAAGGCGATACTAACTACGAGGCCATCTTGATGTACATAAGGAGAAACTGGTCGCGGCAGAACGGCGCGGGAAGGCTGCGAAAGGTGCTCGGTCCACTACTGAGGCCGAGCTATCCTCGCTTCAACAGCAGGGCGTGCACGCCTCATCTCTTGTGGAGAGGGCTTCCGATGACATGATTCACTGACGCATGTTGCAGCGCGAGCTTTCCTCTGTGCTCGAGGACCTCAGGGTCAGGGCGAACTGGGCTTCGGACACCATATGGGAAGAAAGCGTCGCCCGCCCATGCGAAGAAGACAATGCGGGGTACCTACGCTTCTGTACCATATTCTTGACCTGCTTCGAAGGTAGGGATGCGAGGACGCGCCAGCTTGTTGAAGAGAGGAGCCGGGACCTCCTCGGGCGTGCATTCTTGTGCGTCTTCAGCTACCTCCTCGGCCTTGATCCAGACTTTGGTTTCAATGCCGCGATAGCCCCCATGCCCGGGCTAACCCAGGGCGATCTGGATAGTTCGGTGGACGACCATGTGGTTGACCTGATCAGGGAATTCGCCCGGGACGATGATGTGACTGTACTTGCGACCAAAGAAGGCGAGGTTGGTGTTGATGACGAAGACAATGATGCTGGTGATAGAGCGCCTCGCTAGGCTTGTCATCCCCTGCTTATCCTGCCAAGGTTTTGTGTATGGCCCCGCGAGGGCGTGATAGCATTTGGGGGAGGGGATTGCGCTGTAATGTATGAACCAATGATATGCTCGCCAAATTAATTCCGAAAACATTTCATCGTGGGCTAGAGGATCCCGACTAGAGTAGTTGTACTTTCTTATCTTTTGTGCTCGTGGTCTTGATGGGGTTGTTGTGTTGCAGAGATGCTCCTCTCCTGAGGCGGCCCTTCGGGGGGTTCACGAGGGCCTAAGCCTCCTGGCGTGAGTGCTGGCCCGCTCGAGAGTGCCGCGCGAGTAGCGGATTGTCGAGTTTTAGCAAGGTGTGAGCGCGGCGGCCTACGGCAGTTGCGCTCTTGGCCCTGAGGGGGCCTTGACGCTGCTTGGGCTAGCCCAAGTGCGCACACCACACCCATCCCCCTCTCGCGGGGTGCTCAAGCTGGGGAGTAGCAAGCATGATCCATGCTTCTTAACACAAACCAAAGGGCAAGAAAACACAACGAATCGAAAAGCTTCTTCCTTTTTCTTTCAATAAGCATGCGAAACTCCAAATTTCACTCCAAAGACGGCGAATTGGGTTACAGGTAAAGCAAAGGTAAAAAGAGACAGCCGCGTCTGGCGCCTACACTAGTCTTCTCACCAGCGCATAGCTCAGTTCTTCCACTGGGCGTGGGCATAGTCACTGGGGGACAGTGTCGACTGCCAGCGCGGAGCATGGTGCTTCCACTTGGGCGTGGGTGGGAGCCCCGTGAGGCCCGAGGGCGGCACTCAGGGGACTCCGGGGTGTGTACAACCCCAACTCATTATTGTGTGAGAGTGTCACGAGCGGAGATCTTCATAGGCATTCCTGGCACCTGGCGAGGACCCCGCCCGGTGCATCCCCTGACCACCGTTCGGGCGTCCGGAAACAAGGACGAGACCAAGGGGCAAGGGGTTACGCTGGTGGTGCTCCTACGGTCGTAGGCCGCCTACTAGTGAAAGGGCTCTCCGGCGTCTTCCCCGGTGGAGGATCTACCTCTGGGCGGTGCACGCTACCTTCGTGGTGGCGCCCTGCATTGTATGGCGCGGGGGAGGTTCTGGCGCCGGGCTCCCCCCTACGCAGCCCCCAATGAGTTTCGCTACCCTGCGACAGGGCCAACGTCCCGAGGTGCATGGCCATGGGCATGGCTTGGTTCACATGTGACCCAAGGTTAACGCAATTGTATCCCAAAGATATTGGTTGTACCCGGTGGTTGCTCCTGTCGAGGACGCCGGCAAGGCCTCGTGGTGGCCCGCGAGGGGCCTCAGTCTCGTGTGGCCTCGGCGGTCCAGATGCCCAGGCCTGCGAGGGGAACGAGCATCAGCTTCTTCCTTGTACGTGCAGCGAGCTCATGAACGGAGGTACGGGGACACTGGGGGATGTCATCCCGGGGCCGGCACCCAGCCCCCTTGCTTCACTATTCGCCACCCTTCGTGCCAGGTCGTGATGACCGGGGTGGCATTTCATCGCGACCCTGGGCGGGACCGCCTACCCCGGCTATACCTTAGGGGAACGCATCCTGGGTTGGGCGAGCGGTGTTGTGGGCCTGATTGTCGCTGCCAAATCCTTTGGACCCCCTGAGGAAGGGCATGCGGGTGCAGCGGGGGCAAGCGTGCGCCCTTGGCAGCGTCCGCGACATAGGCAGGGTGTAGAAAGGCCCTGCGCCCTCGCAGGTGGCATCAAGCAGCTCGGCAGCGGCCGCCTTCTGCCAGTCTGCATTGCAGCAACTCTCGCGCCATGATTAGTGCGGCTCACGTGTTTTCCTACTCCCGGCAAGTGCGTAGCATAGACGCCACAATGTAGCCTGAAGACCGTGTGGTGGCGTGGTTACGACACCGCACGTGGGCGGGTGGAGGTGACCCGTGCTGCCGATGATCGACGGCACCGGCTGCCGTGCAGGATGCAAGGAGCCCGGAGTGGAGGGCTTCGTGCCCAGGAAGTTCTGCCCCGATAGGCCGAGCGGACAAATGCTTAGCGTGAGCTCGAGGGTTTCCCGCCATGGTGGTGATGGAGCGAGTGGTGAAGAAGAGGCTTCGACACGCCCCTACCTGGCGCGCTAAATGTCGGATTCAAAGCTCCGAAGACCAAAGTAAGGTTCAAATTTTGGGGCGTGTGCGAAGAACTCAACCTCTCCAGCCTACTAACTCACCGAACTCGTGGCCTATCTTGATGAACGGGAAGGGAAAGAGACTCATCAGTTCACCCAGGTTCGGGCCACCTTGCGGTGTAAGACCCTACTCCTTCTTTGGGGTGGATTAGCCTCGCGGGGGGCTGAAGATGAACTAGTTCAGAGGAGGCGTGTTCTTGTGTAGCATATGAAAGTCCGCACCTTAGGAGTCCGCGTGGGGAGGCCGCTCCCTTTGGAGGTCTTGACGTCGTCCACCTTGTGAGGGTCTTGTCGTGTCGATGATGAAGATGGCTTGTACCAGGCCACTGATGGAGCCACGCAGCGGGTCGAAGGCAGGCAAGTCTGGGTACCCTGGTTCCCAGAATGGTGCCACATGGCAATTCTACTAAAAACATCATCAGTTCGGGTTAGTTCCATTCAAATCATGCCAATTAGAGTCCAAAACAAGAGCAAAAGAGTTTGGAAAAGTAGATACGATGGAGACATATCAGTGCTTGCTCCTGTTGATACTGAAAAGGATTTCGTTATTTGCTGCGAGGCTTGATGCAAGAGCACAGAGTGATTGCTTACGCCTCTCGCCAATTACGCCCTTATGAGGAGAACTATCGAGTTCATGACCTCGAGCTAGCTATTTTCTTATATGCACTAAAAAGTGGCGACATTACCTTCTCTGTAATTGTTGTGAGATCTTCACCGACCACCAAAGTCTGAAGTACCTGTTTACTCAACCAGACCTAAACCTCCGTCAATAGAGATGGATGGAGACAGTATCATATTTTGACTTGGGTATTTGCTATACCCCAGGCAAAGCTAATGTAATGGTTGATGGCTTGAGCCACAAGTCCTATTGCAAACACTTCGAGGTTTGCAAAGTTCAGCCCTCGCTTGTTTAGGAATTCAGAAAGATGAACCTCCACATTGTTCCTCCTAGTGCACTTGCTCCCCCTCTCGAAGAGTTCCAAAAAATGAACCTCCATGTTGTTTCCTAGGATTCTCAGAATACCCTGGTTGCTAAAACAGATCTAGTGGACTCGATCAAATGGAGTCGGGTGGATTAAACGCTATCTCCCAGATGGAAAGACCTCATTCTTCACTATTACTGATGAAGGCGCTTTATACTTCAAATGTCGCCTAGAGGTATCAGGTAAGAAGAAAAACCTAGATACGACTCACAAGGTTATGAAACAAGCTCATGATACACCTCTGCCTATACATCCCGGTGGTACCAACATGTACCAAGACATTCGTCAGAGAGTCTGGTGATCAAATATGAAGCAAGACATTGCTCACTATGTTGATGAGTGTGAAGTTTGCCGTCAAATCAAAGAAGAACAACAAAGGCCTGCTGGAACTCTACAACCTATCACTATCCCTGAATGGAAATGGGGCCATGTTGAAATATACTTCATCACTGGATTCCCCAAATCACAGAAACATAATGATGCTATTCTAGTCGTCATTTACAGGCTTTCCAAAGTTGCATATTTTCTGACCGTCAAAGAAACCATCACTGCTAGTCAGCTGGCAAATCTCTATATGTCTAGAATTGTTTCACTCCACGGTATTGCACTTTTAATCAGTTTAGACGGTGGTAGCTTATTCACTTCAAGATTCTGGGCAAGTTTCCACAAAGCTATGGGAACTCATTTGTCTTTTAGCAATGTCTTTTAGCCTCGGTCGCATGGACAAGTTGAACGAGTCAACCAAGTTCTCAAAGACATGCTTCGAGGATGTGTCATTTCATTCCGCAAGAAATGGGAGGAACCTCTCCCATATGCCGAGTTGTCTTATAACAATAGCTATAAAGATAGTCTGAAGATTCCCCCTTTCGAGGTATTATATGTGCGAAGGTGCCAAACCCCTCTGAACTAGTCAGAATCTGGGGAACGTTCACTATTTGTTCCGGATATTATCCAACATGCCGAAGGACAAGTCCGCGTCATCCTTAAGAATCTGAAGACTGCTCAGTCATGTTAGAAAAGTCAGTATGACCGCCATAACAAAGATATGGTCTATCAACCTGGCGAAAAGGTTTATCTTCGATTCACACCAATGAAGGGTGCTTACTATTTCGGGGTCAATGGAAGCTTGCACTACAAAAAAAAACACATCCGTGACATTTTGGCCCAAACGAATTTTTTTCCTGTCATGCTTATGACACTTCTATGACGATGATTGTGACAAAAATATGTATCATCATAGATGTGGTGGGCTCCTACTTCTATACAAAAAATCATGATACAAAATGGGGTTTTCATCCTGGGTGGGCCGAGGACGCACCTGCATGACATTCTTTGGGCTGTCCATGACAGAAAAAATCGTGGTAGAAGCGAGGGCGAGGAAAATTTCGGGGAGTTCGTGGTTACGGTGGGTGGTCGGGGCGGAGCGATGCACGGAGGTTTGCACGTTTCTCTCATACATGCCTAGAGGTATGTGCGAGGTGTTGGGCTCTTATAGAATCCGAGCGAGGCGTTCACTTACAGAACCCGAGCGATTGCACTAGCCAAGTTAACGAACCCGAGTGATCGATCCCTTGGTGCTAACTGAACCCGACCTATTCCTTCGCTACTGCTACTAATTGAAGCCGATCGAACCCTGCTTCTGCCTCTTGATGAATAGTGACGGTTGTTGGGGGTTGGATGAATAGTGACGGTTGTAGGGTTGGATGAACAGGACCCCATGGTAGTAGAGGCCGTTGCCGCTGGATGAACAAGACCCCGATTGAGAGATGATTGCCACACACACGAGCCGGTTGGGGGTGGATGAACAGGACCCCGTGGAGGGCTGGTTGAATAGGACCACCCGTGTGGAGGGCTGGTTGAATAGTAGCCAATGGAGCCTAGATTAAGAGGACCCTATGGTGAACAATAGCTAGTGGAGGTGGGAGGAAGTCGATGGTGGATGAACAGTAGCACGTGGATGCTGGAGGAAGTCGACGGTGGATGAATAGTAGCCCGTGGAGGATGGAGCGAGGCAGTAGACTGTGGCACCCCGGCTCAGACCGACCGGTTTACCCTGCATTTCCAGCCTAGAGACCATGTCTTCTGGCAACACACAACATCTTGGTATAGAAAACAACCACTTTATTGATACTAGCGTAGCAAAGTTTACATTACAATAGGTAGCGAGGCCAAGCGGCACACACGGTGCGGCTGAACAATATGTACATTATTTAGTGAACATAAATGGCCTCGGTCATAACACCTACGTAGCAGCGGAACGACTTCGCTGCGCAACTCCATAGCATTGGGACACCACTGTGGACATGATCTAGACTCGGACGACAGTCCTTTCCAGCAAGACTTTCCTGAAATCTGGCATGACACGCTAGGTCAGTACATTGAATGTACTTGCAAGCTTACAGTGAACATAAACATAATGACAAACAATATCATGATAATGATTTCAATTAAAAGAACTGCAACAACATACATATGTATGAATATAACCAACACGTTGTGCTCAAGCCTTTGCAAAAACAGTCCCTCGGACTGACTTACCAACGTTGGTCTTTCTTAACATACCAACTTGTCTAGCTAAATACGGATTATCTCGTGATCTTTCCGACGATCACCACCCTGACCAACACTTGGTCTCAAACATCTCGGTGGCCTTTCCACCATCTCTGATAGTGCAAAGTTCATGACTTAGTGAGCAAAATTTTATTAAATGTTGACCCATGGTGTGACCTCATTTCGAGCGTGTCCGTGATCGTGGACTCGGCTATCGATAGATTATTTACACTCTGCAGAGGTAGCGCACTGTACCCACACCACGGAACCCATCGCCTCGTTCTCCCATTCGGGTGGACCAACGATGTTCCGACAAAACCCCTCCATTGCCATGACACTCTCTCGGCCGCTCCGACTCATTTCCCATCGGAATAGTCCTGGGTGGCCCCGTGCCTACCAAAGGCAGAACGACCATCGTCGTGGCCAAACATAAACTGTCCCGAACGTGGACTCGATACCATAATCTCAACAACGGGCACACAAGGTTATGTCTGCTTACCGGGCCAGGGTGCCGCACGCCCATAACCTTTCCTAGTTGGAGGTACCGACCAGAGGCATGACAACAGACCGAATAAAGGCCTTCCCATAAAGGCAAATGTGGTTGCACTGGGAAAAACACGATTCAGTGGCACCATGACCCGGTCAAAGATACATTCAAGTTGAGTTATTAGTAGGTTCAACTTAAAAAAATCGATGTCATAAAATGCCATTCAAATGTAACACAAAACATACATCATCGTAAAGAACTGGGTCAGCTCTACCACACTAAGCATAAGCATCAACAACTTCTAATACTCCTGTGGTTAGGATTTAATCTTAATTAAAACATAATCTTTTCTAGCAAAATTTAATCATTTTTCTTATGCAAGAAAATAACTCCAAATAATTATTTATATCCGTAACCATATTAGTTCTTCATAACCCAAACTTTCTTCTAGTTACAATTAATAACTTAATCAACTTCCAACTTTCTGTAAACTAAATATGACAACTAAAACAAGCAACCAACAGAGTAATAAACTAATAAAAGTGATTTATATGCATGGATTAAACCATTCATTCAAGTTGGACAAATAACAAATATTGAAATGGCACCATGAATATGTTGATGTGGCTTGCCTTAGTGCAAATGAGGTTCACAAGCGTCCTGGTGATCCTCAAGACAAGCTTCCTCTTCTGAAAATATTTAAAAGCACAAAAAGAAAACATCAAGAACCCTTCTGATATTTACCAGAAAATCTACACAGCACAGAAAGATCGCATTTTTGGTGTGCTGCAAGATTTCTTTACAAAGAACATAATGCAAAAAGAATCAATTCATTTGGACTTATGGTTGAAAAGTTATTGTTGTTTTAAGTTCTCTGTTATATATATAAATTTGAATTTAAATAAACAAACTAGGGGGGTGACGTCGAAGGTATAAAGCCTCGGGGAGCCACCACTAGTACCGCTTCGCACGGGTACAGAGTGGCAGACTAGAGGGCCCCGCTAGTTAGGTGAGGTGGAGAGGGAGAGAGAAACGGAGGCGGCCGCGGCTTCGCCGGAGCGCACTCCGGCGACGAGGGCTCCTTGGGCAAAACGAGAGGGAGGGATCTAAAATGGGGAAGGAGGCGCACCTACCCATACCCGTAGCGTAGCTAGGGCGGTCGGACAGCGTCAGAATCGACCTTGCAAGCGCAGGCAGAGCGGGGTGGTTGCCGGAGACGAAGATGACGACGAGTAGCAGCGACTCCAGAGGCTCCAACTAGGTGGAACAACACCAACAGAGAGTGGCGGAGGCTCTGGAAGTGTTGCCCTGGCCTGAGAGGGGTTGGAGCTACCGCGCCGACCCGAGGGGATCGTCGGCGAGCTCAAGCTCAAGGACGGAGGCCTACGGCCTGCCCAGCCGGGCTACGGTTTCCTACGCAGTTGTGGGGTGTGTGGGAGTGGAGTGTCGTGCTCGAGAAGGCTGGGAGGGGGTCCATTTATAGGCGAGCCGAGAGGGGGAGATCGGGCTCCGCCGGCGACACCTGGACACTGCGCCCGGCGACGAACAACGTCAGTGAGATTGGTAGAAGGCGAAGTAGCTTACGCAAGGACTGTGGGCGAAGGGAGACGAGCACATGATCAAGGGGAAGGCGACGAGCACGCAGAGCGCGTCGACTAGCAAGCTGGCATGGTGCACACGCGTGGCCACCACGTGAACTCTGCCCCTAGGCCGACTTGTGTCCAAAGATCATGTCTGGCGTGTTGTTCGTGGAAGTTTTGAAGGTTACCATGATTTGGTTTAGAACCAGACGCAGTAGAAGAGATTTCACAAGCCTGGTATGGTCAACTGGCTGGGAGTTGGCAGCTGAGCTTTGGAGGCTAGCCATAAGTTACTAAGGTGAATATGCACAAGAAATTCTGGCTACAATGGAGCAATTAAAATGGTAGTTGTTGTAGAAACTACGATTTCTGTCCAGAACAGAAAATATTTTCTGTAGCAAAAATAGTCCAAAAAGTAGTGCAATATTTTTGATCAGAAAGGTGTCCTAGGGTTCAAAGAATATCTGTGAATTTCCTCAGATTTTTGTGGCCAAGAAAAGTTGGGGTTGCTTAGGAGCACAAATTGCTGCCTAGGGTTTTTGAGGGGGAAAATGAATATTTTTCATTAAAGAAAAATATTCCAATTATTATTTTAGGATGAATCAGAGGGGAAATGATGATTAGTGATGGAAATGAGGTACTTGGGTGAAAGCCAAGGGTAGCCAAGTGTTTAAGTCCATATGAAAAGATTCAAAAACAATCCAAGTTTCCACTCAATCCAAATGAAACTCAGGCAAATAAAAGAGGGAAAATTCAGGACGTCACAAACCTCCCCCACTTAGAATGAATCTCGTCCTCGAGATTCGGTTGCTTGGGAAAACCATTCTGGATAATGTGTCTTTAGGAATTCTTCCCGTTCCCAGGTTGATTCTGACTCAGCGTGATGCCCCCACTGGACTTCATGAACTTCCTCACTTTACTGTGAGTGACCCTTTCCATTAGATCCAAAATTTTGAACGGCCTCTCTTCGTACGTTAAATCCTTTGCCAACTCTATTTTGGTCATGGCAGTCCTTTTCTCTGGCGGCGATATGCATCGTCTCAACTGTGAGAGAAGAAACACGTTGTGCACGTCGGGCAATTCTGGGGGTAGTTCCAACTGATAAGCAATAGTGCCCACTCGCGAAATAACTGGAAATGGGCCAATAAACCTAGGTGCCAATTTTCCATGAGTCTGGAATCTCTTGACTCCTTTCAAAGGTGTGACTCGGAGGTATACGTGTTCTCAGGGCTCAAAACTGATTTTTTGTGTTTTGCATCATAATAACTCTTCTGTCGAGATTTGGCCAATTGTAATCTGTCTCTGATCTCCTTAACTTGTTTCTCAGCTTCCAATATGAGTTTTGTTCCGAAGATATGGCTATCTCCCGTCTGAGACCAATTTAAAGGGGTGCGACACTTACGGCCATACAAAGCCTCGTATAGTGATATCTTAAGACTGGTTTGGAAACTATTGTTGTACGAGAACTCGGCATAGGGCAAATAGTCTTCCCATTTAGATCCTTGGGCCAAGACGCAGGCTCGCAGCATATCTTCGAGTATTTGGTTTACCCGCTCTATCTATCCATCAGTCTGAGAATGATAAGTGGTACTGTATTTCAGCGCTATCCCCAAGGCTTGATGGAGACGTGACGAAAAAGCAGAGGTAAAGAGTGAACCTCGGTGGGAAGTGATGGTTTGAGGTACTCCATGCAGACTGACTATTCTGGATACATACATCTGTGCAAGTTGGTCTGCTCGATATGTGGTCCTGACCGGGATAAAGTAAGCGACCTTGGTTAAAGTGTCCACGATGACCCATATTGCATCATTGCCTCGCTGAGTCTTGGGTAGTCCAGTGATGAAATCCATGCAAACGTCACCCCATTTCCATTGCAAAACTGGCAGCGGTTGGAGAAGTCTGGCTGGCTTCTGATGTTCTGCCTTCACCTTGTTGCATGTGTCGCAATAGGCCACAAATAGGCAATGTCTTTCTTCATTCCATCCCACCAGAATATTTCCCGAAGGTCTTCATACATTTTTGTACCTCCAGGGTGAATAGAGTATGATGATTCGTGTGCTTCTGACAGGATATTCTCTTTTAAGTCTGATTGATTGGGTACACAAATCCTTCCACCGAAGCAAAGAGTACCAAAGTGATCCTTTGAGAAATCAGAGGTACGTCCGGCTACCATATTCTTGGCATGCCATTGCAGGACAAGGTCGTCTGGCTGGGCCTTGCGGATCTCTTCCTCAAGTGTGGGGGTAACTTCCAAAATATTAGCGAGACCACCATCAACTATGATCAGATTGAGTTGAGCAATCTCCTCTTGAAGTTTAGAGGGCAAGGATTTCAATATGACATTTAGGCTGACCGGCTTTCGACTGAGTGCGTCGGCAACCACGTTGGCTTTACCCGGGTGGTAATTTATTCCAGGATCATAATTCTTAACCAACTCAAGCCATCTTCGCTGACGGAGATTTAAATCTGGGTGAGTAAATATATACTTGAGACTTTTGTGATCGGTAAAAATTTGGCACCTCTTCCGATGAGGTAGTGCCTCCATATTTTTAGAGCATGAACCACCGCGGCCAATTCTAGATCATGAGTAGGGTAATTTCCCTCGTGTGGTCGCAGCTATCGTGATGCATATGCTACTACCTTGCCGTCTTGCATAAGTACGCAACCAAGTCCTTGTCAGGAGGCGTCATAGTAAACAACAAAACTGCGGTAGATGTCTGGAAGAGTTAATACGGGTGCGGTTGTCAGCCGTATTTTTAGCTCACTGAAACCTTTCTCACAGTCTTCAGTCCATTCAAACTTCTTATCCTTTTTGAGCAGCTATGTCATGGGTTTAGCAATCTTGGTGAACCCTTCCAGGAAACAACGGTAATATCCGGCCAATCCAAGAAAACACAGGATCTGTGATACTGTTGTCGGTGGCAACTAATCGAGCACATCCTTTACTTTGCTTGGGTCCACGGCTATATCCTCGGTGATAGCACATGCCCAAGAAATCGAACCTGCTTGAGCCAAAACTCACATTTGCTGAATTTGGCGTATAGTTGATGGTCGCAGAGTCATCGTAGCACTGCTCGAGGTGTTCTCTGTGACCCCCTTCACTTTTTGAGTATATAAGTATGTCATCGATAAAGACTACCATGAACTTACCAAGGAAGTCCATGAATACTTTGTTCATCATCTGCATGATGAATGCAGGGGCATTGGAGAGACCAAAGGACATAACTGTATATTCATAAAGACCGTATTGAGTGGTGAATGCGGTCTGAGGAATATCTTCCTTTTAAAACTTGAGCTGATGGTATCCTGTCCATAAATCAATCTTGGAGAATACCTTGGCCCCACTTAGCTGATCAAACAAGTCATCAATTCTTGGCAGCGGATATTTATTTTTGATGGTGACATCATTCAGCCGACGGTAGTCCATACACATACGGAGGCTGCCATCCTTCTTGCTTACGAAGAGAGCAGGTGATCCCCATGGTGAAGAGCTGGGACACATATATACTTTCTCGAGCATCTCATCGAGCTGTTTCTTTAGTTCCACTAATTCTGATGAGGGCCTCCAGTGATACTTCTTGTATAATGGTGTGGTTCCGGGTACAAGATCTATTGCAAACTCAAGCTCTCGGTCTGGTGGCAGGCCTGGCAGTTCTTTTGGAAATACATCAGGAAATTCACAGACCATGGGAATTAGTTCCAACTCAGCCACAGCGGTGAAGATTATTCCCTTCTTGGGTATGCTTCTGCGAGAATAGAATTTGGTAGTCTGCCCCTTCTGACTGGTCAGAGTGACTTCTCGGGTTGCACAATTTATGCATACTTGATATTGGGTCAACCAATTCATACCCAAAATAATATCCAGCTGTACTGACTCGATGAGTATCAAGGAAGTGGGAAAACTGATTCCGTTGATATTGATTTCCAAATCACGGGCAGACCAGATTACTCTTGATTAACGATCCCGGGGTTTGTACCAGCATATTGTTTCCCAAAAGCGAACAAAGAAATTTGTTTTTGGCAACAAAACTCCGAGAAATAAAAGAGTGGGCAGCCCAGAGTCAAAGAAAATTATGGCAGGTATGCTATTAACAGAAAACATACCAATGACTACTTCGGGGTTTTCTTGGGCTTCATCTGCGGAGGGGTGATGAACGTGCCCAGCAATGTTTTGCTGGTTCACGTATTACCCCATAAAGTTGACTTCTGGCCTGAGTAGGGCATTCGCCTTGCTGTTCTTGGGGTACTGTCTGGCATAATGTCCGTTTTGCCCACAACTGAAACAGGGATTGTTACGCTGACGCTCCTCGTGCACTGGGTTGGTCACGACATTCTTGACTTGGGTAGTAGTCTTGTTAACATTCTGTTGCCAATTGGGCTTGTATTCTACCCGAGTCTGCTGCCAGGTTCGAGCCTTATGCACTGGTTGCCCTTCCTTCCTTTGTTCAAACTTGCGCTTGTGCTCGTTATTAGCGGACCTGTTGTCTAGCACGAGCTTGTTCTCCCTTTCCGCAATGAAAGCTTTGTTCACCAAGGTTTGGAAGTCTGGAAAATCTAGCATGCTGAGGATGCACCGGAGTTGCGAGTTTAATCCCCCAAGAAATCTGTCAATCTTCCTTTCTTCAGTGACCACGTCATAAAGGGAGTAACGTGCCAGATGATTAAATTTTTGCAAATATTCACCCACAGACAAATTTCCTTGGTTGAGTGCCAGAAATTCATGCTGCTTGGTATTCATAATTCCAATAGGGATACAATATTTTCGGAACTGATCCTTGAATTTCGACCAGGTGAGTTCTTCATCAGCGGGCCACATGGCTTTTGCATGTTCCCACCATATGGCAGTAGCGCCTTCAAGATAATGAGTTGCATATGGAACTCTATTCTCTTCTGTAGTACAGGCAATCTCAAGCTTCCTTTCAATGGTCCGCAACCAATCATCGACATCCAATGGGTCAATGACCTGATTGAAACTGGGAGGCTGGGTTCTCTGAAAATCTGAAAGCTTGGAGTGATGACCGTTCTGATTTCCATTATGTCCAACCATAGGTTGAACACTTCTTAATATCTCAAGCAAATCATTTCTTCTCCTTTCCTCAAACATACGCAGAATTTGCTCGGTGGTAGGCGGATTGGGCGGTGGTGGCGGTGGTGGTATGTATGGCTCGGGAGAGTGTTCCGCCTGCCGGGCGGAACGATGAACAGGAACATCCTCGTGAGCGCTGCTACTGTTGCCTCCACGCATCATCCTATTATGGATTTTTCCCAAGAAAACACAACCGAGATGAGAAACATCCAAAGGTACATTGGGGAAAAGCCAGCAACAAATCCCGAGAGAAAACAAAAATATGATGAAAAGACAGCGGATAAAAGAAATACAGTT
Source organism: Secale cereale (assembly GCA_902687465.1). Classification (NCBI taxonomy): domain Eukaryota; kingdom Viridiplantae; phylum Streptophyta; class Magnoliopsida; order Poales; family Poaceae; genus Secale; species Secale cereale. Next base: position 339,013,995 of record LR738711.1, on the reverse strand, counting down.
CCAGCATAATTATACATAGATTCATACATCAAAGGTAATTAACATGCCTGGTTCCACTACAAAACACCATAACTTGTACGTCTACATCAATACATCATCCTGACAACTGTGAATACTCAGAAGCTCTACAGCTCTGCTGGTGCTGCGGGGTCCTCTCCTGAAGCGGACCCCGGTCCTGAACTGGCGAGGTTAACTAAAACCTCCTCGTTAAAGGTAACACGACGGCGCTGCCTCAAGGGCTCTCCTTCCGGGGTAGGAGTAGGGTGAAACATAGGAGCTACAGGAGTGGTGAGAAGAGAAACCCACTCAGCAGGAGCACTGAGAGGATTTCTGGTTGAGGTGCCCGAGCTACTCGGAGGAGTAACTGGTGAAATAGGGGAACCAGAACCAGCTGGAATGTAAGGGGTAAATCCCATGGATGCGGGAGTAGTGACAGACCTAGTAGTGGCTAAAGCAATACGAGTGTTAGTAAACTCTCGAGCCAGCTCATGGATCAGGAGATAGCTAGCAGTAATATAAGGGGAAAGGTGGCTAGCAACACTATCAAACTTTGGATCAATAGTAGGGAAACGAACACGACTGGTGTCGTGTAGAGAAGGATAGTATTGGAAACCTGGGTGATCTTGCATTCAGACCTCGCTGTAATGGAGCTCGACAAGGATCTCGAATGGAGCAAATTGGATGGCCTGGGAAGCGGTAGAAGCGTAACCACTTCAAGAGGTACTCATACACTGAGCCTGCTAGACGCTACCGGTACACACGATAGACTGGGTCGTCTCCGAGAGGGTACAACCGACGCCACACGTTACGAAGGAGGTGCGGTGATGTGTATGGCATCAGCTGCAACTGGCACCGATACGACACTGGAGCCATCTACACTCACAACCATTAGTATGTTAGCATAAAAATAAAGCAAGTATATGCAAAGTAACGACCAGCTACACATGCTACCGGCACTCAACTTAAACTCGTATCTAGTGTTTAGTTAATGTAACACCCCGAGAATCGTGCTACAGTAATCCTAACCTAATGATGCCATGTCACCCTGTTAGTTAACCCTAATTGCCTTTGGGTAAAAAAATCAAACTCAGATTCAAATTCAAAACATAAGTGAAATTCCGGATTTCTCAAACATGCAAACTAAAATGTTCAAAGGGTGGAAAGTAATCCCTGGATATTTGTCATGTTGGAACCAACCTCTTTTGGATTTACAAAATGCCCTTGGAAATTAACTTATTGGTCTAGCAGCAATTAAAATTGGCCTTTCCAATTTCTAAAATTAGTTAGACAACTTCTTTTGGCCCCAAACCTTTTTGTGTCATCTAACATTGTTGTGCTTGATTTATGTGCAAAGTTTCACAAGTAACAAAACTCATTTGGTAGCTAGAATAAATAGAAAACAGTAGCGAGAATATAAAACAGTAAAATAATTGAAAATGAATAAAGCCTATTGTGCCACTAGGCCATAAGTGGCCTCAGCACACAAGGCCCCAACCCCCACCTGGGCCTCGGCCACCCGACGGCCCAGCCCACTGCCAGGTCGTCCCCTTCCTCTGTTCATCGGGCGCTCGTGGATGCAACGCGACCATACACGGCGCCGATGGCCACGGGGAGGCCATCCAAGCCCCCTGGCGCCCTACAAGGTCGCTCCCACCCTCCTTCGAAACCCTAGCCCCACTCATTTTTCCCCTCGCCCTCTCCCTCGCATCTCACTATCGATCCCGAGCTCGCCGTCGACACGCCATCGCCATTAACGTGCTCTGGAGGCACCCAGAGCCACGCGGGCTTGTCCACCAAGACCTCCACCGCCGGCTACTTTTCCGACGACCGTAGAATCAAGCCGGACACCACGGTGTCATTGGGATCGCCGTCTTCTTCTTCCTCCGGACGCCTAGCTCCGCTGCTTCGATCCGTCGCCGCCAAGCCTTCCCCGAGCCCACTTTAGCACATCTGCAGGAGCCCGGTGAGCACCACGTCCGGCCCCTCTCCCTGCTGCCTTCTCGTAAGCCGTAGCAACGTTACCCACGAAATTCGACTCTGTAGTCCACCACGGCCGGAGCCTTGCTCCGTGTGCGCTTGCCTGCGTCCACCCGCGTCCATGCCGCACCCCGTCGCGTCCCTAGCTGCACGCGCGCACTCCATCCTGCCCTGGGCCCCGCATCTACCTCACAGTCGCATGCCCCGCCGGAGCCTACGCCTCCGTCTGCTGCACCACTGCATAGCCCCGCCGCCTAGCACTGCCCTGCTCCGGCCGCGCAGCTGCTCGCTGCGCCCTCCTGTCTCGAGCTGCTGCTCACCACCGCCAGCGACCGCCACGCTCTATGGGCTCACCATCGGCCAGCTACCTCCGCCTCTCCCCCTCTTTCGGGCCACCGCTACACCGGCATTCCCGCAGGCCGCCGGCCCCGCCTCCTTCCGCCATTGCTCGAAGAGGCCGCACCCTGGGGCCGTCGCGCGCCCGGCGCTGTCGCCCATCGCCGTGGCCGTGGCCCTTTCTGGCCAGCGCCGGTGCCGCAGCAGCCGCCGCTCCTACGCGCGCCCTGGGGCCTCCCGCCAGCCTCTGCCGGGGCAACGCAGCGGCCTCGCCTCGCCGCTCCCGCCCGCCGCAGCCGGGCCGCGCCGGGGCATGGCGTTGCCGCGACCGGGCAGGCGCCCTGCGCCCATGCCCGCCCCTGCCCGTTTCGCCCGCCCCGTTAAGCCCGCCCGGGGCCACTGACGTTGGGCCCCAGCCCCTGTAAAAAAAGTGTGTTAAAATAAAATAAAACAAATTAATTAATTAATATATTAATTAACTTAATTATGTAACTAGTCTTAACTAAACTGCTAGTTAGTTTAAGTGTCCATGACAGGTCGGGCCCATTGCCCCTTGACCAGTCAACCTAGTCAGAGCTGACTGTTGACCATGCTGACATCAGCATGACGTCATGCTGGCGCATTAAGTCCTTTTTCGAATTAATAATAATTTCAGAATATTGTTAAAACTTTAGAAATTCATAGAAAATAATCCGTAACTCGGATGAAAATGTTTTATATATGAAAATCGCTCAGAACGACGAGACGAATCCGAATACGTGGTCCGTTCATCCGCCACACATTTCTATCATACTGAACCTGCAAGTTTCCCTCTTTGATTCATCTGCCCGAAAACACGGAACACTTGGGATACTTTCCTGAGTGATATCCCCGTTCACCGGTACCGTGTACCACCACGTTAGAGCACCCTAGCTCTGCGTGTTTCTCCCCCCTCTTCTCTCTGGTAGACCCCAAGACCGATGATGCCCCGGTGATCGACTACGGTGTTGACGACCCCTCCTTCTTGCCAGAGCAACCAGGCAAGCCAACCCCCTTTGATCATTCCGATATCGCCCATTTTCTTCTCTCTTATGCTTGCATTAGAACTGCTACTGCTTTTTGTATGATCCTATTCTAATGCATAGCCTGTTGTTGATACTGCTTTCATACCTTACATGTTTATACTAAACTGCTTAGTATAGGCTGGTTAGAGATCCACCAGTGACCCCCCTACCTTGTCCCGACTACCTCGCTGGATTATCAGAAGACCCGTTCAACGGGATCGAAGACCAGGACCCGGGACCGCACATCACTTTCCCCTTAGTTGCTCGACACTACTGGGTTACTATCGAGTGCCAAGGGTGAGATCTCATCAGCACTTCAGATGTTAACCTTGTAGGTTAGTTCATCGGTAGTGGTGATCGAGGTTGATTCCTCTTTCTCCACTCCCGATAACGACAATGACATGCAACTCCTCAAGAGTGGCCCTCGAGGGTGAATCCTCTTAAGTTCACCTTCACGATAAACATCAGGTGGAATTCCATCGAGGTTGATTTCCTCAGGTTTTCCTTTGATGTCAGACACACAGTTACTATGGTTACTATGACTTTACACTGAACCTGGTTACTAAAGACGGGTCGACCCTGAGGGGTACCCGCGCGAGCTTAATTGCGAGTGATGTGTATTCGGGTTGACCTGGAAGGTGCCCGCGAGATAATACGAGGCGTGGCCGGGCACTCACCCTTGCCGCAAGTTCCCGAGACGGGGCAATGGGGTCACATCTTTCGTGAGTCTCTGCTCGTTACCGCGCGTTCCCAAGACACTAAACGGTTTGGATATTTGATCCAAGGGGCCTCTGACCTGATAGCACTAACCATCACGTGGGCATAGTATGGGCGTTCTACGTCGTATGCATCAGCCGAAGCTTAACTGACGACATTGTGACTGAGCGAGCCACGCCGGGTTGGACTGGTTAGGCTCCTACCTTTTTAAAGGTGGTTGCTAGGTCTGCTCACCGGCCGCCCACGCAACATGCAGGAGTTCCCGAGGCGATTGGCCCATGACCCCTGGGAGCATAGGGTTTAGTCCGGCGTGCATGACCTCTCTATTAAGCCCAAGTCGGGTTGCGGCGTATTGTTTGGCCCAGGGCGGGCATGACCTGATGGTGTGTCCGGCCGGAGTTAAGCAAGCGTGTTGGGTAAGTTGGTGCACCCCTGCAGGGAAGAAAACATCTATCGATAGCCTGTCCTACGGTCACGGACACTTGGAGTTGTATCCCGATCGCTACAACTAGAACTGGATGCTGAGGCATTGTTTGGATATGTTGCTTCGGGAGTCGAGAAAGGATCCAGGAGCATTGGAACAACAACATAAATATGACTTATGTTACACTACTCTACTTCCCTCTCTTGCTGCAAGACGGTGGTTTCCAAAAGATGCTAGTCTTCGATAGGACTAGCTTCTACCCCTCTTATTCTGCCATTCTGCAGCTTAGTCCACAGATACTACCCTTTTCATTGATACCGATGCATATGTAGTGTAGATCCTTGCTTGCGAGTACTTTGGATGAGTACTCACGGTTGCTTTGCTCCCCCTTTTCCCCCTTCTTTCTTCTTGCTAGTTGATGCAACCAGATGGTGGATTACCCCGTGGTATCTTGATAATGTCACAGAACCATATTACTTCTTATGAGTTCTTCTTCAAGTATTGCTTCTCACTGATTCCAATTTTCCTCGAGTTCTGAGTTGTTAGACACTCAAGAACACCGATAAGTGAATCAATTTCGCACTTCAATTCGATAACTCTAAGTAATCTCCATTGCTTATGAGTTTATTAATTCTTCAAGTCATATCTAGCCTGATCGGCTATATCATTATCGTGCATCCTTTGAACAGTGCTACCTGGCCCTTCTTCCTGGAGCACAATTTCGGCAATGAGCTAAGCTTACGCCAATCTTCCTCGGCACATCATTTTGCCTTGAACAACTAGCTCGATTTCAAGCTTGTATTGTACTAGTGGTTTCAATAACCTTTCGCTCCATCATTCATTTGACTTGATGTCATCACCGATCGATTACATCCTAATGAAATCTCTCGATAAATGTGTCGTGATCACTGTCAACCCATTGGCTTCTTCGGAGATGTCAATTGAACTCATGGCTCGAAATGTCATACCTGCCACTCGATGATGTGTGATATCATCGAGAACCTCCTTGTATTCCTGCCAACACAGACATGGTTATGTTTTGCTCATACCTTGTTTTCTTGCTATTACTGAAGTTATTCACCGTGTATTCCTGAGGCCTTCAGAGCCAACCTTTCCTTGACGCACCATAATATCACTACCTCGAGGCATGATTGTGGCATCCCGAATATCAAAAGGAACATTGGAAGCACCACACTAAATGTTTCTTGATCTATTATTGAAACAATGGTGTATGGGTAATATCAGGATTCTTCCCTCCCCCTTTATCGAAATACTTTGATCTTGCTGGCCTATCCTGTATATCGTGCTCTATTTTTTTTACTTGGGAAGTTTATACTCCCAATTATCATGTGTAAACACATTTTCCTTTTCATTGGTTTGTTTGACCTTCTCATGATTTATATAACATAAGCAGAAATAATTCCCTGCTTATGTAAACACCTCGGCGTACAACTCGGTCAGCAAGACCCTGTTACTTTTGTTGATAACATTCCGGTAACCACCGATGGACGAGAACTTTGCCTATTGGTCCGCCTCGTTCAACGAGCAGGAGAATGGTTCTGTTCGTCCCTCGCCCTTGGTACCGATATTGTTGCCGGCATAACTGACATGCTATCTTCTGACATGCCTTGCTTACATGATCGTGCAAGGCGTCATCGCCCTTACTTCTGTTAACCCACATGGTGGGCCAATAACCCACATTTCCACAGGATCGAAACCTGACTATCTTGTACACCCATGTTCCCAAGGTTATTCCTCACGCTTGGCTTCGTATCTTTATCACGAGCCACCTCCCTAGAGATGTTCTATTCTGGTTTCAGCCGCAATATTTATTCTGTTGGCCTGAACCCCTTTTTCACACTCTGTTCAAGTATCAATCGTTTGTCCATTCGCTTGAAACTTTCAATTGTACCTTCGTACTTGCTCTCGATGTTTTATTAAGTTTCAAATCGTGAGATACTTCTGCCTCATTCCCTGATTTGTTCACCAGAGAATTAACCCTATAAGGGTCAGTTCTCCCAAAGTTACCATTACTTTCCCACTTAAATCTCGGGACGAGATTTCTTGTAGTGGAGGAGATTTGTAACACCCCGAGAATCGTGCTACAGTAATCCTACCCTAATGATGCCATGTCACCCTGTTAGTTAACCCTAATTGCCTTTGGGTAAAAAAAATCAAACTCAGATTCAAATTCAAAACATAAGTGAAATTCCGGATTTCTCAAACATGCAAACTAAAATGTTCAAAGGGTGGAAAGTAATCCCTGGATATTTGTCATGTTGGAACCAACCTCTTTTTGATTTACAAAATTCTCTTGGAAATTAACTTATTGGTCTAGCAGCAATTAAAATTGGCCTTTCCAATTTCTAAAATTAGTTAGACAACTTCTTTTGGCCCCAAACCTTTTTGGGTCATCTAACATTGTTGTGCTTGATTTATGTGCAAAGTTTCACAAGTAACAAAACTCATTTGGTAGCTAGAATAAATAGAAAACAGTAGCGAGAATGTAAAACAGTAAAATAATAGAAAATGAATAAAGCCTATTGTGCCACTAGGCCATAAGTGGCCTCAGCATACAAGGCCCCAACCCCCACCTGGGACTCGGCCACCCGACGGCCCAGCCCACTGCCAGGTCGTCCCCTTCCTCTGTTCATCGGGCGCTCGTGGACGCAACGCGACCATACACGGAGCCGATGGCCACAGGACGGCCATCCATGACCCCTGGCGCCCTACAAGGTCGCTCCCTCCCTCCTCCGGAAATCTAGCCCCACTCATTTTTCCCCTCGCCCTCTCCCTCGCATCTCACTCTCGATCTCGAGCTCGCCGTCGACATGCCATCGCCATTAACGTGCTCTGGAGGCACCCGGAGCCACGCGGGCTTGTCCACCAAGACCTCCACCGCCGGCTACTTCTCCGACGACCGTCCAATCAAGCCGGACTCCACGGCGTCATCGGGATCGCCATCATCTTCTTCCTCCGGACGCCGAGCTCCGCTGCTTTGATCCGTCGCCGCCAAGCCTTCCCCGAGCCCACTTTCGCACATCTGCAGGAGCCCGGTGAGCACCATGTCCGGCCCCTCTCCCCGCTGCCCTCCTCGTAAGCCGTAGCAACGTTACCCGCGAAATTCGACTCTGTAGTCCACAACGGCCGGAGCCTTGCTCCGTGTGCGCTTGCCTGCGTCCACCCGCGTCCATGACGCACCCCGTCGCGTCCCTAGTTGCACGCGCGCACTCCATCCTGCCCTGGGCACCGCCTCTACCTCGCAGTCGCATGCCCCGCCGGAGCCTGCGCATCCGTCTGCTGCACCACTGCATAGCCCCGCCACCTAGCACTGCCCTGCTCCGGTCGTGCAGCCGCTCGTCGCGCCCCCTGTCTCGAGCTGCTGCTCGCCACCGCCGACCGCCACGCTCTATGGGCTCACTGTCGGCCAGCTACCTCCGCCTCTCCCCCTCTTCCGGGCCACCGCTGCACCGGCTTTCCCGCAGGCCACCGACCCCGCCTCCTTCCGCCATTGGTCGACGAGGCCGCACCCTGGGGCCGTCGCGCGCCCGGCGCTGGCGCCCATCGCCGTGGACGCGGCCCTTTCTGGCCAGCGCCGGTGCCGCAGCAGCCGCCGCTCCTACGCGTGCCCTGGGGCCTCCCGCCAGCCTCTGCCGGGGCGACGCAGCGGCCTCGCCTCGCCGCTCCCGCCCGCCTCCGCCGGGACGCACCGGGGCATGGCGTTGCCGCTGATACGTCCAAAACGTATCTATAATTTCTGCTTGCTCCATGCCTCTTTTGGGTGATATTGCTATGATATTTATACACTTCCATACACTTTTGATCATATTTGGACTAACCTATTAACTCAGTGCACCCCAATGCCAGTTTCTGTTTTCTGCTGTTTTTGTATTTCAGGTTTTCCCATTACGAGAACTGCCATAAAAATCCCAGAAAAATTATATAAAAAATCAGCGTTCCAGAAGCTTCCCAGCAGCCAAAGTACAGCCGGAGGGGGGCCACCAGGGCCCCAGGCACCCTGGTGGCGCGGCCCCCCTCCTGGCCGCGCCGGGGGGCGCCTGGGCCCCCCGGGCCTCCGCTGATGCCCCCCTTTGGCATATATTTATATCGTGTCCCGAAACCCTCGAGACAGGAACCCTTTTTCGCGATCTCATCTCTGTTCCGCAGCCGCCGCGCTTCCAAGATCGGGAGCACCAGGAGAACTCTTCCCGGCACCCTGCCGGAGGGGAGGATCACCACCGGGAGCCTCTCCACCACCATGGACGCCTCCCGGATGAGTTGTGAGTAGTCTCCCTTGGACCATGGGTCCATGACCAGTAGCTATGTGATGTTGTCCTCCCGTTCTTGTGCTTCATTAATTAGTCCTCGTGAGCTGCCCTACATGATCGAGGCACATATGTAATCCTTATGCTGTTGCTATGTTGAGTTTGCTGGGATTCGATGGATTGTGAGATTATGTTCAGATTGTGTTTGAGTAATATATTTGATCTACCTCTTTTATATTTATGTTCATAAGTAATTCTTGCATGTTCTCCGTTGTTATTTATTGCTTTGGCCAAGTAGTAGGTAGTGACTCCAAGAGGGAATGTTATGCTTGATTGTGGGTTCATGCCCCTCGATGACTAGCTTGAGTGACAGAAACATGAGTCTAGGGGATGTGCTGTTGCCACAAGGGGGAAAACAACGGTGCTTGTGCCCACGGGTGCAAGGATTGTTTACTTTACGCAAAGTTATTTTAATGCAGTTGTCTGTTGCTTTGAGTTTACACTATGGGTGGGACTCGCAACTTAATACCAGCGAGATGTTCTGGATAGATATCTCAAGGTGGATGATTAGTAGTAGATGCAGATGGATTTCGGTCTACTTGCCTTGGCGTACCGCCCATGCTTTGAACCTCTACCTTTCTTGTAACATAGTTAGCATTGGTGTACTTGCCTTGGCGTACCCCCATGCTTTGAACCCCTACCTTTCTTGTAACGTAATTAGCATTGGTTTGCGCACATAATTCTGTCAATTGCCCAGCTGTAATTCGTTTACCTCACATAGCTGTTTTATCGTCTTTTGGGAGAGAGACATCACTAGTGAACATCATGGGACCCCGGTCCATATTACCATCATTGATCACATCCACTATTTACTTTACGCTTTTATTTACTATTTGCAGCATTACCTATCACTATTATCACTTGCGTTTGATCATTTGTAAACTACAAGGCCGGAGAGATTGACAACCTCTCTGTACTCGTTGGGAGCAAAGTTATTTGTATCTGTGTGCAGGTTCACGTTGATTGCTAATATCTGGCGCCGTTAGCAGTTGACACCTTCTTGTTGAAACTGGGAGTCTCAGGGAAATTGATCCTTGGTATCTTTGCCAAGGGAAAACTTCCGCTACACTGCATCTCAAACCTTCCACTTGGGGTAACCAACGAGGGGCGAGAAGCCATCAAGCAGCCGCGACCGGGCAGGCGTCCGGCGCCCATGCCCGCCCCTGCCCGTTTCACCAGCCCCGTTAACCCCGCCAGGGGCCACTGACGTTGGGCCCCAGCCCCTGTAAAAAAATTGTGTTAAAATAAAATAAAACAAATTAATTAATTAATTAATTAATTAATTAATTAACTTAATTATGTAATTAGTCTTAACTAAACTGCTAGTTAGTTTAAGTGTCCATGACAGGTGGGGCCCATTGCCCCTTGACCAGTCAACCTAGTCAGAGCTGACTATTGACCATGCTGACATCAGCATGACGTCATGCTGGCGCATTAAGTCCTTTTTCGAATTAATAATAATTTCAGAATATTGTTAAAACTGTAGAAATTCATAGAAAATAATCCGTAACTCGGATGAAAATGTTTTATATATGAAAATCGCTCAGAACGACGAGACGAATCCGAATACGTGGTCCGTTCGTCCGCCACACATCTCTATCATACTGAACCTGCAACTTTCCCTCTCCGATTCATCTGCCCGAAAACACGGAACACCGGGGATACTTTCCCGAGTGATATCCCCGTTCACCGATAGCGTGTACCACCGCGTTAGAGCACCCTAGCACTGCGTGTTAACTTGCCGTGCTTCTTTATTGCATCTGTATGCTTTGTATTTATTGTTTCTCCCCCCTCTTCTCTCTGGTAGACCCCGAGACCGATGATGCCCCGGTGATCGACTACGGTGTTGACGACCCCTCCTTCTTGCTAGAGCAACCAGGCAAGCCAACCCCCTTTGATCATTCCGATATCGCCCATTTTCTTCTCTCTTATGCTTGCATTAGAACTGCTACTGCTTTTTGTATGATCCTATTCTGATGCATAGCCTGTTGTTGATACTGCTTTCATACCTTACATGTTTATACTAAACTGCTTATTATAGGCTGGTTAGAGATCCACCAGTGACCCCCCTACCTTGTCCCGACTGCCTCGCGGGATTATCAGAAGACCCGTTCAACGGGATCGAACACCAGGACCCGGCACCGCACATCACTTTCCCCTTAGTTGCTCGACACTACTGGGTTACTATCGAGTGCCGAGGGTGAGGCCTCATCGGCACTTCAGATGTTAACCTTGTAGGTTAGTTCATCGGTAGTGGTCATCGAGGGTGATTCCTCTTTCTCCACTCCCGATAACGACACTGTCATGCAACTCCTCAAGAGTGGCCCTCGAGGGTGAATCCTCTTTCGTTCACCTTGACGATAAACATCAGGTGGAATTCCATCGAGGGTGATTTCCTCAGGTTTTCCTTTGATGTCAGACACACAGTTACTATGGTTACTATGACTTTACACTGAGCCTGGTTACTAAAGACGGGTCAACCCTGAGGGGTACCCGCGTGAGCTTGATTGCGAGTGATGTGTAGTCGGGTTGACCTGGAAGGTGCCCGCGAGATAATACGAGGCGTGGTCGGGCACTCGCCCTTGCCGCAAGTTCTCGAGACGGGGCGATGGGGTCACATCTTTCGTGAGTCTCTGCTCGTTACAGCACGTTCCCAAGACACTAAACGGTTTGGATATTTGATCCAAGGGGCCTTTGGCCTGATAGCACTAACCATCACGTGGGCATAGTATGGGCGTTCTGCGTCGTATGCATCAGCCGAAACTTAATTGACGTCATTGCGACTGAGCGGCGCGCGCCGGGTTGGACTGGTTAGGCTCCTATCTTTTTAAAGGTGGTTGCTAGGTCTGCTCACCGGCCGCCCACGCAACGTGCAGGAGTTCCCGGGGCGATTGGCCCATGACCCCTGGGAGCATAGGGTTTAGTCCGGCGTGCATGACCTCTCTATTAAGCCTAGGTTGGGTTGCAGCGTATTGTTTGGCCGAGGGCGGGCATGACCTGATGGTGTGTCCGGCCGGAGTTAAGCAAGCGTGTTGGGTAAGTTGGTGCACCCCTGCAGGGAAGAAAACATCTATCGATAGCCTATCCTACGGTAACGGACACTTGGAGTTGTATCCCGATCGCTACAACTAGAACTGGATGCTGAGGCATTGTTTGGATATGTTGCTTCGGGAGTCGAGAAAGGATCCCGGAGCGTTGGAACAACAACATAAATATGACTTATGTTACACTACTCTACTTCCCCCTCTTGCTGCAAGACGGTGGTTTCCAAAAGATGCTAGTCTTCGATAGGACTAGCTTCTCCCCCTCTTATTCTAGCATTCTGCAGCTTATTCCATAGATACTACCCTTTTCATTGATACCGATGCATATGTAGTGTAGATCCTTGCTTGTGAGTACTTTGGATGAGTACTCATGGTTGCTTTGCTCCCCCTTTTCCCCCTTCTTTCTTCTTGCTGGTTGATGCAACCAGATGCTGGAGTCCAGGAGCCAGACGCCACACTTGTCGACTGCTACTACCCCGATGGAGCCTACTACTACATGGAGACAGCTGACGACCAGGAGTAGTTAGGAGGTCCCAGGCAGGAGGCCTTGCCTTTTTGATCGTGTTGTTTTTGTGCTAGCCTTCTTAAGGCAACCTTGTTTAACTTATGTCTGTACTCAGATATTATTGCTTCCGCTGACTCTTGTGTTTTCGAGCTTATGTATTCGAGCCCTCGAGGCCCTTGGCTTGTAATATAAAGCTTGTATTATTTTAATTTGTGTCTCGAGTTGTGTTGTGATATCTTCCAGTGAGTCCTTGATCTTGGTCGTACACATTTGCGTGCATGATTAGTACGGTCAAATCGGGGGCGTCACAGTTAACACGTCCTAGCCTGTCGTGGCCTACAGTCAGTGTGGCTCTGATACCAAGCGTTGTGGCACCTCGGCTCATAGCGACCGGTTTACCCTGCATTGCTAGCCCAGAGACCATGTCTTCTCGCAACACACAACATCTTGGTACAGAAAACAACCGCTTTATTGATACTAGCGGATCAAAGTTTACATTACAACATGTAGCGAGGCCATGTGGAACACACAGTGTGACTGAACACTATGTACATTATTCAGTGAACATAAATGGTCTCGGTCATAACATCTATGCGGCAGCAGAACGACTTCGTAGCGGAACTCCATAGCATAGGGACACCGCTATGGACACAATCTAGACTCGGACTGCACTCCTTTCCAGCGAAACTCTCCTGAAATCTGGCATGACACGCCAGGTCAGTACATTGAATGTACTTGCAAGCTTACAGCGAACATAAACATAATGACAAACAATATCATGATAATTATTTCAATTAAAATTTTTGCAACAACATACATATGTATGAATATAACCAACATGATGTGCTCATGCCTTTGCAAAAACAGTCCCTCAGACTGACTTACCAATGGTGATATTTCTTAACGTACGAACTTGTCTACCTCAATACGGATTATCCCGTGATCTTTCCAGTGATCACCACCCTGACATACACTTGGTCTCAAACATCTCGGTGGCCTTTCAACCATCTCTGATAGTGCAAAGTTCATGACTTAGTGAGAATTTTTTTATTAAATGTTGACCCATGGTGTGACCTACTTTCGAGCATGTCCGTGACCGTGGACTCGGCTATCGATAGATTAATTACACTCTGCAGAGGTAGTGCACTGTACCCACACCACGGAACCCATGGCCTCATTCTTCGATTCGGGTGGACCAACAACGTTCCGATGAAACCCCTCCATTGCCATGACACTCTCTCGGCCACTCCGACTCGTTTCCCATTGGAATAGTCCTGGGTGGTCCCGTGCGTACGAAAGGCACAACGACCACCGTCGTGGCCAAGCATAAACTGTCCCAAACGGGGACTCGGTACCATAATCTAAACAACGGGCACACAAGGTTATGTCTGCTTACCGGGCTAGGGTACCGCACGCCCATAACCTTCCCTAGTTGGAGGTACTGAATAGAGGCATGACAACGGACCGAATAAAGGCCTTCCCATGAAGGCAAATGTGGTTGCATTGGGAAAAACTCGATTCAGTGGCACCATGACCCGGTCAACGATACATTCAAGATGAGTTATTAGCAGGGTCATAAAATGCCATAAAATTCCATTCAAATGCAACACAAAACATACATCATCATAAAGAACTGGGTCATCTCTACCACACTAAGCATAAGCATCAACAACTTCTAATACTCCTCTGGTTAGGATTTAAGCTCAATTAAAACAGAATCTTGTCTAGCAAAATTTAATCATTTTTCTTATCCAAGAAAATAACTCCAAATAATTATTTATATCCATAACCATATTAGTTCTTCATAACCCAAACTTTCTTCTGCTTACATTAATAACTTAATCAACTTCCAACTTTCTGTAAACTAAACATGACAACTAAAACAAGCAACCAACAGAATAATAAACTAATAAAAGTGATTTATATGCATGGATTAAATCATTCATTCAAGTTGGAAAAATCACAAATATTGAAATGGCTCCATGAAAATGTTGTTGTGACTTGCCTTAGTGCAAATGAGGTTCACAAGCCTCTTGGTGATCCTCAAGACAAGCTTTTTCTTCTGAAAAGATTTAAAAGCACAAAAAGAAAACATCAAGAACCCTTCTGAAATTTGCCAGAAAATCTGCACAGCATAGAAAGATCTCATTTTTGATGTGCTGCAAGATTTCATTACAAAGAACACAATGCAAAATGAATCAATTCATTTGGACTTATGGTTAAAAAGTTATTGTTGTTTGAAGTTCTCTGGAATATTTGTAAATTTAAATTTAAATAAACAAACTGGGGGGGTGACGGCGAAGGAGTAAAGCCTCGGGGCTCCACCACTCGTACCGCTTCGTGCGGGTAGAGAGTGGCTGGATAAAGGGCCCCGCTAGTCGGGTGAGGGGAGAGGGAGAGAGAAACAGAGGCGGCCGCGGCTTCGCCGGAGCGCACGCAGGCGACGAGGGCTCGTTGGCCAAAACGAGAGGGAGGGATCTAAAAGAGGGGAAGGAGGCGCACCTGCCTGTACCCGTAGCGTAGCTAGGGGCGGTCGGACGGTGTCGGAATCGACCTCACAAGTGGAGGTAGAGCGGGGTGGTCGCGGGAGATGAAGACGACGATGAGCAGTGGCGACTCCAGAGGCTCCAACTAGGTGGAACAACACCACCAGAGAGTGGCGGAGGCTATGGAAGGGTTGCCCCGGCCTGAGAGGGGCTGGAGCTACCGCGACGACCCGAGGGGATCGCCAGCGAGCTCAAGCTTGGGGACAGCGGCCTGGGGCCAGCCCGTCTGGGCTACGGTTTCCTACGCAGTTGTGGGGTGTGTGGGAGTGTAGTGTGGTGCTGAGAAGGCTGGGAGGGGCTCCATTTATAGGCGAGCCGAGAGGGGTAGATCGGGCTCCACCGGCGACACCTGGACACTGCGCCCGGCGATGAACGGCGTTGGTGAGAGGGGGAGAAGGTGAGGTAGCTCACGCGAGGACTGTGGGCGAACGAAGACGAGCACAGGATCAAGGGGAAGTCGACGAGCACAGTGCGCATCGCACTGTTACTTTGGCCGGACCATGCCCGTGCTCGCTGCGGCGAGCTCTGGCGTCGGCGAATGCTAGGAGGAGCTGAAGGAGTCGGGACGAGGATGGTGGCGAGGTTTGGCAAGCTCTGGCAGGCGGGGAAGCGAGCAAGCGCTATACTAAGCGCTCAGCGGCACTCAAAGCGCGTCGACTAGCAGGCTGGCCTGGTGCACACGCGCGGTCACCGCGTGAACTCTGCCCCTAGGCCGACTTGTGTCCAAATATCATGTCTAGCGTGTTGTTCGTGGTAGTTTTCAAGGTTACCATGATTTAGTTTGGACCCAGACACAGTAGAAGAGATTTCACAAGCCTGGTAAGGTTCTGGACAATAACTTTGAGAGTTTACTGAGGTCAACTGGCTAGGAGTTAGGAGCTGAGCTTTTGGAGGCTAGCCATAAGTTAATAAGGTGAAGATGCACAAGAAATTTCAGCTACAATGGAGCAAGTAAAATGGTAGTTGCTGTAGAAACTACCATTTCTGTCAAGAACATAAAATATTGTCTGTAGCAAAAATATTCCAAAAAGTAGTGCAATATTTTTTCTCACAAAGGTGTCCTCGGGTTCAAAGAATATCTATGAATTTTCTCAGATTTTTGTGGGCAAGAAAAGTTGGGGTTGCTTTGGAGCACAATGAGCTGTCTAGGATTTTTAAGGGGGAAAATGAATATTTTTCATTAAAGAAAAATATTCCAATTATTATTTTAGGATGAATCAGAGGGGAAATGATGATTAGTGATGGAAATGAGGTACTTGAATATTGAGATTCAGAAACAATCCAAGTTTCAACTCAATCCAAATGAAACTCGGGCAACTAAAAGAGGGCAAAAATTCAGGCTGTCACATTGACGGTGGATGAACAGTAGCCCAGGGAGTCCCATTTTGTGGTACGCCACACCCCTCCGGATGAACAGGACCCCGTTTCGACTATAGGCGCTCCAACACAAGTCTGTTTCCTCCATTTTGCGGTACGACACACCCCTCCCGATGAACAGGATCCAGTTTCGACCGTAGGAGCTCGAACACAAGTCTGTTTCCTCTGACCTGCGGTACACCAGACCCTTCCCAATAAACAGAACCGCGTTTCGGCCATACACGGTCGAACAAAAGGTCGTTTTCCTCAGTTTTGCGGTACGCTAGACCCTGATGCTTGCTAGAACTATGTCGGTATTTCCCAAAGAGGAAGGGATGATGCAACACAACAATGGTAGGTATTTCCATCAGTGTTGACACCAAGGTTATCAAACCAGTAGGAGAACTATGCAACACTACGTGAACGGCACCTACACAGAAATAACAAATACTCGCAACCCGACGTATTAAAGGGGTTGTTAATCCCTTTCGGGTAACGGCGCCAAAAATTGGAAAATGGACGTGTGAAACTTGTAATAATTTGATAGATCGGACACCAAATAAAATAAAGTGCAGCAAGGTATTTTTGTATTTCCAGTATAATAGATCTAAAAGCAAAAGCAAATAAAATAGATAGCGAAGGCAAACATATTATAGAAGAGACCCGGGGGCTATAGGTTTCACTAGTGGCTTCTCTCGAGAAAAATAGCAAACGGTAGGCAAACGAATTACTGTTGGGAAATTCATAAAAATTCAAATAATCATGACGATATCCAGGCAATGATCATTATATAGGAGTCGCGTCCAAGATTAGTAGACCGACTCCTACCTGCATCTACTACTATTACTCCACGCATCGACCGCTATCCAGCATGCATCTAGTGTATTAAGTTATTGGAAAAATGGAGTAATGCAATAAGAACGGCGACATGATGTAGACAAGATCTGTTTATGTAGAAATAGACCTCATTTTGTTATGCTTAATAGCAACGATACATATGTGTCGATTCCCCTTCCGTAAGATCGAACCCATTACAAAGCACCTCTCCCCATTGCAAGATAAATAGATCAAGTTGGCCAAACAAACCCAAATATAAGAGAAGAAATATGAGGCTATAAGCAATCATGCGTATAAGGGATCAAAGATGACTCAAATAACATTCGTGGATATAAAAAGACAGATCTGATCATAATCTCAATGTTCTTCGGATCCCAACAAACACACCGCAAAAAGAGTTACATCATATGGATCTCCAAGAGACCATTGTATTGATAACAAAAGAGAGAGAGAGAGAGAGAGAGAGAGAGAGAGAGAGAGGAAGCCATCTAGATACCAAATAAGGACTCGTAGGTCTACAAAGAACTACTCACGCATCATTGGAGAGGCACCAATGGACTTGATGAACCCCTCCGTGATGGCGTCTAGATTGGATCTGGTTGTTCAGGAACTTGCGGCGGCTGGAATTGATTTTTCTCGACTCCCCTAGGTTTTTTGGAATATTTGGGTATTTATAGAGCGAATAGGCGATGCGGGAGGCCACCGAGGTGGGCACAACCCACCAGGGTGCGCCTGGGGGCCCAGGCGTGCCCTGGTGGGTTGTTCCCCCCTCGAGGCACCCTCGGGTTCTTCTCTGGCCCAACAGGTGTGTTCTGGTCAAAAAGATCAACAAAAAGTTTTGCTACATTTGGCCTCCGTTTGATATTGATTTCCTGCAATGTAAAAATAGCAGAAAATAGATCCTGGCACTTGGCGCTATATCAATAGGTTAGTACAAAAAATGATATAAAATGATTGTAAAACATCCAAGAATGATAATATAACTGCATGGAACAATCAAAAATTATAGAGACGTTAGAGACGTATCAGCATCCCGAAGCTTAATTCCTTCTCGTCCTCAAGTAGGTAAATGATAAAACAGAATTTTTTATGTGGAATGCTACCTATCATATTCATCTCATATTCTTTCTTTTATAGTGTGGATAATTGGAATTTTATGTGGTTCAAAGCAATAGTCTAGTTTTGACATGAGGACTTCAATATTCAAGCATATCAACATAATATCATGTCCTTCAAAATATCAATACTAAAACAAGTTATCCCTAGCCCATCATGCTCAATCTTTGATCGATTCATGCGACACATCCAAATGTTAATTTCATGCAATTCTTAAGTATGATAATAGTGTTCCGTAGTTGATTCTCTTTAAGAGAAGACAAGATTGACACTCAAATAAAAAATATTCAATAAAGTAAAAGATAGGCCCTTCGTAGATGGAAGTATGGATTTGTAGAGGTGCTAGAGCTCAAAGCTTAAATTGAGAGGAAAATTATTTTGGGTGGTATGCTTTTCTCACCAACGAGAACGACTTAGAGTTCCCAACACTTTCCATGATAGATATATCATAGGCGGTTCCCAAACGTAAAATAAAGTTTATTCCTTTTTCCACCAAACTTTCACAAGCCATGGCTAACTGTATCCATGGGTGCCTTCCATACCAACACTTTCCAAGGAATTTATTATTTGACAACATAAAGTTATTTTTTTCCTTTTCATTTCGGGAGTGGGAATCCCTATTACCGCCATACTCTAATGCAATGATAAGTGAATAAACAATCATCTTGAGAATAACATATCTAGCATGAAAAATATTAGCCACCCCTCACCGCTTCGTGAGCGATACAGACTCACAAAAGAGAAATTTATTTTGAAAATTAGAGTTGCCACATACAAATTTGCTTAGAACGGCTTGGCAATACCGTATGTAGGTAGGTATGGTGGACTCATTTGGCATAACTTGGCTTTTAGGATTTGGATGCACAAGTAGCATTTATACTTAGTACAAAGTGGAGGCTAGCAAGAGATTGAGAAGCGACCAACCAAGGAAAGAAAACAATCATAAGGGAACATTAAACATAACCAACACCGAATAATGCAACACAAGTATGATATAATTTCATTGCATGACTATTAACTTGTGTGCTTGCATAGGAAATGATGAACATTAACATCAATATTCTTACTAAGACATAATTACTCATCAACATGGCTCACATATCACCATCATCATATCTCAAAACTATTACAAAGAATCAAGTTTATTATGTCCAATTATCTTCATGAATGTTTTTATTATTTCCTTCTTGGATATCTATCAGTTTGGAACTAATTTCATATGTTGCTTTTGATAAGGTCAAACAAATATAAGTGAAGATCATGAGCATCATATTTCTTTCTCTCAAATAAATCAAAGTGAAGCATGGGAGAATTTATTAAAAAAATACTAACTTTCAAATAAATATAAGTGAAGCAAGGGAGCATTTCTTCAAAAATAACAAAGCACACCATGCTCAATAAGATATAAGTGAAGCACTAGAACAATTACATAACTCATAAAGATTTAAGTGAAGAATAGAGTGAAATTCTAACAAGTCATGGAATAATTTTGGCTCTCTCAAATTGGTGTGTCCAACAAGGATATTTATTGAAAATTAAAGAGAAAAACAAGCAAAGACTCATATCATACAAGACGCTCCAAGCAAAACTCATAATATGTGACCAAAAAATATAGCTTCGAGTAAAATACCGATGGTCGTTAGAAGAAAGAGGAGATGCCACTCGGGTATCCCCAAGCTTAGTTGCTTGCTTCTTTTGGATAATAGCTTGGGATGCCATGGGCATCCCAAATTTTAGGATCTTCTTACTACTTATTCATTCATCCATCGTAACATCACCCAAAACATGAAAACTTCAATTACACAAAAATCAACAAAACTTCATGAGATCCGTTTATAACAAAACCAATCTTTACTCCAAGTACTGTAGCAAACCAATTCTTATTTTCTAATCGTATTATACCTATTGTATTCTAACTTTTCTATAGCAAAAGCTCATCAAAGGAAACCATAGAATTATCAAAACAAGCACATAACACAATAAAAAGAGAATCTGTCAAAAAATGAACAGTCTGTAAAGATGAGAATTTAAACCATACTTCTGCAACTCTAAAATTCTAAAAAATTAGGAGAACATGGAAACTTTGTATAGTGATAACGCCAAAAAAATTCAAGAGTTTATCACGCTCCAGTAATCGTCAGAAATTCTAACTATGGATGCAAAAGTTTCCGAATTTTTGAACACAATCACATCAACCATCAACCAAATCATCCCATAGGCTTTGCTTGGCACAAACATTTATTAAAACCACAAAAACACATCTAAACAAAGGTATAATTGGGTAAATACATAAGAACAGAAAATAAAAAGCAAAAAATTATTTATTCATTGGGTTGCCTCTCAACAAGTTCTTTCTTTATGGCCATTAAGATAGGCTTGAGATATCAATGATACTCACATGATAGACAAGAGTTGAAGTACAAAAAGAGCAATATGAAACACGTGACAAACACATTTAAGTCTAACATACTTCCTATGCATAGGCATATTGTAGGCAACCAAATTATCAAGACAAGAAACATGTAGCATATGCAAGGAAGAACAAAGAAACAATAGCAATCTCAACAAAACGAGAGATAATTTAGTAACATGAAATATCTACAACCATATTTTCCTTTCTCAGAATAATTACATGTACAATCATACTCAAATTCAACAATATAACTATCATATAAATTTTTCTCTTCATGATCCACATGCATAAAAAGTTGAAACTCTTCCAAAATAGTGGGATTGTCATCAAATAAAGTCATGACCTCTCCAAACCGACTTTCAATATTATCGAAAACATATTCATTATTAGGCTTAAATAAATTTTGAAGATCGTAAGAAGAATCACCCAAATCATGATCATTGCAATAGGTAGAGGAAATATAAAAATTAGCATCCCCAACCTTGGGATTTTTCATATTATTAGCATAACTGTCACTAGGAGAATTTATCATAACACTATTGCAATCATGCTTTTCATTCAAGGAGCTATTGTGAATCACTTCATAAATTTCTTCTTTTAGCACTTCATCACAATTCTCAGAATCATGTATCTTAAACTAAACTTCATAAAGATATCTAGTGCACTCAACTCACTAGCAATTGGTTCATCATAATTGGATCCTATAAAAATATTAGCAAGTGGATGAGGATCCATAAAATGCTTTCCTTCTGATTCAATAAACACCCATTTATACCAAACAACCAAGCAAAGTAACCAAGTAAGACATAAGGGCAAACCAGATTAGATCTGACAAGAAAATGACAAACAAAAAAGAGGGCGAATAAAAAAGGTAAATTTTTGTGAAGTGGTGGAGATGCAAATGAGAGGCAAATGGAAAATAACGCAAATTGTGAGGAGATGATATTTGTGATTAGGAACTTGGTAGATGTTGATGATGTCTCCCCGACAACGGCACACGAATTCCTTTTGATGCTTGCTAGAACTATGTCGGTATTTCCCCAAAGAGGATGGGATGATGCAGCACAACAATGGTAGGTATTTCCATCAGTGTTGAGACCAAGGTTATCGAACCAGTAGGAGAACCACACAATACTATGTGAATGGCACCTGCGCATAAATAACAAATACTCACAACCCGACGTATTAAAGGGGTTGTCAATCCCTTTCGGGTAACGGCGCCAAAAATTGGCAAATGGACGTGAGAAATTTGTAATAAATTGATAGATCGAACGCCAAATACTAAAGGACCGCAAGGTATTTTTGTATTTTTGGTGTAATAGATCTGAAAGCAAAAGCAAATAAAAGAGATAGTAAAGGCAAATATATTAAAGAAGAGACTCGGGGCCCGTAGGTTTCACTAGTGGCTTCTCTCGAGAAAAATAGCAAACGGTGGGTAAATGAATTACTATTGGGTAATTGATAGAACTTCAAATAATCATGATGATATCCAGGCAATGATCATTATATAGGCATCATGTCCAAGATCAGTAGACTGACTCCTGTCTGCATCTACTACTATTACTACACACATCGACCGCTATCCAGCATGCATCTAGTGTATTAAGTTCATGGAAAAATGGATTAATGCAATAAGAATGAGGACATGATATAGACAAGAACTATTTATGTAGAAATAGACCCCATCTTGTTATCCTTAATAGCAACGATACATATGTGTTTGTTCCCCTTCTATCACTTGGATCGAGCACCGTAAGATCGAACCCATTACAAAGCACCTCTTCCCATTGCAAGATAAATTGATCAAGTTGGCCAAAAAAACAAATATCGGAGAAGAAATATAAGGCTATAAAAAATCATGCATATAAGAGATCAAAGAAGACTCAAATAACTTTCATGGATATGAAAAGATAGATCTTATCATAAACTCAAATTTCATCGGATCCCAACAAACACATCGCAAAATGAGTTACATCATATGGATATCCATGAGACCATTGTATTGGTATTCAATATAGAAAGAGGAAGCCATCTAGCTACTAACAACGGACCCGTAGGTCTACAAAGAACTACTCACACATCATCGGACAAGCACCAATGGACTTGATGAACTCTTCCGTGATGGTGCCTAGATTGGATCTGGTGGTTCTGAAACTTGCGGCAGCTGGAATTGATTTTCATCGACCCCCCTAGGGTTTCTGTAATATTGGGAGATTTATAGACCAAATAGGTGGTGCAGGAGGCGACCGAGGTGGGCACAACCCACCTGGGCGTGCCCAGCTGGGTTGTGCCCCCCTAGGGGCTCCCCCTAGGTGCTTCTCTGTCCCAACATGTGTCTCTGGTCCAAACAAATCCACAAAAAAATTCGCTTCATTTGGACTCCTTTTGATATTGATTTCGTGCAATGTGAAAAGCAAGCAGAAAAGAACAACTGGTATGTGGCACCATGTCAATAGGTTATTAGCAAAAAATGATATAAAATGATTGTGAAACATCTAAGAATGATGATAAAATTGCATGGAACAATAGAAAATTATATATACTTTGGAGACTTATCAGACCCCGTTCCGGCTATTCCGTCCAAGCCGGTTCCGAACTTGTGGCTTCGCTCCCGATGAATAGGACGGATTCTGACCCAGTCTCTTGGATCTCGGTGAAGACAACGTTGTTTCCTCCGTTCCGACCCAGCCAGTTAGCTGCCGAAGAAAAGGACGACCCGCTGCAGCCCATTGCCTCTCCATGTACACGAGCCCCAGTCATACAAATGTGTGAGTAGGCGTTCGAGATGCCGCTCGTATGTACGTACGTGGCCATCTCTTTTGGCATATGGTTGTACGTACATGTACACAGTTTTGACCAGACTGTCTGAACTGCTACGTCGCGGGCTCTAATACTACACATGTCGCTGCTTGCTCAGCCACGGTTTATCATTGCAGAGAGACCGATCGACCAGTATGTACGTACACGTTCGTGGCAAGAATGACAACGCTACGTATGCTTCGACCAGGTGCGTCCTGATTGTCAGGGAGGATAAGGAGGCACTTCCTTGTGTGCGAAGTTATTGATGGTGGGTCCCAGCGGTCAGGGGGGAGAATCATTTTTTGCACGTTATATGGACGCACTTCCTTGCGTGCGTAGATGTAGCTAGTAGGTCCCTGCTGTCAGGGGGCAAACATTTCTTTGTAAAATACAGAGTCCCTTCCGGTGGGTCCCCTCTATCAGGTAGAGGAATAATTATTTTATGTGTAATAAGGAGGCACTTCCTTATTGTGGCCGTGGACCCAGCTGTCAGCCTCTCCATGTATAGTCCCGTTTCGATGGAAGTCGTTCCTTGACCATGTTGACCACGCCGCGCCGAGAGCACCAAGGCGGTGGACGACGGCGAGACCTAGGAAGGGGATGACATGGAGCCAGGGAAGACGCTGCAGTGGATGCCCTTGCGGAGAGGGGAACGAGGGTTGACTGGTTCTGCTGCGGTGTCAGGCTGCCGTCGCCGCAGAATAATACGGGTTGTGTGTGAGTATAGGGATGGCATGGCCCGTGGTGGGAGTAGGGTGGGGCGGTGAATCCTGCGCGGCAGCACAGCCGGCCACTGGAGGCAGGAGAAGGCGGTCTCGGCGGCGCTGGTTTGGGTGGCTTGTGCAAGAAGAGCAACGATTGAAGTAGCAGCAGGACCGTTCGATTGAAATCCAACGGACAGTACTGCTAGAATCATTTCTTCACTAAGTTGACAAAGCCTTGCGTATGCGTCAACTTAGTATGTCCACAGGTCAGCCTACGAACCGGTGCTCCCCAGATGTCAGTCGGAGGAATCATTTTTTTGCATAATAAGGAGGCAGTTGCTTGCCTGTGGCCATTGACCATGGGGGTCCTTACTATCGGCGTCTCCACGTACATCCCTATTCCGATGGCCATCGTTTGTTGAATGTTGAGCACGCCGCGCCTAGAGCACCAACGCGGTGGACGAACATGAGGCCTAGGAATGGAACGACCCGGAGCCGGCGAAGTCACAACGGTGGATGCGCATGCCGAGGAGAATATGAAAGTAGTCTGGTTCGCCTGCGGCGTGATGCTGCCGTTATCGGAGAATAACCGGAGGTGTGGGTCGGTAGAGGGATGGCCAGGCCAGCGGAGGGAGTAGGGTGGGTCGGTTAATCCTATGTGGCATCACAACCGGCCACAATAGGAGGGAGCAGGCATTCCCACCGGCGCTGGTTTAGCCGGTTGGAGCAGGAAAATCAGAGATTGAAGAAGCACATCGGTCGTTGGATGGACATCCAACAGTCACTACTGCTAGAATCGTATATTGACTGACAAAACCTTGCATAAACAAGTCAGCCTCAAAATCTGTGGCATGTACAGCCCATTTGCTATTATTTTTATAATTTACAGCCCATTTGCTAATTCATATGAAATTTTTTGCAGCCAATTTTTCATTTTTAGAGTTGCTGCCCATTTTCTAGTCAGTGCCAGAGTTAAAAAATCCAAACTTAAAAATATGCGAAATTTTAAAGAAATTGCATATTTTTACTGTGGAACAAAATATTCTTAATCCAAAAATTAGTAGCCATGCTAAAACAAATTTAAAAAATAAGGTAGAACTATGTCATGTTAAAATCCAATGAAATATAAAATATCGGGGAAGAATAAAAACAAAAAAAATAAACTAATCGCCCATTTGCTATATATTTTTTGGAATTTGCATCCCCTTTCATGTTACTTTTAAGATATACTGCCCATACTCTTTGGTCAGGTCAGAATGCATCCCTCCTCGTCTTGAAAGATTTGCAAGTCGGAGGAAACAAATAGGTCTAGCTTGGGTATTCTTCAAAAAGAATTAGTGGGCTACCTATTTTCCCAAAGAAAAAACTGCTGGGCTACTCATGTTGTTAGACGGGCCACAGCAACCGCACAACCCAGTTTATAGCCTGCTCCTCTGAAAAAATCGTCAAACAGGTTGTGCAATTCTGTCGTTAATTGACTATATGTTAACAATGATGTGGGTCCCATATATCAGCAGGGTATATTAGAGTAAAAATGATGGGTGCATCTGAGTAGTAAAAGAGGCGCTTGCTTGTATTCTGGAGTGGACCTGGTGGGTCCGTGTTGTCAACCTCACAAATACAGTCCTCTCCCGTTTCTCTGCGTTGACTGGGCCGGACGGCGGTACCGCGGCGAGCGCACCAAGGCAGAGGACGACGACGAGGCCTCGAACGGGAATGAACAGGACCTAGGGAACATGCGGCAGTATGGCCGTAGGCGGAGGGGAGTACGAGGGTTCACAGGTTCTGGTGCAGGGTAGGCTGCCATCGCCGAAGAGGAATAGGATGTCGGGGGGATTAAAGGTCTGGCCTGGCCTGCATTTTAGGGTACGACATTCCGGCAATGCGTGCACGGCAGCACAACCAATCATAGAAGGAACGAACAGGTGCTCCCGACGGCGCAGGTTTGGTTTTGGCAGCTGGACTGGTCAGAACCAAAAACTTATTATGTTGGATTATATGATTTAATTTTATATGGCTAAAACTTATTGTAAAATGTTGTGGATCACCTTTTTCTTCCTAATGTTTTTTGAGACAATTTTCATCTTGAGGTGTGAACCAAGCATATTCAGAAGCCCTAGGATAAAGTGGTGTCGCCTATGTGTTGGACTAGGTTGGGAATTCTTATCGAAAAATAATAATGGACCTGAACTATTGACGCTGGCTACAATTTGCATGAGTCCGCTGGTTGCAGAAAAAAAATGGTGGGAGAAAAAAGGCATTGTGATTTTGCCTAAGAATAATATAGACTTAATGTAACCACACTCTCATAGGAAATAATATCGTCGAGTTAAAATTTGACTTTTCAAATCATAAATTTAAAGAATTGGTGCATGAGTATTTAGCTCTATTTATTTATTTATTTACTTACTTATTTATGTTTAGGGGACCATGAGCATGTACCTGGGCCGGATTCAGGTGGGTGCCTCCCTTCCAGTTAATTATGGGCTCCTCTATTGGGCCTTCATTGATGGGTGCATGTTATCGTGAAGTGGAAAATGTGTACCATACCAAAAAATAGTATGCGCAACGTACAGTGCACTAAAGGATCGGACCGTGCAACGACTTCCAGAATATTGTGTTTGTCGTTCTAACAACACATTTATTCAACCAACAGATGAAATATTCTACTGATTGTACATTGAAAACAGCAGCGGCAACTAGGGTTGGGGGTGCAACAGAAGCAGTATGCAGGCCAGAAGAGTAAATACACAACTCTCTCTTCCAAACCAAACATCAGCCATCATTATAAAAGGGCTACCAAAAAACAAGTGTATGCATCAAACGAAATAAAGATCCTACTACACTAAGCGTATGCATCTAACTAACTGGCTTAGTTAGACGTTACTATTTATTAAGCTGTGGAGATTGGCTGACGGCTTGAACCAGATGGGTGCCTGACGGGGGAAACTCCAGCCAGCAGGTCAAAGTCTAATACTTGCGACCCTCTCTCCTACTTTGGGCTGCAGAGCGTGGCGGCACATATGAGGGTATGGTGCACGGAGAGACGCTTGGTAAGTTGTGTATGGACAGTTTTGGCTAATGAATGAAACCATGCTGCCATCATGATCCTTGCCGTCGGTTATCTCCTGGTTAATCGGATAATTCAGTCTGAGAAACAGAGAGCGTGTACCAAGGCTACTTACCACCTCCAGTAAAAAATTCCTGAAGGCCCAGAGAAGCTGGGATCCTGCTCAAGGACCTTGGAGTGACTGTGATTGTATTCTGTGAAACAACACGTCAGGTACGTGCGAACGATCATCAATCGTACGCCGTCGTATGATTGAGCCAGGAACCACCTGCAACTGCCATGTTGCTTTTCTTTGAAAGGTTCTGGGATTAGGACGGGTAGGGACACCAGGCAGCCTACAACATCAAGTTGGAGTCAAATAAAAAAGGGCTCATACTATAGGCAGTCTTAAGAACAACAAGTTATAAGCATCAATATTTTTTCAGTAAATGTTGACCGTAATATAAGCAAGCCATGATGGTATCATAGGAAAGTAACATACTGCTGTAAGAGTCGTTTGTAGCGATGATAGGAGTAGGCCAACAATACATCCAGCCATAGAAGGAGTCCACATTGCAAATGAAGCCCTTGTGTTCATTGGCATCGGAGAACCATGGAGGATGTATGATCCTAGGATGGACGTGCGGATTTATCCACTTACCGTAGTGATCTGTCAGATAGGCGAGACCGCTGTTGAAGAGCACAATTAGCCTGCAGTCTTTATGATTCGCAGATCTTATGGGCACTTCAGCAAATCAAACTTGTTATCATGTTGGCTACAACAAGATTCCGAGTATTCTAGGTCGCGGTGCCAAAGCAGTGTAATGCTAATCGAAGGAAGGGGGATCAATCGCCGGTTGTAGACCTCCGCGAGCATCCAGCTGCCGCAACCGTCGACGAGCACCATCCAAGACGTGTTCATGGTGACCTAGTATATACCATTAATGTAGTTGAGGGTGACGTGGATCGGATCGCAATCGAGGGGGTTGATGCTCGCCACCCTATGATCATTATGTTGCGTGACACGCTGTTTCTCAAGATCAGGCGACATCTGCAAGCACGGACCTAGCTTAAAAACCTCCGGCCTAACGACTTCGAGTAAATAGTACTGCCCCGACGAGCACGTGGCGAGCAACATGGTACTGAGATTGTCCATATGTAAAACAATGAGCTTGATAACCTCTGTGGGGAGCAAAATCCATCCACTCTTTTGGCGGACACTGCCAATTCTTCCATTGTTAGTGCTTGGGTTACGGAAGAGGGGGGAAGGCACCTAGCGGGGATGGAAGATTGGACGATTATGTGCGGACGAGGATGGAGAGGCGAATATGTGTTGCGGAAAGTGGACATGTGATGATGACAACAACACGCCTCTTGACTTACGAGACACATCCCAGCAGCGTAGAGTCATATCAACGGCAGACAACTTGCTTGTGTGATCACAGTACTAGTGAAATAAAGTAAAGTACCTACGACTTTGCCCTAGTAGTTTGCATATAGTGGAGTAGGACTCTGCTCTACTACTAGCACTGGAGGAATAGTATATTCAAAAATAGTTATTACAAACTTCAATGGCCGAGCGTGGAACGACTACGAACCCCCATCGATGCTAACTCCAATCCCAAGTGAACGTTCGTTGGGAGACATGGCAGTTGCAAACGCATGCGACGCAGTTACAATACGTGTGTAAGGGTGGTGGTTTTTTCAAATAATATGGCTTAAAAACATGCCACTATCGAATGGAATTCTGAAAGTTATGTGGGATTCGCTAGGATTGGGCTCGTGGCGAACAAGCGCCAGATATCATTACTAAAAAAGGTTAAAATACTCGGGGCTATAACTTGCACCGGCTGACCACTAAAAATGATATTGACATAGTGGTAAAGTGGTCAAAGAACGTGTCTACGTGGTGTTTGGAATTATATGCAAACTAGCAATATGCCCGTGCATTCCACGGAACATCAAGATTCATTTTTTTACAAAATACCTGTTGTGATTGACCCATGCAGGAGTAATCCCATGTGTAAAAACTAATGATATGTTGAGAATTTAATCGGAAAAATGGTATCTCAAGAATTTTATCAAAAAATGATATCTCGAGAAAGATGAGAGATAATATGACTAGGAGTAGGGTGTGGTGTTGACTGGTCGTCGGACTGGGTGGAGGCTTGGGGATGGACGGCACCGGCAGCGTCCACCATGCTAGATTGTTCAGAGACTTCCCTTTTTAATTGCTCAACAATGAGGTTGTGGGAGATAAGGATGAACAAGGCAATGTCTTATTTTCAAATGTGGAGAGGGGTGTCGGTATCTATTAGCAAAATTGTCCTATCTGCAAAATGTGACCCGAAACATCAAGATGCATTTATATGAGTAGTTTATCTCGTGGGAGATAAGGATGAACGAGAGAAGGCCTTATCTGCAAATGTGGGTCAGAGTGCGGGTATCTTTTGGCAAAATTGACGTAGTTCCTTCCTATCTATCAGATATAGATCAGACGGCCTATGTTGCAGGACGGTAGGCACACCATCATCACCAACTATATTTTTTGTAAGAGTAGAGAAAAAAAGCAGTAGAGAAGTAGAGACTAGAGAAATGGAGGGAGTACTAGTAAGGACACTATGTACTACTTCATGTGCTAGTCCTACGCTCCATTCGGCGGGCGCAACGTCCCTACAGGCACTCCCTCCCGCGCTCCATTCGGCGGGCGCAACATCCCCTACAACCACTCTTGTTTCATGGATGGACTGGTCGATGCGTGCAAGATGCCCTGTGTCTACAAGAGTTTCGGCTGCGAAAGGTACGTCGACCAGCACTCCCTGGTGGCGCATAGATCCATATGTGCGCACGCGCTGTACTGCTGCTATGAGTGCACACCGCTGTTTGAGGGCTCGCCAGAGAGCCTCGTGCATCACCTCACGGCATCGTCCCTCAATCAATACTAGCCTGTGGCGGTGAAAATCAAGTACGTGACGTGCTACCCGTTCGTCATGCCGGAGTCGTGATACGTCTCCAATATATCTATAATTTTTTATTGTTCCATGTTGTTATGTTTTCATTCTTGGATGTTTTACAATCATTTTATATTATTTTTTGGTACTCACCTATTGACATAGTGCCAAGTGCCAGTTGTTCTTTTCCCACATGTTTTTTACATCGTAGGAAATCAATATCAATCGCAGTCAAAACACAGTGAAACTTTTTCGAGATTTTTTTGGACCAAAAGAAACCCAATGGGCCAAGGAAGCACCTGGGGGGATGCTTGGAGGGGAGTACAACCCACCAGGGCGCGCCCAGGTGGGTTGTCCCCACCTCGGGTGCCCCTTGTATTGCCTCTTTGCTCTATAACTACCCCAATATTCCAGAAACCCTAGAGGAGTAGACGGAATTTCGATCCAGCCACCACAAAGTCCATAACCACCAGATCCAATCTAGACACCATCATGGAGGGGTTCACCACTTCCAATTGTGCCTCTCTGATGATGCATGAGTACTTCCTTGTACACCTTCGGGTCCGTAGTTAGTAGCTAGATGGCTTCATCTCTCTCTTTTGATTATCGATACAATGGTCTCTTGGAGATCCATATGATGTAACTTTTTTGCGGTATGTTAGTTGGGATCCGATGAACTTTGATTTTATGATCAGTTCTATCTTTTTATATACATGAAAGTTATTTGAGTGTTATTTTGATCTCTTATATGCACGATTGCTTATAGCCTCGTATTCTTCTCAGATATTGGGTTTTGTTTGGCCAACTTGATCTCTTTATCTTGCCATGGGAAGAGGTGGGTTCAATCTTACGGTGCTTGATCCCAGTGACAGAAGGGGAGCCGACACGTATGTATCGTTGCTACTAAGGATAAAATGATGGGGTCTATTTCTACATAAAAAGATCTTGTCTACATCATTTCATAGTTCTTATTGCATTACTCCGTTTCCCCATGAACTTAATACACTAGATGCATGCAGGATAGCGGTCGAAGTGTGGAGTAATAATAGTAGATGCAGGCAGGAGTTGGTCTACTAATCTTGGACGTGATGCCTATATAATGATCATTGCCTGGATATCGTCATGATTATTTCAAGTTCTATCAATTTGCCCAACAGTAATTGTTTTCTCACCGTTTGCTATTTTCTCGAGAGAAGCCACTAGTGAAATATATGGCCCGGCCTCTTCTTCATATTATTTGCCTTCGCGATCTATTTTTCCTTTGCTTTTATTTCAGAACTGTTAAACCAAAAGCCCAAAAATACCTTGCTATAATTAATCTTGTTTACCATCTTATCTGTCAATATTTATATCTCTCTCACGTCCGTTACCCGAAAGGGATTGACAGCCCCTTTTGCACGTCGGGTTGCGAGTATTTGTTATTTGTGTGTAGGTGTTGTTTATGTTGTGGTGCTTGGTTCTCCTACTGGTTTGATAACCTTGGTTTCATCACTGAGGGAAATACCTACTGCTGCTATACTGCATCATCCCTTCCTCTTTGGGGAAAAACTGACGTAGCTTTAACATCCATCAAGTCACTGGAGGATTACCGCCGCCTGATAGTAACGGAGGGGGACGGCAGCGTATTCCTCTTGGCCATGTGCACCGGCAAGGCCAACGCAAGCCGCCCCCGTCTCTATAGTGTGCATCAGGGGCAACGCTGCTGACGCTTATACGAGGCCGATGTACGGGTGCGTGCTCGCTGTTACTACCCCTGCTTGGAAGTACGAGGGCACCCAGGTCGACTTCCTCATGCTGACTCGGACTGTGCCAAGCTGCTCCATTCCCGGCAATGTGGACATGGAAGACGTCTGGTATGATTTTCACCCCAGGATGATGCACGAGGACTCCAAGGAGGTTCACCTAGTCATATGCATTACCAAGTTAACTGTTCATCATTAGTCTTCGCACAATGTAAGTCGCTATCTAAGCATGTGGATACTTCTTATTTATACAGTATAGACCTTCCATGCAAGATCTTGATCTATTAGAGTATCGTGCTTGAATAAAAGTGTATCCGTTTATGGTTTAGTCTAAAATCTTCCATGTATGCTTTTGCTCCATTAGAATTCTCGCTTGCCATTTATGAGATTAATTGAGATTTTTTACTATAGTAATGGTGAAAGACTAATGAGGAACGATTTCTTGGATCTCCTCTGCCCCCTTCCAAGTCATCTTGATTTACATTCATGGTGGTCCAGAAAAAATAAACAAAATCGATACTCAAAAACTAATTCTTAAAGATAATTTCTTGCAAAGCACAATAATTGTTATTTCTTCACATGTTTTGGATGCAGGTTGAACAGTTGAATGCTTTTGTCTGCAAAATATTTTTTTTCTATTTAGCCTATATTTACTATTCACCCGGATGTTTGTGAGCTCTAGAGAAGAAATAATATCCGAAGAAACCTATCGATACTCGTTACACATGAGATCACCCCCACATACATTGTCGAAATAAATAACTCCCCGGTCAATGCATTTCACGGTTCCGTGCAATGCACGGGCACCTTACTATATATAGTATGACCATAAATTTAACTAACATTGTATATAGTAAGGTAAATGCTCATGCATGTCATAAAAAATTATATCATTGAAAACTATGTTCAAATACGAATCCAACGATATAGTTTTTGTTGACATGCACTAACATTTTGTCAGTTAAATCTCCAGTCAAATTACATGGGGGACTAATAAACCACGGCGGAGGTGGTACTAGTGTAGAGGGCGGCGCTGCACAAGAGTCTCACCCCGCTCGTGGTGTGGCAGTAAAGCCGTCGTATCACAAAACCCCTCCACTCCAAGTAATAAGTGGCCTGGTAAAATAAACGGACAAGCAACCATCACATCCCTCTGTCTTTTTTGCATTTCAATTCTCTGCATTTACTTTGTCCACTTCATCTTGCACACTCGATCCCTAGCTACTACTCCTAGTATCCCTAGCTACTACTTCTAGGGCCAATACTTTTGTCGCCTTAAAAAATAAGCCGTCTCTTCCCCAGCGTTTCCCATAAGACTAGTCACAGTGGAGAGTAACATAAGACACCTCACTCATTCATTTGGGCTTATAAACTACTACCTCCGTCTTAGTTTCTTAGTAACCAGTGTAATTTGTGTTAAATTTTGACGAAATATTTAACTTATCAAATGTTAGTGCATGTCAACAAAAGTTATATAATTTTTGGCGACATGCATAAACATTTTTAGAGTTAAATTTGTGGTCAAAATTTGACACATAATAAAATGGGGGACCAATAAACCAGGACGGAGGTGGTAGTTATGGGATTACAAATCTAGAAGCCTAAAAGAACTGGCCCCTGGTACTCCTAGTAGTACTACTCAAGTCGGAATTCCAATTGCACGGAACAACTTGATAGGACCAAAATTAGATACATGGTGTACGAAGCGGTTTGGGAATTTGCACGCCTTCTGGACCTATGCGATAGTCCATTCAAAGTATGATAGAGAAATAACCACAGAGAAGGAAGCTAAAAGTAAAACAACCAAATGAGCATTTTTGCATTTCTTTTGGGTAGAAATGTTTCACAAGCTTGACTAGAGTTGTTTTTCTACTTTTACAAAAACCGCATCATAATGTCAAAACGTGCATTTCCACGTACATAAGTAATAGTAGTAGCATAGTCTACAAGCATATATAGAGATACACGTGTAGTGCGATATATAGTTAAGTTTGTGCTATATGCACATACTTACAAAATGCGTACGGATAAACAAGGTCTCAAAACTTCTCCTTTTACATAATTAATTAACGACGCTAATAATTCCCGAACGCTCGGGATTTATCATTTGAATCCCAAAATTAATGAGATCGCCTTACGGAACTAAATTATTCCTAATAAAAGCAATGGCGCTCGTAGAAGCGCTTGGGGCGCACCACAAGGGCCCTGGTGCATGGCCGTTTCCTAGCACATCGACACGACGCCTCTTCCTCAGCCTCGCAACTCGCGAGGTGCTGATTGGCGGCTTGCCGGTGGGCGAGCGCGATCTCACCGGTGTGGTGACCCGGTGATAACAGGTACTCCTCCTCGCTGGAAGCGTGCACCCAGTCAACATACCACCAAGGGTAGATGAGGCTCTTGGGACCGACTGCACTCAGGGCTTGGGCGCGGGCATCCTCCGCCACCCTCACGACCCTCACACGAGCCTTCTGCCAAAGAGCCAATTGCCCGACTCTCTCGGATGCGACACAGGTCTGCCAGGCAACATGCCCTGTGGCTCGCTTCTCTTCTTCGGCCCACTTCTCCGCCTCTATTTTGACGCGCTCTGTCGGAGTCAAAGCCTCCCACATGGCGACCTCCATTTATTTCCAAAGCTCCTCAATACTGAGGGGCTTGGCGGTCGGCGCGACGTTCTCCTCGTAGCGGGGAGCCGACGCGTCCTCCGATACGCATGTTGGCAAGACTGAGAACGCCAACACGTCCACCTCGACTCATCGCGGCGAGGAGCGAAACGCCTGCGCTTCCACCTCCAGGCGTCACGGTGAGGAGCGGAACACCAACGCGTCCTCCTCGACTAGTGGCGGCGAGGAATGAAACGTCGATGTGTGACCCTCCGTGCAGTACAGCGAGGGTCGCCTAGGGCTTGGGAGGGGCGATGCCATGGTAGTCGACGTGAGAGGAAGGGGGAGGAGATAGCGATGAACGTGAGTGTTCTTCCGAGTGCCGTGGGAGGCGTAGTATTTATAGTGATCAATGGCACACCTACCTAAGATAGGTTGCGTGATTAAAGTAGCAGCTATGTGGGCATATTTGTTGGAGTAAATTACGAAGGAGGGAAGGGGTGGAAATATTACTGGTCACAACGGATTGGACGAGCAGAGGGGGAGGAGAGTCATGCATGCAGATTATTTCCACATGGGGTGGAGTGGTGGGACTGTCGGAAGGAGAAGGAGAGTCAAACAGGAAGATTGTTTTCACAAATGGAGGGGAAAATATTCGGAGACGAACGGGCTTCCTGCAGGTATGCGGAATGGTGCATAATAAGTCATCTTACATGCAATGAACTGACCATTGCTTGCCGGGCTAGGTATAGTATCAAGTCATTAAAAACATACACGCACCACACATGTTTAGATTTGAAGGTGCACTAAATTATTGCATGCGATGATTAAGGCTGGCCATAATGGTGGTATCTTAGCTGGTATCATGCACACGGGAATAGGAAACATGTTGATGTGGCAAAGAATTAAAGAAGAGAGGGGTTAGAGATACCGTATCATGTTAAGTACCAAGGCCTTTCCCAGTGCCCCAAGGTGTACATGTGCTAAGGATTGCACATAGGAAAAAAAGGGATGTGGCAAAGCAACTAAAGAGAAGAGAGAGCATTATGGTGACCTCAAGAAGAAACGGTGCTAAGCACGTGAACCTATATAAACTAATAGCAACCAATACATGATGGAGTTTAATTATTAAACAATTCCATGATGGAAGCTTAGATACTAATGCTAAGCACCAAT
The DNA here is from genome assembly GCA_902687465.1 of Secale cereale. Classification (NCBI taxonomy): domain Eukaryota; kingdom Viridiplantae; phylum Streptophyta; class Magnoliopsida; order Poales; family Poaceae; genus Secale; species Secale cereale. Next base: position 338,978,335 of record LR738711.1, on the reverse strand, counting down.
ATATTAGGAGGACTAGTTGCTAAGATTTCCAATGTACTTAGCACCTTATCTAAGCACCTATACATTGGAAGAGGTCTAAGCTACTTTGTGTCATGCATGGCACTATAAAGGTAGTCCCGTATCATACCCTAGTAGTATCATGCACATGATACTAGTATATGATACTTTCCACCATGAGTAGCCTAAAGAGAATATTGACTAATGCATATAAAATTCTTTGACATTGACTAGTGTTCATGCATGCATGCAATGCGATAATGCATTGGTAAAAACATTTTTTGTGAAGAACGAGAACATTAATTGAGTAGTCTTGCAGACTACAAAAACTATTCCACCACCTCTATCTTGGTAAGAGTAGGTGCAAATTTTGAACCGAGACCTTTAAACTAGAAGGGAGGTAGTAGTTGTACTATAATAGCTAACCTTGTTGTGATGACTAGATAGGACATGGCAGTATGGAAAGCACCTGATGGAGGAACTTGTCTCCATTGCCCATATAAGTTTTGTCTAGAGTCAATGTACCTTGATTGCTTGCTAGACCTACGTCGGTATTTCCACAAAGAGGAAGGGATGATATAGCACAACAACGGTAGGTATTTCCCCCATTGTTGAGACCAAGTTATCAAACTAGTAGGAGAACCACGCAACACTACTTGAATGACACCTGCACAAAAATAACAAATAATCGAAACCCGACGTATTAAAGGGGTTGTCAATCCCTTTCGGGTAACAGTGCCAAAAATTAGCAAACGAACGTGAGAAAGTTGTAATAAGAAGATAGATCGAACACCAAATAAAATAAAGTGCAGCCAGGTATTTTTGTATTTTTAGTTTAATAGACATGAAAACAAAAGCAAATAAAATATATCGCGAAGGCAAGTATATTAAAGATGAGACCCGGGGGGCGTAGGTTTCACTAGTTGCTTCTCTCGGGAAAAATAGCAAAGAGGGGGTAAACGAATTACTGTTGGGGAATTGATAGAACCTCAAATAATCATGATGATATCTAGGCAATGATCATTATATAGGCATCACGTCCAAGATTAGTGGACTGAATCCTGCCTACATCTACTACTATTACTCTACACATCGACCCCTATCTAGCATGCATCGAGAGTATTAAGTTCATGGAAAAATGGGGTAATGCAATAAGAATGATGACATGATGTAGACAAGATCTATTTGTGTAGAAATAGACCCCATCATGTTCTCCTTAATAGCAATGATACATACATGTCGGTTCCCCTTCTATGATTGGGATCAAGCACCGTAAGATCGAACCCATTACAAACCACCTCTTCCCATTGCAAGATAAATAGATCAAGTTGGCCACACAAAACCCAAATATCAAAGAAAATACGAGGCTATAAGCAATCGTGCATATAAGAGATCGAAGAATACTCAAATAACTTTCGTGGATATAAAAAGATAGATTTGATCATAAACTGAAATTTCATCGGATCCCAACAAACACACCGCAAAAAGAGTTACATCATATGGATCTCCAAGAGACCATTGTATTGGTAATGAAAAGAGAGAGAGAGGAAGCCGTCTAGCTACTAACTACATACCCATAGGTCTACAAAGAACTACTCACACATCATAGGAGAGGCACCAATGGACCTGATGAACCCGTCCATGATGGTGTCTAGATTGGATCTGGTGGTTTTGGAACTTGTGGTAGCTGGAATTGATTTTTGTCGACTCCCCTAGGATTTTTTGGAATATTGGAGTATTTATAGAGCCAAGAGGCAGTGCTGGAGGCCACATAGGTGGGCACAACTCACCTGGGCGCTCCTGAGGGCCTACGCGCGCCCTAGTGGGTTGTGCCCCCCCCC
>LR738711.1:338960480-338976357 GCA_902687465.1 Secale cereale | reverse complement strand
CCCCCCCCCACGAGGCACGCACTGTGCTTCTCTGTCCCAACAGGTGTCTTCTGGTCCAGAAAAATCCACAAAAAGGTTTGCTGCGTTTGGTATTGATTTCATGCGATGTAAAAAAAAGAAGAAAACAACAACTAGCACTTGGCACAATGTCAATAGGTTAGTACCAAAATTGATATTAAATGATTGTAAAACATCCAAGAATGATAATATAACAGCACGGAACAATCAATAATTATAAATACATTAGAGACGTATCAGCATCCCCAAGCTTAATGTTGCTCGTCCTCAAGTAGGTAAATGATAAAAACATAATTTTTGGTGTGGAATGCTGCCTATCGTGTTCATCTCATATTCTTCGTTTTATAGCATGGACAATTGGACATTTTATGTGGTTCAAAGAGATAGTCTTGTTTTGACATGAGGACGTCAATATTCAAGCATGTCAATACTAAAGCAAGTTATCCCTAACCCATCATGCTTAATCATTGATCCATTCATGCCACACATCCAAATGTCAATTTCATCCAACGCTCAAGTATGATAATAGTGTTCCGTAGTTTGTGGTTTGTAAGAGAAGATGGAGACTCAAGTAAAAATAAAATTGCATAAAGTAAAAGATAGGCCCTTCGTAGAGGGAAGTAGGGATTTGTTGAGGTGGCAAAGCTCAAAGCTTAAATTGAGAGGAAAAATATTTTGGCTAGCATGCTTTTTCTCACCAATGAGAATGACTTAGAGTTCCCAACACTTTCCATGCTAGATGTATCATAGGCGGTTCCCAAACAGAGAATAAAGTTTATTCCTTTTTCCACCAAACTTTCACAAGCCATGGCTAACCGTATCAACCGGTGCCCTCCATACCAACACTTTCGAAGGAATTTATTATTTGACAACATAAAGTAAAAAATATATTTTCATATCGGGACTGAGAATCCCTATTACCGCCATACTCTCATGGAATGACAAGTGAATAAACACTCATCTTGAGAATAACACATCCAGCATGAAAAATATTAGCCACCCCTTGCCGCTTCGCAAGCGATACGGGCACACAAAAGAGAAATTTATTTTGACCATTAGAGTTGGCACATAAAATTTTTCTTAGAATGGCTTGGAAATACCACATGTAGGTAGCTATGGTGGACTCATTTGGCATAACTTTGGTTTTAGGATTTGGATGCACAAGTAGTATTTCTACTTACTACAAAGTGGAGGCTAGCAAGAGATTGAGAAGCGACCAACCAAGGAACGAAAACCATCAAAAGGGAACAGCAGACATAACCTACACAAAATAATGCAACACAAGTAGGATATAATTTCATTGCATGATTATTGACTTTCATGCTTGCATAAGGAATCACAAACCTTAACATCAATATTCTTAGTAAGACATAATTACTCATCAACATAGCTCACATATCACTATCATCATTTCTCAAAACTATTACAAAGAATCAAGTTTATTTTGTCCCATGTTCCTCATGAAAGTTTTTATTATATCCTTTTTGGATATCTATCACTTTGGAACTAATTTCATAAGTTGCTTTTGATAAGCTCAAACAAATATAAGTGAAGATCATGAGCATCATAATTCTTTATCTCAAATTAATCTAAGTGAAGCAGGAGAAAATTTCTTAAAAATTTACTAACTCTCAAATAAATCTAAGTGAAGCAAGAAAGCATTTCTTCAAAAAGAACAAAGTACACCGTGCTCAAAAAGATATAAGTGCAACACTGGAGCAATTCCATAGCTCATAAAAATTTAAGCGAAGCATAGAGAGAAATTCGAACAAGTCATGGCATAATTTTGGCTCTCTCAAATGGGTGTGTCTAGAAAGGATATTTATTGGAAATTAAAGAGAAAAAGAAGCAAAGACTCATATCATACAAGACGCTGCAAGCAAACTCATAATATGTGATGAATAAAAATATATCTTAGAGTACAATACCGATGGTCATTAGAAGAAAGAGGGGATGCCACTCGGGGCATCCCCAAGCTTAGTTTCTTGCTTCTATTTGGATAATAGCTTGGGATGCCCAAGCTTAGGCTCTTCCGACTCCTTATTGCATCATCCATCCTAACATCACCCAAAACTTGAAAACTTCAATCACACAAAACACAACAATACTTCGTGAGATCCGTTAGTATAACAAAACCAATCTTTACTCCAAGTACTTTAGCAAAGCAATTCTTGTTTTGTAATTGTAATATATCTACTATAATTTAACTTTTTTATGGAAAAACTCATCAATGGAACCATAGAATCATCAAAACAAGCACATAACACATTAAAAACAGAATCTGTCAAAAACAGAACAGGGTGTAAAGATGCAAATTTTGACCATACATCTGCAACTATAAAAATTCTAAAAAATTAGGATAACGTGGAGAATTTGTATATTGATAACCATTAAAAATTCAAGAGTTTATCATGTTCTAGTAATCGTCAGTAATTCTAAGTCTGGATGCAGAAGTTTCGGAATTTTTCAACGCGGTCACATCAACTATCAACCAAATCATCCAAAAGGCTTGGCTTGGCACAAAAAAATATTCAAATGACAAAAACACATCTAAACAGAGGTATTATTTGGTATTTTATTGAAAACGACAAGAAAACCAAAATGAAAAAAATACAAGTTGGGTTGCCTCCCAACGAGCGCTATCGTTTTACGCCCTTAGCTAGGCATAATTCAAAGATCTCAAGTTTTGACATCCTTGTTCTTATTTTCCATGGACGTGCTCTCATCTTGAGGCTTAGTAAAAACAACTTGAAAAACATTGTCCATATTTTTTTAGTATTATCTAGTTTCCCAACTTTATACCCACTTTGATTTTCGGCAACGATCCAAGAATATTGTTGATTAATATCATTAAAGACTTGTTGGATTATATCTAGAATGGGGACTGCCTTCTAATGGTTTTCATCAAAAATATGATTATTACCAAGCAAGTGCCTCAACATATAATCATTATTATAAAGGATCTCATATATGGCTGGTTTTTCACGGTTCATACCATAAAAATCTAAAATTTCCCTAGCCTACAGTAATAGTAATCAAATTCATTCATGAGGATACGAGTGACTAATTTTTTAGCCTTGGGATCCTTTAAAGTGGGTAGTTAAAAAAAATCTTTGCAATGTTGGTTGGATACGAATATATCTATTCTCAAGTTCTATACTAGTGCTGAAATAGCTTCCGCATAAGATTTTGTTCTTTTGAGTATCGGGGTATCATCAAGAGTCAAATTCCCAACACAATTGAAACTATTGGATATGTTCTTTCCTCATAATGTTCCCTTGTCTCAAAACAAAGGTTTTAGCATCCAGATTGTTTTAATAGATCTGAAAACGAAAACAAATAAAATAGATCATGAAGGCAAATATATTAATGAAGAGACACGGGGACGTAGGTTTCATTAGTGGCTTCTCTTGAGAAAAATAGCAAACGGTGGGTAAACGAATTATTGTTGTGAAATTGATAGAACTTCAAATAATCATGACGATATCCACACAATGATCATTATATAGGCATCACGTCCAAGATTACTAGACCGACTCCTGCCTGCATCTACTACTATTACTCCACACATCGACCGCTATCCAGCATGCATCTATTGTATTAAGTTCATGGAAAAACAGAGTAATGCAATAAGAACGATGACATTATGTAGACAAGATCTAATTATGTAGAAATAGACCCCATCTTGTTATCCTTAATAGCAATGATACATACGTGTTGGTTCCCCTTTGGTCACTGGGATCAACCACCGTAAGATCGAACCCATTACAAAGCACCTCTTCCCATTGCAAGATAAATAGATCAAGTTGGCCAAACAAAGCCCAAATATGGGAGAAGAAATACGAGGCTATAAGCAATCATGCATATAAGAGATCAAATAAGACTCAAATAACTTTCATGGATATAAGAAGGTAGATCAGATCATAAACTCAAAGTTCATCGGATCCCAACAAACACACAGCAAAAAGAGTTACATCATATGGAACTCCTAGAGACCATTGTATTGATCATCAAAAGAGAGAGAGGAATCCATCTAGCCACTAACTACGGGACTGTAGGTCTACAAAGAACTACTCACACATCATCGGAGAGGCACCAATGGACATGATGAACCCCTCTGTGATGGTGTTTAGATTGGATCTGGTGGTTCTGGAACATGCGGTGGCTGGCATTGATTTGCACCTACTCCCCTAGGGTCTCTGGAATATTGGGGTATTTGTAGAGCTAAGAGGCGGTGTGTGATGCCACCGAGGTGGGCACAACCCACCTGGGCGCGCTTGGGGGCATAAGCGCACCCTGGTGGGTTGTGCCGCTCTTGGGGCACCCCAAGGTGCTTCTCTGGCCCAACAGGTGTCTTCTGCTCCAAGAAAGTCCACAAAAAGTTCCGCTGCATTTGTACTCCATTTGGTATCGATTTCCTGCGATGTAAAAAACAATCAGGAAACGTCAACTGGCACTTGCCACTATGTCCATAGGTTAGTACAAAAAAATGATATACAATGATTGTAAAATTATTGTAAAACATCCAAGAATGATAATATAACAACATGGAACAATAAAAAAATATAGATACATTGGAGACGTATCATACATCTACTTTGACCAAATTTACAGAAAAATGTATCAACATTCACAATGCAAATCCATATTTTTAAACTCATTATGAAATGTACTTTCATAAAATATGTATTTAGTATTGTAGATATTGATTTTTCTAGTATAAATTTGGTCAAACTTTGCAAAGTTTGACTTGACACAAATCTTACATGGAGTAAAAACGACCAGAGGGAGTATCATGCATGCGGAGTAGGCAAAAAATTGCTCATTTATAGTCGTCTGAAGTCTCAAAGGGCGTGACCGCTCGAGGGAGACAAAGGTTGTGTGAGACACAACGGTTGATGGAATTAAGTGAAGTTACATGCACGCACCAGCATGGCGTGCGAACACGCAGAAGCAATACCGCCAGGCCTACGATATGGGTCTAGTAAACTTGACATCTAGTGGGCCCCGCATAATACTCGAGAAATAGTTAGGGGCATGCAGCCGTTTATCCACCGGGCAAGCCACCACCCCACGATGTTCGCACACCCTACTCGTCCCCGTCTTCTACCTTACGACAATTCTCTCCCAGTCATCCCGTCCTTTCACATTACACAAGTTCCACTTCTCCTAACCTGCCTCCAAAATCCATGGCCTCCCAAATCTCCATGATCGGCGGTGAGTACAAGGTTAGAACCATCACTGGTGATGAGTTCATTTTTATCTACACCCGTAGATCCGCGATGGTGGAAGCATGCCTTGGTCGCTTCCTACACATATTCGAAAGTTCAATGGATGAGTGGGTCGCTTGGCTAGATGTTGGGTACACCACAGTACTTGAAAGGGAGAAGCTTCTAAAGGTGGCATAGATGAAGAAGCCCGCTGCGATCCAGTTTTGCGTACATAATGTGTTCTTGGTCTATGTAGGATCGAACATATGCCTAGAGGGGGGTTGATTATACTACTTGACCAAATAAAAGTATAGCCTTTTCCCAATTTTAATTCTTGGCAAATTTTAGCAATTTAGCACAAGTCAAGCAATCAACCTACACATGCAATTCTAAGAGAATAGTAGTGGAATGTAAAACAATTGCATATGAAGGTAAAGGGAAGAGTTTGAGGGAGCAAACACAATGTAGAAACGGATATTTTTTATGTGTGGTTCTGATAGGTGGTGCTATCGTACATCAACGTTGATGGAGACTTCAACCAACGAAGGGTAACGGCTGCGCGTGTCCACGTAGGGCTCCACCCATGAAGGGTCCATGAAGAAGCAACCTTGTCTATCCCTCCATGGCCATCGCCCATGAAGGACTTGTCTCACTATGGTAGATCTTCACGAAGTAGGCGATTTCCTTGCATGTACAAACTCCTTGGTTCAACTCCACAATCTTGTCGGAGGCTCCCAAGTGACACCTAACCAATCTAGGAGACGCCACTCTCCAAAAGGTAATAGATGGTGTATTCGTGATGTACTCATTGCTCTTGTGCTTCAAATGATAGTCTACCCAACACTCAACTCTCTCTCATAGATTTTGATTTGGTAGAAAGATTATTTGAGTGGAAAGAAACTTGGGGAAGGCTATAGATCAAGATTCAAATTGTAGGAATGGAATATCTTGGTCTCAGCACATGAGTAGGTGGTTCTTTCTCAGAACAATGAGTAATGGAAGTGTAGGTATGTTCTGATGGCTCTCTCCATGAATGAAGAGTGGGTGGAGGGGTATATATAGCCTCCACACAAAATCTAACCATTACACACAATTTACATACCTCGGTGGGACTGATTCAGAGAACTCGGTCAGACCAATTTAGTTCATAATGTGACCATTAGGCATTTCGATGGGACCGATGTGATCAATTCGGTAGGACAGATTTCATTAGGGTTAGGGCATAACATAATCTCGGTGAGATCGATTACACAAACTCGGTAGGACCGATTTTTGTAATGAGCACACCAGAGAGTTGGTCAGGCAAACTCGGTGGGACCGACTCGTTCATTTCGGTGAGACCAAAATGTTACGAAGGGGAAACAAAGAGTTTGTATTGCGAACTCAGTGGGACCGATCACTCATCTCGTTTAAACCAAAACGTTATGAATGGAAATGGAGAGTTTGCAATCCCATCTTGGTGAGATTGAGATCCCTTTCGGTGAGACCAAAGTGACTAGGGTTTTGTTGTAGTGGCTATGTCAAATGAACTCGGTGGCGCCGGATAGAGAGTTTCGGTGGGGCGAAGTTTGACTTTTGGTTTGGGACATATGTGGATGTGAGAAAGTGGCTGAGGGTTTTGGAGCATATCACTAAGCACTTTCAGCAACAAACACATTAAGAAACACCTCATCCCCTTTTAATAGTACTGGCTTTCCTATGGACTCAATGTGATCTTGGATCACTAAAATAGAAAATGTAGAGTCTTGAGCTTGAGCCAATATGTCTGCTTAGCATTTTGAGGGGTCCACATTCCTAATTCATGCCATGCAAATCTTTGAACTTTCCTGAAATATTTATCTTGAAATAGAATTAGTTCAATGAGCTATATGTTGATAGTAATTACCAAATCCACCCAGGGATAGTTGCACTTTCAATCTCCCCCTTTTTGGTAATTGATGACGACATGTAGATCAAAGCTTCGACAAATGATAATAATATTTAAATACATCATCGCTTTGAGAAGTATGTGATAAGCAAGAGCTCCCCCTAACTTTGTGCATTATTTACAAATTGCGTTTGAATGCAAATGCACAATCGATTAGGATCATGGGTTACTCTTCCATGTCACATACATCTTGGTGGAGCGCTCAAAATGATATGAACTAAAAGCATGCACTCATCACCAAGCAAAGTGAATGATCATGTAGGGATTCAAAAGATAATGTCATTCAAGCAAGCATTAAGATAGCATATGATCAATCACATGATCAAACAAGTATCTCACGGACATAGAGTATAAATCAAGCACACAAATAATGTTCAACCAAAAGCAAGAGAGACCAAGAAGCAAAACAAAAGCACTCTCTCTCCAAGCCTACTATCTATACATATTTCTCCCCCTTTGGCAACAAGTTATCAAAATTTTGAAAATGCATAGTGCTGTGCGTCTCTCGGGCTTGATCTTCGGGAGGTGGTGTAGAGAGGACTCCAAGGACGAAGGCTTCAGATGATGGGGTTGGAGCTGCTGGAGTGGCAAGTGGAGGTGGCACTGAAGTTGTGGTTGCTGGTGCTGATGTTGTAGCTCTAGTGTCAGGTACTGGCACTGCAGCAGACCTCTGACCTCTAGGCACTCTCTGAAATGCATCTGTGGTAAACTACCCTCTCCTCTCCTCTGCTTCCTCCTAGAGCTGCTCAACTACATATTGTATCTCTGTCACTTTCAGATCAAGACCGTAGAACTTTGTTTCAATGATTCTCTCCATGCTCTCCTGATTCTGAGTCAGGGTGGCTAAGCCGTTCTGAATCCTCATAGTTGTTGAATCATATATGCCATTTGATCTTGTTTGGACTTGAGTGACACTTGAGATGCCTCTGCAACACTTTGCATCTTGACAGCTTTCTCTCTCTCATCTCATGTGCTTGCACTCACGAAGGTTCATTCTCATCCATCGCAACTGTGTTGTCCTCAAAGTCGGTATATAGGGGTAAATGCTCCTTGTCCAACAAGTATATGCATGTGCCCATCTTGGAGTTGATGAGCTCCTGAATGTGTGGAGCATACCCACATGATCTCTTCTGATCTGCAGCAGTCCTCTTGATTGTTTCAACAATCAGACTCATGACTTTCAATTTATGAGGCACATCAAAACTATGCAGAAGTTGATTGAATGTCCTCTGATCATCTTGTGATATCCAGATTTGGGCAACAATGTATGCCTCAAGATAGTGTTGATTGTAGCTAGACCAGACAACAAGAAATGCATAGATCCAAACTGATGTGTTTTCCAATGCTTTGTCTGGGATCTCTTTGTATATGTTTTCCATGGAGTTGTGGTCTTGCTTCTTATTGGCATACACATCTAAGTCATCCTCGTGCTCTTTTCGGGCATTTATCAGCTTGGCCCACTCATCAACAGTTGATTGGTACCTTGTACCTTCAGACATTCATACAATTTTACCATCAGGATAAAAGTGAGTTATGGAGTAGAATTGCATGATGAGTTTATCATTCCATTTGGTCAGCTTCTGACCCACAAACTTGTCAACACCATATGCATTGAAACTTTCAAGGACACTTGGGAGACAATCTTCATTGTCCTTGATGTAATCTCAATCAACCCATCTCATGTCACACACTATGGGATTCTAGTCAAGTAGAACTGTCTCATAGAAGTCTTGCTGTTCTTTGGTATGAAACCTGTAGTCCACAACAGTCCTTCTCCTTAAAGCATATGGCTCACTTTGTCTCCATCTTCTAAGACCTGCATCCTTCCTCAACTTCATATCCTCAGCAACAATATGAGTATTATCATGATCAGGGATCTTGGGCTTCAAATTTTTGAGAACTTGGACCTCGGCATCTTCATCAAACTCAGGCACTAGGGCCTTGTTCTTTTCTAAAGTCGGAATATTCCTTGTGGATCTCTTGGGTGCAGACTTGGTGGCTTGAGAAGTAGCTTTGGGAGCAGTCTTGGGCTTTGAGGAGAAGTCCCTGACTTCATAGCATCTCCCATAAGCTTCTGAGCTTTAGAAGATGGTGCAGCAACCTCTTCTTCTTCTTCTTCTTCTTCTACTTCATCATCATCATCCCTCATGGATGGCTTGCTAATCACTCTGGCTGTTGTCTTTCTTGCTCTCTTCTTTGCTCCTGCTGGCTCATCATCACTGGTTTCAAGGGTGAAAACCAAAGTTTCTTGAGTAGATGATCTGGCCTTAGATATTGGAACTCTCTTGGCAGGTGTCTTCTTGTTCAGGCCTGGCTTAGTTGCAGCAGTTCTGCCACACTCTTTCCTGAGCACCTTCTTCTTTGAAGTGGCCTCATCAGCCACAAAGTCCTCATCATCACTGTTAGAATCTTTCTTCTTCCTAGTCTTGGTAGCTGCCTTGGGGAACTTGCTATGTGTGCTCCTGCTACCCTAATCAGAGCTGCTATAGGGACTATGTAGGATCGAAAGTATGTCTACAGGGGGGTGATTAGACTACTTGACCAAATAAACTCTAGCCTTTTCCCAATTTTAGTTCTTGGCATACACATCTAAGTCATCCTCGTGCTCTTTTAGGGGCTTTTATCAGCTTGGCCCACTCATCAACAGTTGACTGGTACCTTGTACCTTCAGACATCCATACAATTTTACCATTAGGATAAAAGTGAGCTGTGGAGTAGAATTGCATGATGAGTTTATCATTCCATTTGGTCAGCTTCTGACCCACAAACTTGTCAACACCATATGCATTGAAACTTTCAAGTACACTTGGGAAACAATCTTCATTGTCCTTGATGTAGTCTCAATCAACCCATCTCATGTCACACACTATGGGCTTCTAGTCAAGCAGAACTGTCTCATAGAAGTCTTGCTGTTCTTTGGTATGAAACCTGTAGTCCACAGCAGTCCTTCTCCTTACAACATATGGGTCACTTTGTCTCCATCTTCTAAGACCTGCATCCTTCCTCAACTTCATATCCTCAGCAACAATATGAGTATTATCATGATCAGGGATCTTGGGCATCAAATTTTTGAGAACTTGGACCTCGGCATCTTCATCAATCTCAGGCACTAGGGCCTTGTTCTTTTCTGAAGCCAGAATATTCCTTGTGCTTCTCTTGGGTGCAGACTTGGTGGCTTGAGCAGTAGCTTTGGGAGCAGTCCTTCCTTTGAAGGAGAAGTCCCTGACTTGATAGCATCTCCCATAATCTGCTAAGCTTTAGGAGCTGGTGCAGCAACCTCTTCTTCTTCTTCTTCTTCTTCTTCTTCTTCTACTTCTACTTCATCATCATCATCCCTCATGGATGGCTTGCTAATCACTCTGGTTGTTGTCTTTCTTGCTCTCTTCTTTGCTCCTGCTGGCTCATCATCTCTGGTTTCAAGAGTGAAAACCATAGTTTCTTGAGTAGATGATCTGGTTTTAGATATTGGAACTCTCTTGGCAGGTGCCTTCTTGTTCAAGCCTGGCTTAGATTCACCAGTTGTGCCACACTCTTTCCTGAGCACCTTCTTCTTTGAAGTGGCCTCATCAGCCACAAAGTCCTCATCATCACTGTCATAATCTTTCTTCTTCCTGGTCTTGGTAGCTGCCTTGGGCAACTTGCTAGGTGTGCTCCTGCTACCCTCATCAGAGCTGCTACAAGGACTATGTAGGATCGAAAGTATGTCTAGAGGCGGGTGATTAGATTACTTGACCAAATAAAATCTAGCCTTTTCCCAATTTTAGTTCTTGGCATACACATCTAAGTCCACCTCGTGCTCTTTAGGGGCTTTTATCAGCTTGGCCCACTCATCAACAGTTGACTGGTACCTTGTACCTTTAGACATCCATACAATTTTACCATCAGGATATAAGTGAGCTGTGGAGCAGAATTGCATGATGAGTTTATCATTCCAAATTGTTAGCTTCTGACCCACAAACTTGTCAACACCATATGCATTGAAACTTTCAAGTACACTTGGGAAACAATCTTCATTGTCCTTGATGTAGTATCAATCAACCCATCTCATGTCACACACTATGGGCTTCTAGTCAAGCAGAACTGTCTCATAGAAGTCTTGTTGTTCTTTGGTATGAAACCTGTAGTCCACATCAGTACTTCTCCTTACAGCATATGGGTCACTTTGTCTCCATCTTCTAAGACCTGCATCCTTCCTCAACTTCATATCCTCAACAACAATATGAGTATTATCATGATCAGGGATCTTGGGCTTCAAATTTTTGAGAACTTGGACCTCGGCATCTTCATCAATCTCAGGCACTAGGGCCTTGTTCTTTTCTGAAGCCAGAATATTCCTTGTGCTTCTCTTGGGTGCAGACTTGGTGGCTTGAGCAGTAGCTTTGGGAGCAGTCTTTCCTTTGAAGGAGAAGTCCCTGACTTGATAGCATCTCCCATAAGCTTCTGAGCTTTAGGAGCTGGTGCAGCAACCTCTTCTTCTTCTTCTTCTTCTTCTTCTTCTTCTACTTCTACTTCATCATCATCATCCCTCATGGATGGCTTGCTAATCACTCTGGTTGTTGTCTTTCTTGCTCTCTTCTTTGCTCCTGCTGGCTCATCATCTCTGGTTTCAAGAGTGAAAACCATAGTTTCTTGAGTAGATGATCTGGTTTTAGATATTGGAACTCTCTTGGCAGGTGCCTTCTTGTTCAAGCCTGGCTTAGATTCACCAGTTGTGCCACACTCTTTCCTGAGCACCTTCTTCTTTGAAGTGGCCTCATCAGCCACGAAGTCCTCATCATCACTGTCAGAATCTTTCTTCTTCCTGGTCTTGGTAGCTGCCTTGGGCAACTTGCTAGGTGTGCTCCTGCTACCCTCATCAGAGCTGCTACAGGGACTATGTAGGATCGAAAGTATGTCTAGAGGCGGGTGATTAGATTACTTGACCAAATAAAATCTAGCCTTTTCCCAATTTTAGTTCTTGGCATACACATCTAAGTCCACCTCGTGCTCTTTAGGGGCTTTTATCAGCTTGGCCCACTCATCAACAGTTGACTGGTACCTTGTACCTTTAGACATCCATACAATTTTACCATCAGGATATAAGTGAGCTGTGGAGCAGAATTGCATGATGAGTTTATCATTCCAAATTGTTAGCTTCTGACCCACAAACTTGTCAACACCATATGCATTGAAACTTTCAAGTACACTTGGGAAACAATCTTCATTGTCCTTGATGTAGTATCAATCAACCCATCTCATGTCACACACTATGGGCTTCTAGTCAAGCAGAACTGTCTCATAGAAGTCTTGTTGTTCTTTGGTATGAAACCTGTAGTCCACATCAGTACTTCTCCTTACAGCATATGGGTCACTTTGTCTCCATCTTCTAAGACCTGCATCCTTCCTCAACTTCATATCCTCAACAACAATATGAGTATTATCATGATCAGGGATCTTGGGCTTCAAATTTTTGAGAACTTGGACCTCGGCATCTTCATCAATCTCAGGCACTAGGGCCTTGTTCTTTTCTGAAGCCAGAATATTCCTTGTGCTTCTCTTGGGTGCAGACTTGGTGGCTTGAGCAGTAGCTTTGGGAGCAGTCTTTCCTTTGAAGGAGAAGTCCCTGACTTGATAGCATCTCCCATAAGCTTCTGAGCTTTAGGAGCTGGTGCAGCAACCTCTTCTTCTTCTTCTTCTTCTTCTTCTTCTTCTACTTCTACTTCATCATCATCATCCCTCATGGATGGCTTGCTAATCACTCTGGTTGTTGTCTTTCTTGCTCTCTTCTTTGCTCCTGCTGGCTCATCATCTCTGGTTTGAAGAGTGAAAACCATAGTTTCTTGAGTAGATGATCTGGTCTTAGATATTGGAACTCTCCTGGCAGGTGCCTTCTTGTTCAAGCCTGGCTTAGATTCACCTGTTGTGCCACACTCTTTCCTGAGCACCTTCTTCTTTGAAGTGGCCTCATCAGCCACGAAGTCCTCATCATCACTGTCAGAATCTTTCTTCTTCCTGGTCTTGGTAGCTGCCTTGGGCAACTTGCTAGGTGTGCTCCTGCTACCCTCATCAGAGCTGCTACAGGGACTATGTAGGATCGAAAGTATGTCTAGAGGCGGGTGATTAGATTACTTGACCAAATAAAATCTAGCCTTTTCCCAATTTTAGTTCTTGGCATACACATCTAAGTCCTCCTCGTGCTCTTTAGGGGCTTTTATCAGCTTGGCCCATCATCAACAGTTGACTGGTACCTTGTACCTTCAGACATCCATACAATTTTACCATCAGGATATAAGTGAGCTGTGGAGTAGAATTACATGATGAGTTTATCATTCCAATTGGTTAGCTTCTGACCCACAAACTTGTCAACACCATATGCATTGAAACTTTCAAGTACACTTGGGAAACAATCTTCATTGTCCTTGATGTAATCTCAATCAACCCATCTCATGTCACACACTATGGGCTTCTAGTCAAGCAGAATTGTCTCATAGAAGTCTTGATGTTCTTTGGTATGAAACCTATAGTCCACATCAGTCCTTCTCCTTATAGCATATGGGTCACTTTGTCTCCATCTTCTAAGACCTGCATCCTTCCTCAACTTCATATCCTCAGCAACAATATGAGTATTATCAGGACCAGGGATCTTGGGCTATGAATTTTTGAGAACTTGGACCTCAGCATCTTCATCAATCTCAGGCACTAGGGCCTTGTTCTTTTCTGAAGACGGAATATTCCTTGTGCTTCTCTTGGGTGCAGACTTGGTGGCTTGATATAGCGACCAGACCTCAAATAGTCCGATCTCTGTGCATCAGTGTCATCCCTGGATCAGTAATGCTGACACGCACAGTACTTGAAGGATTTATAACAGAGTGGCAATCACACACTTATTACATCGATAGTTCCAACGATGAACTTATTACAATAAAAATGGCTTAAGGCCATCTAATGACGATAACAACGGAAGGCTTGGAATATAAGTGAGTCCATCAACTCCAACGGTATCACTGCGTATAGAACCACGACCTAAAATGGCACCTTACTCGTCGTCTGAAAAGTCTGCAACATGAACGTTGCAGCCCGAAAATGGGTCAGCACATGGAATATGCTGGCAAAGTAACACATAGAGAGTAACAAGAGTAAAGCTATACTGTATGCAATATGGCTGGTGGAAAGCTCTATGGTTACAGTTTTTGCGTAAAGCCAATTTTTCCCTACTAGAAAGGAATAGATTTTAATTAACTATCATGGTAGTTGAAACATCGTTGAGAAGATAGACACCCTCTGAACCCCAATTAATACTCATCATTAAAACCGAACAAAATTAATTAAAGTAACATGATGAGATTCACATGATAATCCAAGTACTAGATACTCAAGACGTCTGTAACCGGGGACACGGCTAATCATGATCAGTTTGTACACTCTGCAGGGGTTTGTGCACTTTTCCCCACAAGACTCGATCGCCTCCGTTGGGGTTCTCGCACTACATGTTGTTTGAGAAACGGATGAACGAGATACAGTCTTTCAGAAGCACTAGCACCTATGTCCGGGTGGACCGTACCAACCTACATCCCCTACATCTGCTGTCCACCACTGTAAGAGTTCACACAACTTAGTCAACTATACTAGAGCCCATAATAGCTTGTGGCTGCACACGGAAGTTTCTAGTATGAATAATCTCATGATCCCTTTGAGCCTGGGTGGCGGTCCATAAAGAAAACAGGCAATCGCTGGAATACCCAGGTGCCTCAATCCACCCAGATGTGTGTTAAAGTTGCCACCTTAAGTTGAACCATTAATTAACAATCTCACATCTATCATGGATACACTCACCCAATCCACGTCTACGAGCATAGCATGACCTAACAGCAAACGTAGAAGTAACTCCCAAGGGTTTGAATGTAAAGCAGGTAATAGGTTCTACCTCAATCTACTTCCCAGTCCCATATGTTATAGCTCCTACTCATGCAATGTGTGAGGGTTTGACTAATGCAATGAAAACTGGGTAATTGGAAAGTATGATCAAAGTGTTACTTGCCTTCCTAATGATCCGCAAAACCTAGAGATTCAAAGTAGCAAGCGGCGCACTCCGGGTACTCTATCGCAAACAAACAAGCACACAATAAGTACTTAACTAATGCACGGGTAAAACTCAAATAAGAGATCTAACCAGAAAGTTCAACTTAAGAACTCCGGTTTGCAAAAGAACCAACAAAAGAAAAGCAACGAAAGACAAACGGCGAAAGACAAAACTACTACCGAACCAATCTGGATCTAAGTCCAAATTTAGCAGAGGCAAACGCTTGAGTGACTAGGTTATATGGAAAGAGAATTTCGAGACGAAACTCCAGGCGCTTGAATCACCTGATTCTGATAAACGAGCGAAAATATAAACTAAAACGAAGATCGGATCAGAAATCGCGATCAAAAAATAACTACAAAAAAGAAAACTAAAAATAGCTTAAAGAACGGACGTTCGTCAGCTGAGACTAAATGACGAACTCGTTCGTTCAAACGATCGAACGGGTGAACGCTCACTAATTAACTAAACCGGAAAAGAAAAAAAAAACTGATCTAGCATAAAAAAACGAACTAGGGTTCTAAAAGAAAAACCGGTGGTTTTCTACCGAAAACCGGCGGCGGGCGGCTACCTCGTCGTTTCGGCCGGTGGGCGGCGTCGGCGTGGCGGCGGGGATGCGGCGGCGGTGGGGTGGTGGGCAGCTGTGGCGGCGGTGTTGCGGCG
>LR738711.1:338900552-338960166 GCA_902687465.1 Secale cereale | reverse complement strand
TGCGGCGACGGCGACGTGCAGCAGCGGCGGCGGCGGCGGCAGCGGGGCTTGCGGCGAGGCGGTCGGTGTGCGGCAAGGGGTAGGGGGGCGGCGGCTTATATAGGCGGGAGGGGGGCTAGAAGCTCGGGGGAGGGGGCAAGAAATCGACGGCGGCGGCGTGAGTCCGATCCGGCCACAGCGGGACTCGGCGGGGAAGGCGGTCGCGGCGGGGCTGGGCCTGGCTCGGCTGGGCTTCAGCCCAGTCGGGTCGGCTCCCCCAATTTTTTTTAATTACGTCGGCGCTACGAAAAGAACTCTAGAAAATAAAAATAAAATCTAAAATTGCCAAAACAAAATTTTCACCGTCTAAATAGAATATTTAGAACAGGATGAACATTTTCTTGGCACTAAAATGCATTTTTTTTGAAACCATGCAATTTTTCCTAATTCAAATAAAACTTCAAATAAAACTTATTTGATTTCTTTATTTGTGGGGACCCCGACTTAGAAGTCGAGATCACCGAATGCACGTGTACAGTGATCCCAGAGATCAATGCTCACTGAACACACAGAAGCTGAATAACAAGAGTCTTACATCCATACAAATAGTCTTACACGAATTAAGGCCATTATGGCCAAGTCTTACATAGATAGAGCCTCACGGGCTGAATAGCAAATAACTCAAATATCGGAAGTCTTCGATAACGGGTAGAACCCATTCCATCTGCCTTAACCCTACAGGCATTCTGACTGGGATAGCGTCCTAGTTCGCATGTTCGTCTCCAAAGAACTCTTCCTCATAATCCTGTTCTTCCATGCCTGGCCAATTAAATAACCAGTGGCAAGCCAATGAGTACTTTGAATGTACTCGCAAGCAACCCATGATGTGGTTCAAAGTAACAATGCAATTGAACGATAATGAACAATCTAGCAAAGGGCTAGAATAAATATTCTACTATCAAGTTTATGCATCAATAACCTCGCGTAACCTCGAAGACAGGTTACCGATATCAACATGAATATGATTCAACTCATCGAGTCAAGTCACCACCTTGACTCACATATACACGCATGGTTTCACAAACATTGGACGTAGCCCAAGAGCGGTTACCCAACTGTCCATGACCGTGGACACGGCTATTCGAATAGTTTGACACTCTGCAGAGGTTGCACACTTTACCCACAAGATCCGGGGAACTTCCGTGTCATCCACGACCCGCGGTACCTCAAGTACCCGGGGTAAGCACCCGGCCATTACCTTTCCTTAGACGACACTAACATAGAGTCCACTCGTTGGTACACGGCCCTCGGGTACAAACAATAGATCACGGGACTTGCCCTAATTTCAATGTCACGCGTACCCGAAGGGACCAACGGTGTGTCCGGTGCCCTGTTAAAACAGTCATGGTCGTCTATCCAAGCACGACCCCGTCCCGGGAAAGACCTCAAGTCTTCCCGTCACTAGTAATGCGGGCACCATGCTAGTATCGACCTAAGTAATCAATAAAGCCCCGTCCCATAAGGGGTAGTGTGGTTGCACATGTTTGGTTGGAATAACGGTCGCAACTTAAACCAATCCGTTTGAAAAACACACACACTTGCCTCGGTACACCACTTCGTCATCAAGTGGTCACCCAACTCATCATCTCCCTCGGGCATGAGTGGCACCCGACGGGTTTTATGCAAGGACTTCAACCACGAAGGTTCATGTCACACATGCATCACTATTCATTAATACTAACCATATGCATGTCATCTAGCACATAGCAAGATTAAGATCAAGGCATGCATCATATGGTGGAACCAACTAGGTCACTATCGTAACCCTAACATCATGCATCGGAAACAAACGGGTTCCGAAGAACAAGTGTATCATGGTCAAAGGGCTGCTTGCCTGGATTGGCTTGGTCTTCAAAGTCTTCTAATCCTTCTCCTTCTCCTTCCATAGCAACTTCGTCAAATACGGGATCTATACGTCGCATACTAACAACGGAAAAATAAGACCACAAATAAAACAGAAAAATCAAAGTGCTCAGAAAAATGTCAACTTATTTTTGTTAAATACTAGAGGAATTTCTAAGATGGGGAAAAATCTTAGTTGGAGTTTTGGAGTTACAGTATGGAATCTATTGATTTTTGAACAGGAGTTTTACTGCTCAAATTTGAATTTAAATTTGAAGAGAACATAAAAGTTTCATAGATGTGAGTGAAAGTGGTACCATTAAATAGGTTAGAATATTACAAGATTTTAGGAGTTGGAATTATTTTATTTGGACCATTATTCTTTTCTGTAGAAATGTTTAAAACAATTATAGAAAAGAAAAAGGAAAAGTGCCCTGTGCAACTGGGCCAGAGAAGGCCACAGTGCATGGCCCAGGGCTGACTAGCCCAGCCGCACGGGTGCCTGCGCGCGCACGTCAGGTTTTTGAACCTGACGGGCGGGGCCCGGCGGTCAGTGGCAGAGAGGAGGGGGAGAGAGGTGTGGGGATGCCAGGCGGGGCCCGCCTGTCATCTCCATCCTTGCGGCCACGGCGACGGCGAGCTCACCGGCGAGGTTTCCGGCCACGGCGACGGCAACAGAGGGCAGGGTTGGGTCCAGCGTCGAGTGGCGGTTGTAGGGGTGGTGGTTTGGTACGCCGGGGAGGTCAGGTTCGCC
This sequence comes from Secale cereale, assembly GCA_902687465.1. Classification (NCBI taxonomy): domain Eukaryota; kingdom Viridiplantae; phylum Streptophyta; class Magnoliopsida; order Poales; family Poaceae; genus Secale; species Secale cereale. The sequence continues at coordinate 338,957,531 of LR738711.1, read as the reverse complement.
GGCGGCGAGGTGGGACGACGGAGGCTTGTCGGGAGGTCGTTGCCACGGTCGTTTCCGACTGCAACAGGGGGGGGAAACAGAGGGGAAACAATCAGTGAGGTGAGGGGTTTCCGAATCGGGCAAGAGGAAGGGCAGGGGAGGCCCGTACTGCAAGATCACCGGCGGCCCGACGCGGCGGAGCTCCGGTCGATCCCGAGCACTGGGACTTCCTGGGGAGGATTGGGTGGTGCTGGGGGGCTCAGTGAGGTGTGGTGGAGCTGCTGATGCTGCTGGAGAGGCCCCGGGGGTCCTATTTATAGGGGGTCGACGGAGGCCCGTGGTCCAGTGCGCCGGCGAGCTCCGGTTCGAAGCTACAGCGCACAGGGGGCGAGGGGAATGAGTCCACGGAGTTGCTGGACGAGCTCCACGTCCAGTAGAGGTGAGAGGAGGAGCGGGGGAGCTTCAAGAGCGCGCGCGTGCGAGGCAGAAGAGTGGCCATTGTGGGCGGCCGGTGCGCGTGCGACGATGATCACTGGAGGACGCAGGAGGAGGGGGGACAGCGCCGGGGCGGTCGCGGACGTCGAGGAGCATCGACTGGCGCGAGGGAGTGGCCCGAGGCTGTCGGGGGTGGCTGATTGGCTGGAGCTACAGCGCGTGTCCGCACTGTTGCCTGATCCAGAGCGCGCGTATGGCTGGCACCTTCGTGCCCTCGCCGCTCTGGTCAAAACCAACGTGCCCAAGAGTGTCTAGAAGGTCAGGGGAGGAGTAAAGAATTGAGCTGAGGCCTTGGATGCCCTGGAGATGCTGAGAGAGAGAAAGAGGATGCTGGTGACATGGTGAAAATTTGCTGTCCAGCAAGGTAAACTTGGGTTCTTACCCCTCAATCATGGAGCTGGGGTGCTGGGGAAGTTACTGGGGGTAGCCAGTAACTGAATGATCATGTGGTAAAAAGTTGAGGCCATGGAGAAGAGTAAAAGTGATCAAGATGAGGGTTTTAGTGAAAAGCCAGAAGGTGTTTGATCAGTGTTTGGTCAAGCAAATGACCTCCACTTGACATGGCACTTAACAGGATTGTATAACATGTGAAAATAGGGTGCTTCACCAAATTTGGGCTCATTTGAAGAAACTAGCCAATGTAACTTTGGTGAACCCTAGAAATCAACAGAAACAGCTTCATCTTGATTGAGTCAAGCTAATCATCTCCCCTTGATGCACCACTTGGTGTAGCATCCTCATTTGGGGTATTGATCATGCCCACAAAGTTTGAAGCTCCAGATAAAAAGTTGGTAATGTAAAGTTGTTCAAATTTGCATTTGAACAGAAAGGGTTTTGAGGTGATCTGATCAAGTTGCTCTATTCCAAATCTTGTGCCATTTGGTCTAGATGCCTTATTAGGCCATTCTAGCATGTGCACCAAATTTGAGAGCAGTTGGACAAGTTTGGCAATGTAAAGTTGCTCAAACTTCAAATATGGACAGAATGGTTATGAAGGGGTTTGAGGATGTTTTCTTGCTTCCCAAGACATGGGACTTGGCAAGATCATCAAATATGTCATATATGACATGATAGAATTTCCCTGGAATTTTTGGAGAATATTTCCTTTGTAAATATTTCAAAAGCTTCAAATATCCAGAAAGGGTTTTAGAGGGTTTAGCCCATTATTTTGAACATGACCAAGTGTTGAAACTCTTATATATGGACAATATATGTCCTCTGAGTCTCTCTGAATTTTGGCAAATATTTTTGAAACAGTTAAATAATTTTCCCCTATTAAAGACCATTTCTGGCCTTTAGAAAAAGCTTTTAAATAAAATAGGAAAATAACGATTAAAATTATACCTTTGTGGTTTCTAGGAGTCCTATGACTACTAGGTCTCAAATAAACCTTTTGAAATAATTTTCTCACCCTAAATCAAGTACTTGCAGTGCAAATCTCAATTCAGGGGTTTTTGGAAAACTAAATTTATAAAATACCTTTTGGCCAAATTAATTTTTTAAGAAAATACTATATTGTTATATAACACTTGGCATGATCATTGGGCAGAAGTTTTGGGTATGGAGATGAATTCTACAAGAGGTCATAGTTGACTTTAATGAGCACAAGAAAAAGCACGTGAAGAAAACTCAATTTCAAATAAAAGCCAAATGATGCTAAAAATGTTTGCTGGTCCAAATTTTCATGCTTCAAAGGTACAAATAACATGTTACAAAATGCAGGGTGTGACAGACCTACCCCCCTTACAAGAATCTCGTCCCAGAGATTCCTAAACTAGGTCTTAAAAGAGGTCGGGAAACTCGGATCTAAGATAGTCTTCTCGTTCCCAGGTTGCTTCTGCTTCGGTGTGGTTGCTCCACTGGACCTTGAAATACTTGATGGTACGGCTCCGCGTCCGTCGTTCTGCTTTGTCCAGAATGCGAATGGGCTTCTTGCGGTAGATCAAATTAGGCTGCAGATCAATGGCTTGGTGATCCACATCCTTGTAGAGATTAGGCTTGTCCGGAACTTGGAGACATTTCCGGAGTTGTGACACATGGAATACATTGTGCACATCGGATAGCTTAGGTGGTAGTTCCAACTGGTAAGCCAATTCTCCTCGTCGGTCGGTGATCTTGAAAGGGCCAATGAACCTAGGCGCGAGCTTCCCCTTGACGTGGAAACGCTTGGTTCCCTTCAGAGGAGTTACCCACAGGTATACATGATCTCCGACACGGAAACTCATGTCTCGGCGTCGAGTGTCAGCATAACTCTTCTGCCTTGACTTGGCTGCCTTCAAACGCTCTCTGACTAGTTGGACTTGCTCTTCTGCTTCGCGGAGAATATCCGGTCCAAAGACTAGTCCTTCTCTAGTCTCTGACCAGTTGAGGGGTGTGCGACATCTGCGTTCGTAGAACACCTCAAATGGTGCCATCTGAAGGCTTGACTGGTAACTGTTGTTATAGGAGAACTCGGCAAAAGAGAGACAATCTTCCCACTTGGCTCCATACGCCAGGACACAGGCTCGGAGCATGTCTTCGAGAATCTGATTGACTCGTTCTGTCTGACCTCCGGTCTGTGGGTGGAAAGCCGTGCTGAAAGACAACTTGGTTCCCAAGGCTTCTTGGAATCTCTTCCAGAACCTTGAAGTGAACTGGGTGCCTCGATCTGACACAATCTCCTTGGGAACGCCGTGAAGACTTACGATTCGGTTGATGTAGAGAGTTGCCAGCTGGTTGCCTGAGTAGGTAGTCTTGACAGGAATGAAATGGGCCACCTTGGTCAAATGATCGACTATGACCCAGATAGAGTCATGTCCTCTATTCGACCTTGGTAATCCAGTGATGAAGTCCATTCCGACTTTATCCCACTTCCACTCAGGAACCTTGAGTGGTTGAAGCAATCCAGCAGGTCGCTGATATTCAGCCTTGACCCTTTGGCACACATCACACTTTGCAACATAGGTTGCAATATCTCTTTTCATCCCGTGCCACCAGAATCGTGTCTTCAATTCTTGGTACATCTTGGTTCCTCCGGGGTGGATGGAATATGGAGTGTCGTGGGCTTCTTGCAGAATCAGGTTCTTCAGCTCTGTGTTGTTTGGTACGCAGAAGCGACCTTTGTACCAAACAATCCCGTGCTCGTCTTCGCAGAATCCTGGAGCCTTGCCCAGCTTCATCTTCCTCTTGATGCCTTCAATGCTTGTGTGTCCATCTTGCGCCTTCTTGACGTCGTCCATCAGGGTCGGTCTGACTTCCAAATGATCCAGAAATCCAGGGGTGACCAATTCCAAACTGAATTGTTCGAACTCCTTAAACAAGGCTGACTGCCTTACTTGAATAACGGCATTCAAAGAGCAAGCCTTCCTGCTTAAGGCATCGGCCACCACGCTTCCGCTGCCTCATGTTCAATTCCTTTTGGGTGGAAATGTACTTCAGACTTTTGTGGTCTGTGTAGATCTCACACCGTTACCCTAGGAGGTAATGCCGCCATGTCTTCAAGGCATGAACTACTGCCGCTAGCTCAAGATCGTGAGTAGCATAGTTCTCTTCATGGGGTCATAGCTGCCTGGAGAGGTATGCTATGACGCGGCCTTATTGCATTAGAACGCTTCCCAATCCGGTTCGAGAGGCATCACAATATATCACGAACTCCTTGTGAATATCAGGTGTTGCTAGAACTGGGGCGGTGGTCAATCTCTTCTTGAGCTCTTGGAAGCTTTCTTCGCATTTTGGCGTCCACTCAAACTTCGTGTCCTTCTTGAGGAGCTGAGTCATTGGTCGTGCAATGCTAGAGAATCCTTCCACGAACTTGCGGTAATAGCCCGCTAGTCCGAGGAAGCTTCTAACTTCCTTGACGGTCGTTGGAGATTGCCATTGGGTCACAGCTTCGATCTTTGCAAGATCAATAGATAATCCTTCCTCGGTCAAGACATGACCTAAGAATCCACCTTTATGCAGCCAGAACTCACACTTGCTGAATTTGGCATATAGTTGGTGCTAACGAAGCTTGTCTAGGACCATCCTCAGATGCTGCTCGTGCTCTTCCTCTGACTTCGAGAACACAAGAATGTCATCAATGAAGACGACAACGAACTTGTCCAAATATTCCATGAAGACTTTATTCATGAGATACATGAAGTAAGCTGGGGCATTGGTTAACCCAAAGGACATGACCGTGCACTCGTACAGGCCATATCTGGTTACGAATGCCGTCTTCGGAATATCTTGGGATCTGATCTTCAGCTGGTAGTACCCAGATCTGAGGTCGATCTTGGAGAATACCTTGGCTCCGCTGAGCTGATCAAACAGATCTTTGATCTTGGGAAGTGGATATTTGTTCTTGATTGTAATTTCATTGAGGGAACGATAGTCAATGCATAAGCGGATGGTACCGTCCCTCTTTGCCACAAACAGAACGGGAGATCCCCAAGGGGAGGCACTTGGGCGGATAAATCCCTTCCTTAGCTGCTCTTCCAGCTGCTTCTTCAACTCGGCTAATTCTTCCGTCCCCATTCTATAAGGCTTCTTATAGATGGGTCCTGCTCCGGGCACGAGCTCGACGATGAACTCAATGTCACGGTCAGGGGGCATCCCCGGTAGTTCATCCGGAAAGACATCAGGATACTCACATACCACCGGTACTTGATCTAGCCCAACTTCAGACAGACAGTTGACTTTAGCGGCTTGAGCGGAAGAGGAGTTGGAAGCAAACTTGACTTCGACTCCTTGGTCATTGGTCACAGTGACTGTCCGATTGGCACAGTCTAACAAGCCTTGTTGCTTACTGAGCCAATCCATCCCTAAGATCACATCCAAGCCTTGCGGTCTTAGGATGATAAGGTCTGCTAGGAAGTCTACACCGTTAATGGTAATACCGACTCCTTTACAGCCTATCTTGGCTCTTATCACGGCTCCGGGGGTTTGTACCACCATAGGGTTATTCAGGGGTGTAGGGGTCATGCCACTTCTTAATGCAAATCTTTGAGTGACAAATGAATGCGTTGCTCCAGAATCAAACAAGACAGTTGCAGGTGTTGAGTTGACAAGGAACGTACCAAGCACGACGTCCGGGTCTTCCTGGGCTTCTTCAGCAGTGACGTGATTCACACGCCCCTTCCCATGGTTAGGTGGATTGCGAGGAGTTGGGTTCCTTGGTGGCATTCCACGGCCTTGTCCCTGGTTCTGCGCATTGGGGCGCGGGGCATCAGGCTTCTTGTTGGGGCACACCCTTGAGATGTGTCCGGACTGACCACATCCAAAGCAAGTGACTTGGTTTGGATTGATCTTGTTGCCACCACTGGTATTGGGGTTGAAAGCTGGCCTGGGGTTGGCATACTACTGAGGCTGAGGGTTGGCACGAGGTGCAGGAGCTCTTGGCTGCTGATAGGTTGGCTTGGCCGGGGCTGACTGCCACGGACGAGGCTTCTGGTTGCTGGAACTTCCCTTACTGACCAACTTGCGCTTGCGAGTGTCTTCCAAAGCACGCCACTTGTCTTCAAGCATAAGTGCCTTGTTCACCAGGTCAGGGAAGGATGGGCAGTCGCACACGACAAGCGAGTATTGCAGAGTCTGATTGAGGCCTTCCATGAAGCGCTCCCTTTTTGCAGCATCAGTGCTGACATCCTCAGGGGCATACCTTGACAGAACACTGAACTTCTGCATGTACTCCTTGACAGTGCCACTTCCTTGCTTCAGGGCTCGGAACTCACGCTTTTTGATAGCCATGATTCCGGAAGGAATGTGGGCCTTGCGGAATTCTGCCTTGAAGTTAACCCAAGTGATGTCTTGTTCAGCATGCATGACCTTGAATCCATCCCACCAAGCTCTAGCAGTCCCCCCGAGGCAGTGGGCTGCATAAGCCACCTTCTCGCGGTCTTCGGTGCATCCGACTAGTTCCAGTATCTCCTCACTGGAACGGACCCAGTCGTCTGCATCCAGGGGTTCAGCAGTCTCGATGAAAGTTGGCGGTGCATGCTTCTTGAACTCTGCCAACGTGGAAAGTCCATTGCCATTCCCCGCCGGCTGGCGGTTGTTGGTGACAGCTTGAGCAATCAGCTGGAGAGCTGTAGTGTTGGCTTGGCGTTCCTCTCGGAAAGCTTGGAGAAGCTGAGCCATGTCCATGCTTGGAGGAGGTGGTGGTGGAGCTTGGTCGTCGGTTTGGTCGTGGCCTGCCTCAGACTGAGCGGATGCTCCGGCTTCGGGCTGCTGGGTAGAGGTACCAGTACGAGTTACAACATGCATCATGTTGGAGCAGTAAAAGGTCTCATGACTCGGAAGGGGGAAAGCAAGATAGATGGGTGCCTAGTAAGGGGGTGGGTGTGACACTAAATCAAATCATGCAAGGGCCGTAAGGCCAAAACACATACATTAAAATCCAAATGGGTGATGTAGTCGTTTACACATTCCCGAAGGAAGAATACGACATACATCCAGACACAACGAAAGCAAACACTAGATGGTTTCATATGAACCATACAAGGACTCGACTGCGCATAGGGGTTACACGACCTATCCTACCGTAGAGGTTACAACTGGCATATCCGAGTAGCGAATAATGCCTAAGCGGCGGAATGCTTGGTCGCTTATTCCGGCTCTTCTGGGTCTTCCTCCTTGCCTTCATCTGTCTGGGCCCCCTTGTCACTTGAGGGTGTGGGGGAGTGGAGGAGTTGGATACGACGGTGCTTTGTCGGTGGTGCAGGGAAAAGCTTGTGATATTCCCTTGCCGTCATCCGGCGTCGCCGAGGCGGTTCTTCATTCTTGGAAGATACATCCTCGGAGGGCCTTCCGCCTCGATATGCGATAGCGGATTGTCCAGAAGGTGCTCCTTCCTTCTTGATCCTATTTTCTTTCTCTTGAGCTCGACGAAGAAGTGCCTTGGTCTTGTGAAGTTCTTCTCGAAGCTTCATTGATTCCGAGGCCAAGTCTTGTGCCAAGCTGTCGGCACATAGACTGAAGTAGGTCTCGAACCGAAGCGAGAGTCCTTCCTTCAGTGGAGTGGCTAGTGCGCTGTTTTCTTCTTCACCTTCCTTCTGGTAAGGTAAGAAGCGAGTTGTCATCTTGGCTGCCATCTCCGGAAGAAGCTCGCGGAGACGGGTTAGTGCCTTGAGTGCAGCAGCCTCGACAGCGACAGGTAGTGTTGCCATCTGGGGTCCCTCGAAGAACCAACTTGTGCGAGGATCGTTTGCCTTGACGATCACTTCCACATGGTACTCCACCTCAGTATCGCTCACCCAATGCTCAAGGTAGGTGAGGATGGGTGCTCGGTGGAACTGACACTCCTGGAGGCTATCCTCGAGAATTAAGGGAAACCCAGTGGTCAGGTGCTCTTCGGGTACAGCGGCCATCTACAAAGGTGGAATAGGAGGGGTTAATAAGCTGATGAAATCTCAGGTTTAGAAAAGAAGAGAGGTTCAGAAGGTTTTTGAAAAAGGGTCTCATCTAACTAACACCCATGCTAACTAAGGCTTCCTACAGTCAGGATGGCTCTGATACCAGCTCTGTGGCGACCCCGACTTAGAAGTCGAGATCACCGAATGCACGTGTACAGTGATCCCAGAGATCAATGCTCACTGAACACACATAAGCTGAATAACAAGAGTCTTACATCCATAGAAATCGTCTTACCCGAATTAAGGCCATTATGGCCAAGTCTTACATAGATAGAGCCTCACGGGCTGAATAGAAAATAACTCAAATAGCGGAAGTCTTCGATAACGGGTAGAACCCATGCCATCTGCCTTAACCCTACATGCATTCTGACTGGGATAGCGTCCTAGTTCGCATGTTCGTCTCCAAAGAACTCTTCCTCATAATCCTGTTCTTCCATGCCTAGCCAATTAAATAACTAGTGGCAAGCCAATGAGTACTTTGAATGTACTCGCAAGCAACCCATGATGTGGTTCAAAGTAACAATGCAATTGAACGATAATGAACAATGTAGCAAAGGTCTAGAATAAATATTCTACTATCATGTTTATGCATCAATAACCTCGCGTAACCTCGAAGACAGGTTACCAATATCAACATGAATATGATTCAACTCATCAAGTCAAGTCACCACCTTGACTCACATATACACGCATGGTTTCACAAACATTGGACGTAGCCCAAGAGCGGTTACCCAACTGTCCATGACCGTGGATACGGCTATTCGAATAGTTTGACACTCTGCAGAGGTTGCACACTTTACCCACAAGATTCGGGGAACTTCCGTTTCATCCACGACCCGCGGTACCTCAAGTACCAGGGGTAAGCACCCGGTCATTACCTTTCCTTAGAAGACACTAACATAGAGTCCACTCGTTGGTACACGGCCCTTGGGTACAAACAATAGATCACGGGACTTGCCCTAATTTCAATGTCACGCGTACCCGAAGGGACCAACGGTGTGTTCGGTGCCCTGTGAAAACAGTCATGGTCGTCTATCCAAGCACGACCCCGTCCCGGGAAAGACCTCAAGTCTTCCCGTCACTAGTAATGCGTGCACCACGCTAGTATCGACCTAAGTAATCAATAAAGCCCCGTCCCATAAGGGGTAGTGTGGTTGCACATGTTTGGTTGGAATAACGGTCGCAACTTAAACCAATCCGTTTGAAAAACACACACACTTGCCTCGGTACACCACTTCGTCATCAAGTGGTCACCCAACTCATCATCTCCCTCGGGCATGAGTGGCACCCGACGGGGTTTTGTGCAAGGACTTCAACCACGAAGGTTCATGTCACACATGCATCACTATTCATTACTACTAACCATATGCATGTCATCTAGCACATAGCAAGATCAAGATCAAGGCATGCATCATATGGTGGAACCAACTAGGTCACTATCGTAACCCTAACATCATGCTTCGAAAACAAACGGGTTCCGAAGAACAAGTGTATCATGGTCAAAGGGCTGCTTGCCTGGATTGGCTTGGTCTTCAAAGTCTTCAAATCCTTCTCCTTCTCCTTCCACAGCAACTTCGTCAAATACGGGATCTATACGTCGCATAATAACAACGGAAAAATAAGACCACAAATAAAACAGAAAAATCAAAGTGCTCAGAAAAATGTCAACTTATTTTTGTTAAATACTAGAGGAATTTCTAAGATGGGGAAAAATCTTAGTTGGAGTTTTGGAGTTACAGTATGGAATCTATTGATTTTTGAACAGGAGTTTTACTGCTCAAATTTGAATTTAAATTTGAACAGAACAGAAAAGTTTCATAGATGTGAGTGAAAGTGGTACCATTAAATAGGTTGGAATATTACAAGATTTTAGGAGTTGGAATTATTTTATTTGGACCATTATTCTTTTCTGTAGAAATGTTTAAAACAATTACAGAAAAGAAAAAGGAAAAGTGCCCTGTGCAACTGGGCCAGAGAAGGCCACAGTGCATGGCCCAGGGCTGACTAGCCCAGCCGCACGGGTGCCTGCGCGCCCACCTGTCATCTCCAACCTTGCGGCCACGGCGACGGCGAGCTCACCGGCGAGGTTTCCGGCCACGGCGACGGCAACGGAGGGCAGGGTTGGGTCCAGCGTCGAGTGGCGGTTGTAGGGGTGGTGGTTTGGTACGCCGGGGAGGTCAGGTTCGCCGGCGGCAAGGTGGGACGGCGGAGGCTCGTCGGGAGGTCGTTGCCCCGGTCGTTTCCGACTGCAACAGGAGGGGGAAACAAAGGGGAAACGATCAGTGAGGTGAGGGGGTTCCGAATCGGGCAAGAGGAAGGGCAGGGGAGGCCCGTACTGCGAGATCACCGGCGGCCCGACGCGGCGGAGCTCCGGTCGATCCCAAGTACTGGGACTACCTGGGGAGGAACTGGTGGTGTTGGGGGGCTCAGTGAGGTGTGGAGGAGCTGCTGATGCTGCTGGAGAGGCCCGGGGGGCTCGTATTTATAGGAGGTCGACGGAGGCCCGTGGTCCAGTGCACCGGCGAGCTCCGGTTCGAAGCTACAACGCACAGGGGGAGAGGGGAATGAGTCCACGGAGTTGCTGGACGAGCTCCACGTCCAGTAGAGGTGAGAGGAGGAGCGGGGGAGCTTCTGGAGCGCGTGCGCGTGCGAGGCAGATGAGTGGCCGTTGCGGGCGGCCGGTGCGCGTGCGACGATGATCACTGGAGGGCGCAGGAGGAGGGGGGACAGCGCCGGGGCGGTCGCGGACGTCGAGGAGCATCGACTGGCGCGAGGGAGTGGCCCGAGGCTGTCGGGGGTGGCTGATTGGCTGGAGCTACAGTGCGTGTCCACACTGTTGCGTGCTCCAGAGCGCGCGTATGGCTGGCACCTTCATGCCCTCGCCGCTCTGGTCAAAACCAACGTGCCCAAGAGTGTCTAGAAGGTCAGGGGAGGAGTAAAGAATTGAGCTGAGGCCTTGGATGCCATGGAGATGCTGAGAGAGAGAAAGAGGATGCTGGTGACTTGGTGAAAATTTGCTGTCCAGCAAGGTAAACTTGGGTTCTTACCCCTCAATCATGGAGCTGGGGTGCTGGGGAAGTTTCTGGGGGTAGCCAGTAACTGAATGATCATGTGGTAAAAAGTTGAGGCCATGGAGAAGAGTAAAAGTGACCAAGATGAGGGTTTTAGTGAAAAGCCAGAAGGTGTTTGATCAGTGTTTGGTCAAGCAAATGACCTCCACTTGACATGGCACTTAACAGGATTGTATAACATGTGAAAATAGGGTGCTTCACCAAATTTGGGCTCATTTGAAGAAACTAGCCAATGTAAGTTTGGTGAACCCTAGAAATCAACAGAAACAGCTTCATCTTGATTGAGTCAAGCTAATCATCTCCCCTTGATGCACCACTTGGTGTAGCATCCTCATTTGGGGTATTGATCATGCCCACAAAGTTTGAAGCTCCAGATAAAAAGTTGGTAATGTAAAGTTGTTCAAATTTGCATTTGAACAGAAAGGATTTTGAGGTGATCTGATCAAGTTGCTCTATTCCAAATCTTGTGTCATTTGGTCTAGATGCCTTATTAGGCCATTCTAGCATGTGCACCAAATTTGAGAGCAGTTGGACAAGTTTGGCAATGTAAAGTTGCTCAACCTTCAAATATGGACAGAATGGTTATGAAGGGGTTTGAGGATGTTTTCTTGCTTCCCAAGGCATGGGACTTGGCAAGATCATCAAATATGTCATATATGACATGATAGAATTTCCCTGGAATTTTTGGAGAATATTTCCATTGTAAATATTTCAAAAGCTTGAAATATCCAGAAAGGGTTTTAGAGGGTTTAGCCCATTATTTTGAACATGACCAAGTGTTGAAACTCTTATATATGGACAATATATGTCCTCTGAGTCTCTCTGAATTTTGGCAAATATTTTTGAAACAGTTAAATAATTTTCCCCTATTAAAGACCATTTCTGGCCTTAAGAAAAAGCTTTTAAATAAAATAGGAAAATAACTACTAAAATTATACCTTTGTGGTTTCTGGGAGTCCTATGACTACTAGGTCTCAAATAAACCTTTTGAAATAATTTTGTCACCCTAAATCAAGTACTTGCAGTGCAAATCTCAATTCAGGGGTTTTTGGAAAACTAAATTTATAAAATACCTTTTGGCCAAATTAATTTTGTAAGAAAATACTATACTGTTATATAACACTTGGCATGATCAGTGGGCAGAAGTTTTGGGTATGGAGATGAATTCTACAAGAGGTCATAGTTGACTTTAATGAGCACAAGAAAAAGCACATGAAGAAAACTCAATTTCAAATAAAAGCCAAATGATGCTAAAAAAATTTGCTGGTCCAAATTTTCATGCTTCAAAGGTACAAATAACATGTTACAAAATGCAGGGTGTGACATTATTAAATCCTCAGTATTTCTTTATTTTTTTGGGAGAGTCATTTTACTCCTTCTCTCATATTTTTTATGATAGAAATACTTGAAGATAGAATAAATAAAATCAAATGATCCTATTTTCAAAATTTGAGAAACCGCAGACATGAAAATATTAAAATCCCCAACTATCTCTGAGGGTCCTTGAGTTGCCTAGGATTTTCTTGGATCCACCAAAAGCAAGAAAATATGATATGCATGATGGTCTAATGTATAACATTCCAAATTGAAAATTTGGGATGTTACAAACCTACCCCCTTAAGATGAATCTCGCCCTCGAGATTCGGGTTGGCTAGAAAATAGGTGAGGGTGGTCCTTCCGCAGGTCTTCTTCCCGTTCCCAGGTGGCTTCATCCTCGGTATGGTGACTCCACTGAACTTTGCAAAATTTGATAACCTTGCTGCGGGTGACTCGGCTGGCATACTCAAGAATCTTGACTGGTTTCTCTTCATAGGTCAAGTCGCGGTCCAACTGAATAGCTTCCAATGGCACAGTATCCCTTAGCGGTATCTCAGTCATCTCTGCGTGGCATTTCTTCAACTGGGAAACGTGGAATACATCGTGAACTCCTGACAATCCTTCGGGCAGTTCCAACTTGTAGGCTACTTCTCCCATACGTTCAATATTCTTATATGGTCTTACAAAACAAGGCGCTAGCTTTCCCTTAACTCCAAAGCCCTTAACTCCTCGAAGTGGAGATACTCGAAGGTAAACTCTGTCTCCGACTTCATAAACGATCTCCTTACGTTTTGAATCCGTGTAGCTCTTCTGCCTGGACTGAGCTATCTTGAGCCTATCGCGAATCAACTTCACCTTATGTTTCGATTCCTTGATCAAATCTGGCGCAAACAACTGGTAGTCTCCAACTTCTTCCCACGACAACGGAGTCCTACACCTCCTTCCGTATAATGCTTCGAAAGGGGCCATCTTCAAACTGGATTGATAACTGTTGTTGTAAGAAAACTCGGCATAAGGCAAATTGTCGTCCCAACTAGATCCATAATCTAGCGCACAGGCTCTCAGCATATCCTCCAAAATCTGGTTGACTCTCTCGGTCTGTCCATCTGTGTGTGGATGAAAAGTTGTGCTAAACTCTAGCCTGGTACCCAAATTTTCGAGTAACTGATTCCAGAACTTTGAGGTAAACATGGTTCCTTTGTCTGATACGATGCTCCTCGGAACTCCATGCAGACATACGATTCTGGTCATGTATATCTTTGCCAACTTTGCACTGGTATAAGTAGTCTTTACGAGGATGAAATGAGCTACCTTTGTCAAACGATCGACTACAACCCAAATCGAGTCATAGCCAGAACGGGTTTTGGGTAATCCCGTGATAAAATCCATGCCTAGCTTATCCCACTTCCATTCAGGTATTGGCAATGGTTGTAACAATCCTACCCCCCTTAAGATGTTCAGCATTCACTCTCTGACATACATCACAAACTGCTACATACTCCGCAATATCTTTCTTCATACCGGTCCACCAGAAAATATCCTTCAAATCCAAATACATCTTAGTATTTCCTGGGTGAATTGAGTCTGGTGAATCATGGGCCTCCTGCAAAATCAACTTCCTGATCCCCGGGTCATTAGGCACATAAACGCGGTCCTCAAACCATAGGATGTCGTGCTCATCCTCACGAAATCCTTTAGCGTTTCCTTAATTCGTCGTCTCCTTTATAGAGGCAACCTCCTTGTCCGTTTTCTGAGCTTCGCTGATTTTATCCATCAGGGTAGACTAGATCTCCAGTGTTGCTACATAGCCTCTCGGAACTATCTCCAAATGTACTTCTCGTAAGTCCTCGGCTAACTCCTTTGGTAAATCCTGCGTCATTAGGGTATTGACATGGCTCTTACGGCTTAGCGCATCGGCTACTACGCTAGCTTTTCCGAGATGATAATGCAATCTCATGTCGTAATCCTTAATGAGTTCCAGCCATCTCCTTTGCCTGAGATTCAGCTCCTTCTGAGGGAATATATACTTCAAACTCTTGTGATTCGTATATACTTCACAATGGTTTTCGATGAGAAAATGTCTCCAAGTCTTCAATGCATGAACTACGGCTCCTAATTCCAAATCATGAGTGGCATAGTTCAACTCATGAGGTTTCAGTTGTCGTGAAGCATATGAAACGCTCACTAATTCACTAAACCGGAAAAGAAAAAAACCGATCTAGCATAAAAAACGAACTAGGGTTCTAAAAGAAAAACCGGTGGTTTTCTACCAAAAACCGGTGGCGGGCGGCTACATTGCGGCGGCCGGCGGGCGGCGGCATCGGCGGGCCGCGGCATTGCGGCGGGGCTGCGGCGGCGGCGGGGTGGTGGGCAGCAGCAGCGGCGTGCAGCAGCGGCGGCGGCGTTGCGGTGCGGCGGTGGGGCGGCTGGCTCGCGGCGGCGGCGGGGCTTGCGGCGAGGCGGGCGGTGTGCGGCAAGGGGCAGGGGGGCGGCGGCTTATATAGGGGGGAGGGGGCTAGAAGCTTGGGGGAGGGGGCAAGAAATCGACGGCGGCGGCGGTAGTCCGATCCGGCCACGGCGTGGCTTGGCAGGGAAGGCGGTCCCGGCGGGGCTGGGCCTGGCTTGGCCGGGCTTCCGCCCAGTCGGGTCGGGTCCCCCTATTATTATTTTTTTAATTACGTCAGCGCTACGAAAAGAACTCTAGAAAATAAAAATAAAATCTAAAATTGCCAAAACAAAAATTTCACCATCTAAATAGAATATTTAGAACAGGATGAACATTTTCTTGGCACTAAAATGCATTATTTTGAAAACATGCAATTTTTCCTAATTCAAATAAAACTTCAAATAAAACTTATTTGATTTCTTTATTAATTCCTCAGTATTTCTTTATTTTTTGGGGAGAGTCATTTACTCCTTCTCTCATATTTTTCATGATAGAAATACTTGAAGATAGAATAAATAAAATCAAATGATCCTATTTTCAAAATTTGAGAAACCTCCAATATGAAAATATTAAAATCCCCAACTCTCTTCGAGGGTCCTTGAGTTGCTTAGGATTTTCTTGGATCCACCAAAAGCAAGAAAATATGATATGCATGATGATCTAATGTATAACAGTTCAAATTGAAAATTTGGGATGTTACACTTGAGCAGTAGCTTTTGGAGCAGTCTTGGTCTTTGAAGGAGAAGTCCCTGACTTGATAGCATCTCCCATAAGCTTCTGAGCTTTAGGAGATGGTGCAGCAACCTCTTCTTCTTCTTCTTCTACTTCATCATCATCATCCCTCATGGATGTCTTGCTAATCAGTCTGGCTGTTGTCTTTCTTGCTCTCTTCTTTGCTCCTAGTGGCTCATCATCTCTCGTTTCAAGGGTGAAAACCATAGTTTCTTGAGTAGATGGTCTGGTCTTAGATATTGGAACTCTCTTCGCAGGTGCCTTATTGTTCAAGCCTGGCTTAGCTGCACCAACTGTGCCACACTCTTTCCTGAGCACCTTCTTCTTTGAAGTGGCCTCATCAGCCACAAAGTCCTGATCATCACTGTCAGAATCTTTCTTCTTCCTGGTCTTGGTAGCTACCTTGGGCAACTTGCTAGGTGTGCTCCTGCTACCCTCATCAGAGCTACTACAGGGACTATGTAGGATCGAAAGTATGTCTAGAGGGGGGTGATTAGACTACTTGACCAAATAAAATCTAGCCTTTTCCCAATTTTAGTTCTTGGCATATTTTAGCAACTTAGCACAAGTCAAGCAATCAACCTACACATGGAATTCTAAGAGTATATCAGCGGAATGTAAAACAATTGCATATGAAGGTAAAGGGAGGAGTTTGGAGGGAGCAAACACAAGTGTAGACACGGATGTTTTGTCTTGGTTTGGATAGGTGGTGCTATCGTACATCCAAGTTGATGGAGACTTCAACCAACGAAGGGTAACAGTTGCGCGAGTCCATGGAGGGCTCCAGCCACGAAGGGTCCACGAAGAAGCAACCTTGTCTATACCACCATGGCCATCGCCCACAAAGGACTTGCCTCACTAGGGTAGATCTTCACGAAGTAGGCGATCTCCTTGCGCAAACAAACTCCTTGGTTCAACTCCATAATCTCGTCGGAGGCTCCCAAGTGACACCTAACCAATCTAGGAGACACCACTCTCCAAAAGGTAATAGACGGTGTTTGATGATGAACTCCTTGCTCAAATGCTTGAAATGATAGTATCCCCAACACTCAGACAGCTCCTCACACATTTGGATATGGTGGAAGAAAGATTTGAGTGGAAAGCAACTTGGGGAAGGCTAGAGAACAAGATTCATATGGTAGGAATGGAATATCTTGATCTCAACACTTGAGTAGGTGGTTCTTTCTCAGAACATGTAGGATGGAAATGTAGGTATGTTCTAATGGCTCTCTCCTCGAATTAAGAGTGGGTGGAGGGGTATATATAGCCTCCACACAAAATCTAACCATTACACACAATTTACCAAACTCGGTGGGACCGATTCAGAGCACTCAATCAGACCGATTTAGTTCACAATGTGACCGTTAGGCATTTCGATGGGACATATATGATCAACTTGGTAGGACCAATTTCATTAAGGTTAGGGCATAACTTAATGTCGGTGAGACCGATTACACAAACTCGGTGGGACCAATTTTGGTAATAAGCACACAGAGGGTTGGTCGGGCAAACTCGGTGGGACCGATTCGCTCGTTTCGGTTGGACCGAAACGTTACGAAGGGGAAACAAATAGTTTGCATTGCTAACTCGGTGGGACCGATCGCTCATCTCGGTGAGACCGAAATGTTACAAAGGGAAACAGAGAGTTTGCAATCCCATCTCGGTGAGACCGAGATCCCTTTCGGTGAGACCGAAATGATTAGGGTTTTTGGAAGTGCTATGTCAAATGAACTCGGTGGCGCCGGATACTTTTTGGTGGGGCCGAGTTTGAATTTTGGTTTGGGACATATGTGGATGTGGGAAAATGGTTGAGGGTTTTGAAGCATAACACTAAGCATTTTGAGCAAGCAAGCCATTAAGCAACACCTCATCCCTTTTAATAGTATTGGATTTCCTATGGACTCAATGTGATCTTGGATCACTAAAATGGAAAATGTAGTGTCTTGAGCTTGAGCCAATATGTGTGCTTAGAATTTTGAGGGGTCCACATTCCTAGTGCATGCCATGCCAAACATTGAACTTTCCTAAAATATCATCCTGAGATAGCATTAGTTCAATGAGCTATATGTTTGTAAGCTATATGTTGTTACTAATTACCAAAATCACCCAGCGATAGTTGCACTTTCAATCTCCCCCTTTTTGGTAATTGATGACAACATATAGATCAAAGCTTCGACAAATGAATAGGATTTAAATACATCGTCGCTTTGAGAAGTATGTGATAAGCAAGAGCTCCCCCTAAATTTGTGCATTATTTGAAATTTGCGTTTGAATGCAAATGCATAATCGATTAGGATCATGGGTTACACTTCCATGTCACGTACGTCTTGGTGGAGCGCTCAAAATGATATACACTAAAACATGCACTCATCACCAAGCAAAGTGAATGATCATATAAGGATATACAAGCTAGTATCATCCAAGCAAGCAATAAGGTAGCATATGATCAATCACATGATCAAACAAGTATCACACACACGGACATATAGTATAAAGGAAACGCACAAAAATGTTCAACCAAAAGCAAGAGAGACCAAAGAGGCAAAACAGTCTCTCTCGAAGCCTATGATCCATACATATTTCTCCCCCTTTGGCAACAAGTTGCCAAAAAGTTTGAAAATGCATAGTGTTATGCGTCTCTCAGGCTCGATCTTAGGGAGGTGGTGTAGAGAGAACTCCAAGACGAAGACTTTTGATGATGTAGTTGGAGCTGGTGGAGTGGCCGCTGGAGGTGGTACTGAAGCTGTGGCTGCTGGTGCTGATGTAGTAGCTCTAGTGTCAGGCACTGGCACTTCAGCAGATCTCTAACCTCGAGGTACTCGCTGAAATGCATCGGTGGATGCATGTCCTTCTCTCTCCTCTAATTCCTCCTGAAGCTTCTCAACTGCAGACTGGATCTCTATAACTTTCAGATCAAGATCATAGAACTTAGTCTCAAAGATCCTCTCCAAGCTATCATGATTCTGAGTCAGGGTGGCCAAGCCCTTCTCAATCATCATAGTTGCTTGAATAATATATGCCATTGATCTTGTTTGGACTTGAGGGTCATTTGAGATGCTTCTGCGGCACGTGGCATCTTGGCAGCTTTCTCTGCTTTGGCTTTCTCTCTTCTTTTGTAATGCCCAGGATGGAGTTATACCTCCTACGTGTCGAGGCACGACTTAAAGGCATAAGTCCATCCTAGAATGATATCAAGTTTGGTAATCTTTGCACATCTCATGTAAAAGAGGGGATTGTAAACATAAATAGTTGGCTTACACTCGCCACGTCACACAATTACATAACATGTCTCAAACATCATACATTAAAAACATCACAACCCTCTAAGGGCAAAATCCAAATGTCAAGATACCAAACTGAAATAAATAAACCACAGGCTGATCGAATCCTAGTAGGAGTCTCCACTACTGATCATCCGGATATCGCACATAGTACCGACTACGGTCCTCGTCGTACTCCCAATCCAGCTCGGTGCCATCACCTGGATAGCTCACAGCTGGACCTGCATCTGGTGTGGTGAAGTAACTGTGAGCCACAGAGGACTCAGCAATCCCGTTCCCGGGTAACAAGACTATTTAAGCCTTGGGAGAGGATAAGGCTGAAGAAAAGAATAAGTGTCTGCAGCAGCAACAAGCAACTAGCAACTAGCTTACGTGAGTGAGAGCGACAAGAGAAGCCTCGGACGAGAAGTGATCACGAAGTGATCCTAACTACAAGCTCCACAAACATAACCCCTCCGTGTTCAACTCCCGAATCCCTATTCGGAAATTGACGGTCACGGAACACACGCTGGTAGTGTATTAGAAACATTGTGTCAAGTTATCTACAACCAATATTAACAAGCTCCCATTTGCCACATAACCGCGGGCACGGCTTTCGAAAGTTCAAACCCTGCAGGGGTGTTCCAACTTGACCCATTACAAGCCCACGATCCGCGGAGTCGCAACTCTAAAGTGGGAAGACCCGAGTATTCTCGGAATCCCGTGCTCAAGATATACCGAGCTAAGGTAAGGCTAATCCAGCAAATCCTCCCGGCGTGCCGACACCCTGATAGTAGCCGCGCGTATCTAGTCTCAGGCCACGACCGGATGAGCACAACGTACAGTGGCCGAAATACCCAAGTTGCCAAGGGGGGCCCCGCACACGACTCTAGTTTGGACCAACACTCAAATCGAGCACTGGCCCAGGGGGGTTGAATTAATTAAGCCTCGGGTTAATTACTCCCTCGGAAAGTTTTAGTTGTTTAGGCGAATAGTACCAATGTTGGGACTTGCTGGAAAAGACTTAACACTTAGCGGTTTATCGAGGGGGTCCCATACACCCCAACCGTGTTAGGAACGCATAATCAAGGAACATAACACCGGTTTATACGGTTCCTAACGGCATGAGTGGAACAAATCACCAAGCAAAAGGCTTAGCCTTCCACCCTTGCCAATATATAGATGATTTCATTTTAAGGATTGATATAGTGTGATAAAACCCAACTAAACTTCAACATGAAGCAATCATCTTCGATCTTCACCTGCAACTAGCAACGCTATAAGAAGGGCTGAGCGAAGCGTACTTAGCCAAGCAAAGGTTTGCATAGGTAGGTTGGTTAAACATGGCAATGGTTACAGTAGGAGGCTGACAAGAAGATCATGGGCATCAAGGTAAAACTATAGAGCGGAACTACTAGCAATAGGCAAAGATAGTAATGTTATCGGGGTTCGGTCATCTTGCCTGAAGAGAAGTCGTTCGGATCGTAAGAAGGGTCCTCGTGCTCAACCTCGTTGGAAACCTCGTGCTCGTACTCGAACTCGGACTCTGCTCCCGGCTCTAAACAAAACAATCACACCAAGCACAAATCAACAAGATGCAATGCGCACTCGAAAAATGATGGATGCATGATGGATGCACTAAGGATGCACATGGAGCACGTAAAATATCACTCAAGCAAAACACCTCAAACCATGATAACAATATGATACTATTAATCTACACAGAAAATCAATCAAGTTTCATATAAGATTCGCTGAAATCAGAGTTACGGGCTAATAGTTATGCCCGAAACAAGAAATGAGCGAAAGCTGAAAATTACAGCAACATAGCAACTTCGGCGCACAAAATAATTAAGCTACATCACTCAAACAACATGGCAAAGACCTAGAACACAAACTAGACATATACTACAGCAACTAAGTCCAAAGGTGCACCCCAAAAGGAGTCACGGTTCAATAGCAATGATCTTGGACATATTGAACTTGACAATAAAATTCTGGCAGCAGAATTTTATTGAAACTTTGGAGCAAAAGATAAACATGCTACGGCCACTCAAATAGGCATGTGAGAACATGGATGGAAAGACAACAATATATACT
This sequence comes from Secale cereale, assembly GCA_902687465.1. Lineage (NCBI taxonomy): Eukaryota > Viridiplantae > Streptophyta > Magnoliopsida > Poales > Poaceae > Secale > Secale cereale. Next base: position 338,936,761 of record LR738711.1, on the reverse strand, counting down.
ACAAGGAACAATCAAGATCCACTCCAAAACTAACATGGTTTGTCCTAGAACATCACACGAACATGGCATCGGAACGTTATAGATTTCAGACTTAGTGAAAATCCACTAAGTCCTAAAACAGCAATTTCATCATGGCATCTAAAAAAGCATGTTTAAGTCACCTCGAAACTAAACATGGCAAGTGGTAAGCACCTCATCAAAGTACACATGATGATGATCCCGAAACACACAAGCATGCGTCATGGAGATAAACACATCGATAGCAACGAGCTCAACAAGATGGCATTTCATAACAAGTGAAAAACATCACAGCCACATGGCACTTTGCAACGATGGTAACATGGCAAGAATAAATCTATCATGCAACCTAGCACATACAACATGTAGATCATGGCAAGACGAACATGTCGACATGTCATTTGCATCATTCGGACAAACGAGCTAAAAGATATCACATGGCAAAGATGGCATAAAAGCATCACATAGCAGCAGTTTATATCATGATGCATTCTTGCAACAGCAAAACAAGCACCTAGATGATCTCTAACATGCATGACACCAAAAGATAAAACGTAGTGCTATTCACCACGAACGTCTGGACATGCTATTTGCGCAAAACGGACATCCACACAAAAAGTTACAGCAGTTGCAAAACTGCACCAGAAACTGAAACCTACAGGACTTGGCCGAAATTTAGACAAAACAGGCGGGCGCAAGATAACTAAGCAGTGCACTGGGCGGAAGATAAGGGAAATCTCACCACGGGCTCGGCCCGGGAAGAGGAGGCCCGACGGAGGTGGCGCGCTGGGCGGCCCAGCTCGGGGAAGGCGGCGGCCCGCGCAGCTACTGGCCCCGGCCTGGAGGCGGCGGTGGCCTGGCGACGGCCCAAGAGGAGGGGCGCGGCCCGGCGGTGCGAGATCGGGATCTCGGCGGCTGGTGCTGCTCGATCGCCCGGCGCGTGAGGTGGGCCGGCTCGGCGGCCGCGGCCCGAAGGAGGGGAGGAGGCGAGGCCGGCCTGGTCGAAGGAGGCGGCTCGGTCCGGTCGGCTTGGACGCGGCGCGGGATGGGCCGAAGCGCCTGGGAGGCGGCTGGCGGAGACGGTCCGCGGAGGGAGGGCGGCGAAGCGGGCCTCGCGCAGCGACGATGTGGTCCAGGCGGGCTCTCGGTCGCTCGCTCGGTGGCTCGGCGGCTTCGGTGCGGGATGCTCGCTGCGTTGACCCCGGGCGATCCCAGATGGATCCGATCGGGATCTGATCCCCCGATCGATCCAGTGAGTTTTGCGGCGGCTGGATCGAGGGAAGAAGCCAAGTGGCTGGCAAGGGCTGGTTAGATCCAAAAAAAATGAGGGGAGGAAGGGGAATGAAGATAGAGATGCCAAAATTAGACTAGGGTCTAATATATAGCAGATTTGCTAGGGTTAGGGGGGTTTGGGGGTGTTAGGAGCCCTCCGATCGTGATCCGACGGATCCGATCGCGGGGGTAGTTTAGAAGGGCCTAGGAGAGAGTAGTGGACTGCAGTAGGGGTGTCTTGGGCCTCAAAGTGGAGGCACTTTGAGCCCACACGAATAACTGATGGGATAGCCAACGGAGTCCAAACGCGACGAGATTTGAGAGGCGGGTAGCACACAACAAAACAACAACACACACAACAACCTCGAGGCACACCGGTAACGTTACACGCCCAAACAACAAAGTAGGCCTACGGGACGCCACGGACACGTGAGGGAGCTCCGGAATGCGAAACGGACAACGGGAAGGAACGCGTGGAACCGGATGCAACCGTCAACACAAATGCAATGCGATTCACATGTCTACATGATATGAATGAATGCCACACACTCACACAACAACACGACGAAAACCCGAAAGACAAAGAACCCGGAATGGAAATAGATGAAGCCGGAGATATATTATATACCCAAAAGGGAAAGTATTACATCTGGGGCATTACAAATTCTCCTATACTACAAAAAGATCTCGTCCCGAGATCTAGGACTGGAAAAAGGAAGGGTACTCGGAACGAAGATGATCTTCTCGTTCCCAGGTAGCTTCTCGGTCGGTGTGATGTGACCACTTGACTTTCTAGAATTTGATGGACTTGTTGCGGGTCTTGCGTTCGGTTTCTTCGAGAATAGCAACTGGATGCTCTCGGTAGGACAGGTCTTGTTGAAGATCAATCTCTTCAAACGGAATCATGCGCTCAGGTGCCTTGAAGCATTTGCGAAGTTGAGACACATGGAAGACATCATGAACATTTGCGAAGTTGGGAGGGAGCTCAAGTTGATAGGCTAGATCGCCTCTCTAGCCAAGAATCTTGAATGGCCCGATGTATCTAGGAGCAAGCTTTCCTTTGATACTGAATCTTTGTGTGCCTTTCATCGGAGACACACGGAGATAGACGTGATCATCAATGTTGAAAGCCAAATCACGATGCTTGCCGTCATAGTAGCTCTTCTGACGCGACTGAGCGGCCTTGAGATTCTCACGTATGACTTTGCACATTTCTTCGGCTTCTGAGATCAAGTCATTGCCAAGGAGTTGACGTTCAACTGTTTCAGACCAGTTGAGAGGTGTACGACACTTTCTGCCATAGAGGATTTCAAACGGAGCTTTGCTTGCACTTGCTTGAAAGCTGTTGTTGTAAGAGAACTCGGCAAATGGAAGGCAGTCTTCCCATTTCATGCCAAAGGAGATGACACAGGCTCTGAGCATGTCTTCTAGAATCTGATTCACGCGCTCGACTTGACCACTAGTCTGAGGGTGAAATGCAATGCTGAACCTGATCTTAGTGCCCATGGCGGACTGAAAGGAGTCCCAGAACCTTGACGTGAACAAGCTTCCACGGTCTGAGGATATAACTTTTGGAATGCCATGTAGGGACACAATTCTGGAAGTGTACAGCTCTGCCAATTGAGCTTCATTGATTGATTTCTTGACTGGCAAGAAGTGAGCGACTTTGGTAAGCTTGTCAATCACCACGAAGATAGCATCATTCCCTCGCTTGGATTTAGGAAAACCAGTGACGAAGTCCATTTCAATGTGGTCGAACTTCCACTCAGGGATAGGAAGTGGTTGGAGAAGACCGGCTAGACGTTGATGTTCTGCTTTGACTCTTCTGCACACATCACATTCGTTCACGAATTGGGCAATCTCCCTTTTCATGCGTGTCCACCAGTAAGACTGCTTGAGGTCTTGATACATCTTGGAACTGCCAGGATGAATGGAAAGGAGAGAATCATGAGCTTCTTCCATTATGAGCTTCCTGAGATCACCTTTAGGAACAACGAGTCTATCCTCGAAGAACAAGGTATCTCTCTCATCAACGCGGAAGCACTTGTATTTTGGAGTGCCCTTTGCAATGCCATGTTTCACCTTCTTCACCATGGTATCACTGAGCTGGGCCTCACGGACTTGATCTTCCAAGGTAGGAGCAATTTGGAGCTTTGCAAGAAAACCCTGCGGAACAGCTTGGAGGTTGAGTTTCCTGAAAGCTTCACAAAGCTCAGGCTGGCACGGCTTGATAAGAAGGTTGTTGCAATATGCCTTTCTGCTCAAAGCATCTGCAATCACATTCGCCTTGCTAGGAGTGTATTCAATGCTGGGATTATACTCTTGGATCATTTCCACCCAACGAGTCTGGCGGAGGTTCAGATGCGGCTGTGTGAAGATGTACTTCAAGCTCTTGTGATCAGTGAAGATGTCGACCTTTCTGCCCAACAACAGATGTCTCCACGTAATCAGAGCATGTACCACAGCTGCTAGCTCTAGATCATGCGTTGGATAGTTCTTCTCACTTGGCTTGAGCTGACGAGAAGTGTATGCCACAATTCTCTTATCTTGCATAAGCACACCACCAAGACCTTGAAGGGAAGCATCACAGAACACTTCATAGGGCTTGGATTCATCTGGAGGAGTCAGAACTGGAGCAGAGACGAGCTTTTCTTTGAGAGTTTTGAATGCCACTTCACACTCTGGAGACCAAAAGTATTTGACATTCTTCTGAAGCAAGTTGGAAAGAGGCTTGGCAATCTTGGAGAAGTTCTCAACAAACCTTCTGCAATAGCTGGCAAGACCCAGAAAACTGCGGAGCTGCTTGACGTTCTGAGGATCTTCCCAGTTGACAATTGCTTCAACTTTCTCGGGATTTACCGCAATACCGTCAGCTGAGATGATGTGGCCCAGGTACAAAACCTTATCGAGCCAAAACTCGCACTTTGAGAACTTGGCATAGAATTTATGCTCTCGGAGTCGATCAAGAACCAGACGTAAGTGCTTTTCGTGATCTTCTTCATTCTTGGAAAACACCAGAATATCATCCAGATACACAAGCACAAACTCGCCAGTATAGGGGTTGAAGATGTAATGCATCATCCTCGAAAAGGTAGGAGGAGCATTGGCGAGACCAAAGGACATGACGGTATACTCGTATGAACCGTAGCTCGTTCTGAAGGCCGTCTTGGGAATGTCTTCCTCGCGAATGCGAGTTTGGTGATAGCCCATTCGGAGGTCAAGCTTAGAGAACACTTTAGCTCCTTTGAGCTGCTCAAAGAGTTCGTTGATGTTGGGCAGCGGATATTTGTTCTTAATCGTCTTCTGTTCAATGGCCGGTAGTCAATAGAGAGACGCTCCGTGCCATCTTTCTTCTTGACAAATAAGACGCCACAGCCCCAAGGAGAGGTACTAGGCCTGATGAGACCCATACTCTCCTGCTTATCAAGCTGCTTCTTCAATTCCTTCAATTCATCCGGAGAGAGCTTGTACGGACGCCGGCATGCTGGCTCAGTACCCGGCTCGAGTTCAATAACGAATTCCACCTGACGGTGTGGAGGTATGCCTGGAAGTTCTTCAGGAAAGACGTCTTGATATTCATTCACCACCGGAATTTGAGATATGGCATTAATTTCGCCCTTATCATTGAGAGAGAAAAGCCTGATAGTGTTATCCCTGGAGGCGAAGATAATCACATCTTCATCAGGATGAGTCATCTTGACTTCCTTTTGAGCACAATCAATGTGAGCATCGTGCTGAGAAAGCCAATCCATTCTGAGGATGAGGTCAATGTCAGAATTACCAAGAACCACCGGATTATCCAGAAATCGATAATCACCCATGCGAATAGACACATTCGGAACAAAGTTGTTGGAGTTCATGAGCAAACCCGGAGAAAGCACAAACATCGGACTCGGCAAAGCTTGCAATGGCATATCATGTGACAATGCAAAAGGTCTTGACATGAAAGAATGTGAAGCACCTGAATCGAACAAAACTTTAGCAGGAATAGAGTTCACTGGATGGTTACCCAAAATGACATCAGAAGAGTTCTCCGCTTCAGCTGCACTCATCAGATTGACCCTTGCAGACTTTGGATCATGCTTGACAATCGCTGTACTGACAGGCGGAGGAGGAGGAAGGCGCTTCGGATTCGGACATCTGTTGGCATAATGACCCTTCTGGCCACACTTGTTGCACACCACTTCAGAGAGAGGACGGAAATGAGAGCCACTTGACTTGGAGCCTTGAGACTGAAACTGCTTCTTCGACTGGTTGCTCGGGTTGGGTGGGTGGGAGAAACCACGTCCACCAGAGTTCTTGTAGTTGGAGTTGTTGGAGTTGTCGGAGTTGTTGTATGGAGCTCGAATCACTGGAGGAGGAGGAAGCCAGAATTTCTGATGCTTCGAGACCATCTGAGACGTTGAGGAAGAGTGAACGGCATCTCGAATTCTCTTCTTAGAAGCCTCCATCTTAAGCTGAGCTGCCTCTTGTTTCAAAGCCATGTTATAGAACTTCTCGAATTCATCCGGCTCGAACAAAGTGAGAGCAAGCTGAAGTTCATCTTTGAGACCTCCACGGAACTGGTAGATTTTGCTCTTGGCATCAGGAATGTCTTGCTTAGCATAGCGAGCGAGGTTTTGGAACTTGACATTATACTGATAGACTGTCATGGAGCCCTGCTTTAGGTTGCGGAATTGCTCACGCATACCCTCGATGACACTTGTAGGAATGTGGTGCGAGCGAAAGTCCTTGCAGAAATTCTCCCAAGAGATCACTTGACCTGGCCTAGAGTCTTTGTACTGCTGCCACCAGTCAGCTGCTTGATCTTTGAGTTGGAAGGCTGCAAACTTCACATAATCATCTTCCTTCACGTTACTGCACTCAAAATGCTTCTTTATGTTGGTTAACCAATCTTCAGCATCAAGAGGGTCGACACAGTAACTGAAAGCTTTAGGATTGTTGGCCAAGAACTGGTTGAGAGTAGCATGGTGCTGCTGGTTGAAGAAGTTGCCTTGGTTCCCTGGAACACCCTGATTAGCTTGATTAGCTTGCATCTGCTGCATCATCTGCATCAACAACTGGGTGTTCTGAGCTGTAGTCTGCATAATCGCTCTCCAAGACTCATGCGGAGGAGGATGGGAAGGAGGACGATCTGGGACCTCTTCCACCTCTGGGTTAGCGTTGGGAACCTTTTTTCGGAGCCATCCTGTAAGAGATGACCACGAATCAGCAATTGATTGACAAAAGGTATAAGCTGAATCAATGGCATGAATTGCAACAAGTCTTCACAATAATCATTCGAACAATAGGAACGAATGAAATCATTCGAACAAGAGGAACGAATGAAATTCTCAGTTAAATGATAACATCAATCTTCACGAGAAGCCACATAGCGGACAAAATGAAAATAAGAAAAACAACAAGGTACGGACGGGAACAAACACAAGAGAGGAGTTTCGTCCTAACATCTTTGTGCTGAAAGCATATGAACGCGTTACGAAAAGGTTTTGCAATCCCCAGATCAGCATAGCCAAGGACCATTTAAGATGCAACTCCTGATAGTAACATCGGTCATAAACCACTTCACTCAATGTAGAACCCCGAACTCACTAACCTGCATTCGTTGGAAGAATGCCTACGATCTACTGGATAAACCCACCTATAGATTTCCGAAAGATTCCAGTTATGCAATCAGGTGTTGGGGATACACGGGAAGCACCGTGCAATCAACTCTAACCTACATCCAGGTGTATCCATCCTTCAACACATAACCAGTCTTTCTCGGAAACTGTGTACCTCGGACCTTCAAAAAGCATCCACTATAACAAGCTATCGCAATACTCCCGAACTACCTCCCCAGTACTGGGTGATGTCGGGGTTATCTTGCCACTTGCCGTATAGGAGAGATTTTCGATGTCGTCCGTCTTAAGTATTTAGTACAGCCGCGATATGCTTGTGACAACAATACCCCGAAGCTCAACTCCCCGGGAACAGGAGGCATCGAGAACAATATCCTCGTCACAAGAACATCGAAACAATCCCAGAATACTCGCGGGATTCCTAAAAAAAAAATTGGTGCAATTTTTGAAGATAGGAGAGACAAGAGTAGTCGTCAGGAGTCCTCACCAGAGAGAAAGGGGATTAGAAGCAAAGAAATCCTACTCTCCGATATAATATAGGACTCAAAATGTTTTCAGTTTGTGCCTAGACTCGACCGTCAACGATTCGATCAAACAGTGGGGGCTCCTAGGTCGGAGAAGGCTCTGAATACCAACTTGTAATGCCCAGGATGGAGTTATACCTCCTACGTGTCAAGGCATGACTTAAAGGCATAAGTCCATCCTAGAATGATCTCAAGTTTGGCAATCTTTGCACATCTCATGTAAAAGAGGGGATTGTAAACATAAATAGTTGGCTTACACTCGCCACGTCACACAATTACATAACATGTCTCAAACATCATACATTAAAAACATCACAACCCTCTAAGGGCAAAATCCAAATGTCAAGATACCAAACTGAAATAAATAAACCACAGGCGGATCGAATCCTAGTAGGAGTCTCCACTACTGATCATCCGGATATCGCACATAGTACCGACTACGCTCCTCGTCGTACTCCCAATCCAGCTCGGTGCCATCACCTGGATAGCTCACAGCTGGACCTGCATCTGGTGTGGTGAAGTAACTGTGAGCCACAGAGGACTCAGCAATCCCGTTCCCGGGTAACAAGACTATTTAAGCCTTGGGAGAGGATAAGGCTGAAGAAAAGAATAAGTGTCTGCAGCAGCAACTAGCAACTAGCTTACGTGAGTGAGAGCGACAAGAGAAGCCTCGGACGAGAAGTGATCATGAAGTGATCCTAACTACAAGCTCCACAAACATAACCCCTCCGTGTTCAACTCCCGAATCCCTATTCGGAAATTGACGGTCACGGAACACACGCTGGTAGTGTATTAGAAACATTGTGTCAAGTTATCTACAACCGGATATTAACAAGCTCCCATCTGCCACATAACCGCGGGCACGGCTTTCGAAAGTTCAAACCCTGCAGGGGTGTTCCAACTTGACCCATTACAAGCCCACGATCCGCGGAGTCGCAACTCCAAAGTGGGAAGACCCGAGTATTCTCGGAATCCCGTGCTCAAGATATACCGAGCTAAGGTAAGGCTGATCCAGCAAATCCTCCCGGCGTGCCGACACCCTGATAGTAGCCGCGCGTATCTAGTCTCAGGACACGACCGGATGAGCACAGCGTACAGTGGCCGAAATACCCAAGTTGCCAAGGGGGGCCCCGCACACGACTCTAGTTTGGTCCAACACTCATATCGAGCACTGGCCCAAGGGGGTTGAATTAATTAAGCCTCGGGTTAATTACTCCCTCGGAAAGTTTTAGTTGTTTAGGCGAATAGTACCAATGTTGGGACTTGCTGGAAAAGACTTAACACTTAGCGGTTTATCGAGGGGGTCCCATACACCCCAACCGTGTTTGGAACGCATAATCAAGGAACATAACACCGGTTTATACGGTTCCTAACGGCATGAGTGGAACAAATCACCAAGCAAAAGGCTTAGCCTTCCACCCTTGCCAATATATAGATGATTTCATTTTAAGCATTGATATAGTGTGATAAAACCCAACTAAACTTCAACATGAAGCAAGCATCTTCGATCTTCACCTGCAACTAGCAACGCTATAAGAAGGGCTGAGCGAAGCGTACTTAGCCAAGCAACGGTTTGCATAGGTAGGTTGGTTAAACATGGCAATGGTTACAGTAGGAGGCTGACAAGAAGATCATGGGCATCGAGGCAAAACTATAGAGCGGAACTACTAGCAATAGGCAAAGATAGTAATGTTATCGGGGTTCGGTCATCTTGCCTGAAAAGAAGTCGTTCGGATCGTAAGAAGGGTCCTCGTGCTCAACCTCGTTGGAAACCTCGTGCTCGTACTCGAACTCGGACTCTGCTCCCGGCTCTAAACAAAACAATCACACCAAGCACAAATCAACAAGATGCAATGCGCACTCGAAAAATGATGGATGCATGATGGATGCACTAAGGATGCACTAAGGATGCACACGGAGCACGTAAAATATCACTCAAGCAAAACACCTCAAACCATGATAACAATCTGATATTATTAATCTACACAGAAAATCAATCAAGTTTCATATAAGATTCGCTGAAATCGGAGTTACGGGCTAAAAGTTATGCCCGAAACAAGAAATGAGCAAAAGCTGAAAATTACAGCAACATAGCAACTTCGGCGCACAAAATAATTAAGCTACAGCACTCAAACAACATGGCAAATACCTAGAACACAAACTACACATATACTACAGCAACTAAGTCCAAAGGTGCACCCCCAAAGGAGTCACGGTTCAATAGCAATGATCTTGGACATATTGAACTTGACAATAAAATTCTGGCAGCAGAATTTTATTGAAACTTTGGAGCAAAATATAAACATGCTACCACCACTCAAATAGGCATGTGAGAACATGGATGTAAATACAACAATAAATACTACAAGGAACAATCAAGATCCACTCCAAAACTAACATGGTTTGTCCTAGAACATCACACGAACATGGCATCGGAACGTTACAGATTTCAGACTTAGTGAAAATCCACTAAGTCCTAAAACAGCAATTTCATCATGGCATCTAAAAGAGCATGTTTAAGTCACCTCGAAACTAAACATGGCAAGTGGTAAGCACCTCATCAAAGTACACATGATGGTGATCCCGAAACACACAAGCATGCTTCATGGAGATAAACACAACGATAGCAACGAGCTCAACAAGATGGCATTTCATAACAAGTGAAAAACATCACAGCCACATGGCACTTTGCAACGATGGTAACATGGCAAGAATAAATCTATCATGCAACCTAGCACATACAACATGTAGATCATGGCAAGACGAACACGTGGACATGTCATTTGCATCATTCGGACAAACGAGCTAAAAGATATCACATGGTAAAGATGGCATAAAAACATGACATAGCAGCAGTTTATATCTTGATGCACTCTTGCAACAGCAAAACAAGCACCTAGATGATCTCTAACATGCATGACACCAAAAGATAAAACGTAGTGCTATTCACCACGAACGTCTGGACATGCTATTTGCGCAAAACGGACATCCACACAAAAAGTTACAGCAGTTGCAAAACTGCACCAGAAACTGAAACCTACAGGACTTGGCCGAAATTTAGACAAAACAGGCGGGCGCTAGATAACTAAGCAGTGCACTGGGCGGAAGATAAGAGAAATCTCACCACGGGCTCGGCCCGGGAAGAGGAGGCCCGACGGAGGTGGCGCGCTGGGCGGCCCAGCTCGGGGAAGGCGGCCGCCCGCGCGGCTGCTTGCCCCGGCCTGGAGGCGGCGGTGGCCTGGCGACGGCCCAAGAGGAGGGGTGCGGCCCGGCGGTGCGAGATCGGGATCTCGGCGGCTGGTGCGGCTCGATCGCCCGGCGCGTGAGGTGGGCCGGCTCGGCGGCCGCGGCCCGAAGTAGGGGAGGAGGCGAGGCCGGCCTGCTCGAAGGAGGCGGCTCGGTCCGGTCGGCTTGGACGCGGCGCGGGATGGGCCGAAGCGCCTGGGAGGCAGCTGGCGGAGACGGTCCGCGGAGGGAGGGCGGCGAAGCGGGCCTCGCGCAGCGACGATGTGGTCCAGGCGGGCTCTCGGTCGCTCGCTCGGTGGCTCGGCGGCTTCGGCGCGGGATGCTCACTGCGTTGACCCCGGGCGATCCCAGATGGATCCGATCGGGATCTGATCCCCCGATCGATCCAGTGAGTTTTGCGGCGGCTGGATCGAGGGAAGAAGCCAAGTGGCTGGCAAGGGCTGGTTAGATCCAAAAATAATGAGGGGAGGAAGGGGAAAGAAGATAGAGATGCCAAAATTAGACTAGGGTCTAATATATAGCAGATTTGCTAGGGTTAGGGGGGTTTGGGGTGTTAGGAGCCCTCCGATCGTGATCCGACGGATCCGATCGTGGGGGTAGTTTAGAAGGGCCTAGGAGAGAGTAGTGGACTGCAGTAGGGGTGTCTTGGGCCTCAAAGTGGAGGCACTTGGAGCCCACACGAATAACTGATGGGATAGCCAACGGAGTCCAAACGCGACGAGATTTGAGAGGCGGGTAGCACACAACAAAACAACAACACACACAACAACCTCGTGGCACACCGGTAACGTTACACGCCCAAACAACAAAGTAGGCCTACGGGACGCCACAGACACATGAGGGAGCTCCGGAATGCGAAACGGACAACGGGAAGGAACGCGTGGAACTGGATGCAACCGTCAACACAAATGCAATGCGATGCACATGTCTAGATGATATGAATGAATGCCACACACTCACACAACAACACGACGAAAACCTGAAAGACAAAGAACCCGGAATGGAAATAGATGAAGCCGGAGATATATTATATACCCAAAAGGGAAAGTATTACATCCGGGGCATTACATCTTTCATGCGCATGCATTGATGACGGTTCATTTTCATCCATGACAACTGTGTTGTCCTCAAAGTCAGGCACCAAGGGAAGATATTCTCTATTCAATAAGTATGTGTCTGTGCCCATCTTGGAGTTGATGAGCATCTGGACGTGTGGAGCATACCCACATGATCTCGTCTGATCTGCAGAAGTCCTCTTGATTGTTTCAACTATGAGACTCATGACTTGGAATTTTTGAGGCACATCAAAAATATGCAGCATGTTGATTGAATGTCCTCTGATCATCTTTGCATCTCCAGATTTAGGCAACAATGTATGCCTCAAGATTGTGTTGATAGTGGCTAGACCAGACTGCAAGTGATGTACAGATCCAAACTTATGTGTCTCCCAGTCATCATCAGGGACCTCCTTGTACATGTTGGCCATAGAGTTGTGGTCTTGCTTCTTCTTGGCATACACATCCAAATCATCATCATGCTCTTCAGGGGCATTAATCAGTTTGGCCCACTCAGCAACAGTTGACTGGTACCTTGTACCTTCAGACATCCATACAATTCTACCATCAGAATAAAAGTAAGTTGTGGAGTAGAATTGCATGATGAGTCCATCATTCTACTTTGTCAACTTCTGAGCCACAAACTTGTTAACTCCACATACTTTGAAGCTTTCATGCACATTGGGGAAATAATTTGCATTGTCATCAATGAAGTCCTAGTCCACCCTCATCATATCACACACTATGGTCTTCTTGTCGAGCAGAACTGTCTCATAGAAGTCTTGCTGTTCTTTGGTATGAAACCTGTAGTCCACATCAGTCCTTTTCCTCACAACATATGGATCAATATGTCTCCATCTTCTGAGACATGCATCCTTCCTCAATTTCATGTCTTCTACTACTAGATGAGCATCATTGTGATCAGGGATCTTGGGCTTCAACTTTCTGAGCACTTGGGCCTCAGTTTCTTTAGCTACCTCAGGCACTGGGGCCTTGTTCTTCTCTGGAGCTGGAATGTTTCTTGTGCTCCTCTTGGGTGCAGACTTGGTGGCTTGAGCAGCTTTGGGAGAAGTCTTGGGCTTAGAAGGAGCAGCCCTAGACTTCATAGCATCTCCCATAAGCTTCTGAGCTTTAGGAGCTGGTGCATCAACCTCCTCTTCTTCTTCTGCAGCTTCATCATCCCTCATGCATGGCTTACCAATCACTCTGGCTGTGGTTTTTCTTGCTCTTTTCTTAGTTCCTCCTCGCTCATCTTCTCCGGTTTCAAGTGTGATAACCATAGTCTCTTGAGTTGATGCTCTGGCCTTTTACGTAGGAATTCTTCTTGCTGGAGCCTTCTTGTTCAATCCTGGTTTAGTTGCCTCAGCTATGTGATACTGCTTCCTGAGCACCTTCTTTGAAGTGGCCTCATAAGCCACAAAGTCCTCATCCTCAAAATCTGAAGTTTTCTTCTTTCTGGTCTTGGTAGCTTCTTTAGGAAGATCGCTAGGTGTGCTTCTGCTCCTCTCATAATAGCTGGAGTTATTGGGACTAGAGCCCTCACACAATTGTGACTGCTTCTCTGACCTATTCTGACTATCATTGCCCTCAGACTTTTCTGACACTGAAACTGAAAGCTGACCCTGTGAGTAGATGTAGATGAGGTAGAGTGGATGAGCATCACAAAGCACATAATTTTTGCAAAACAGATGACATGAAAAACTTAGTTTTAGTTCTCTACAGAAAGCATTTCGGAGCTACCGATTTGTTAAACTGGGTGATATCGAAGCAATTCTGGAGCCTGAACTAGTGAACTCGGTCAGACCGAGTCACAGTTCGGTGGCGCCGATATTGCTAGGGTTTCATAAAGAGTTGAACTCGGTCTCACCGATTTGCAATTTTTGGTCAGACCAAAAAGAGCAAGTGCAATGGCCTAGGCCAAATCGGTGAGACCGATTTCTACAACTCGGTTGTTCCGAGATGAGTTTGGCGGAGACCTAACCCTAAATTTTTCGAATCAAAACTACTTTCTACGGAGTTTCTACTAGATAGGAACATTTCATATGTGGTAACGAACATGGAAAAGCAATGTGCTACAAATAGGAGTTAAAGAGCAGCACAAAGGATCAAGTTCATACCCTAACTCGATGGTGAACTTGCTACGGCGGCAACGGGGGCGAAGATTATCGTTGACAACGGTGGAGACCAGTGACGGGAGGTCGCTGGCAGCGAGGAGATGATCCGGAGACCCGAGGATGTAGAGCAGATCATGCGCGGGCGAAAGACTTCGGAAAGTTTTCCAAAATTCAACCCGTTGGTATATATAACCTGACACTGTCGGTGTGACCGAGTGGAACAACTCGGTGGCACCGAGATGCAAAACTGCTAGGAGTTACTTCAACTCCGTGGGACCAAAAAGTTCAAATCGGTGGCACCGAGATTGAAAACCTAGATCAACTTAGTGAACTCATTGTGACCAAAGTGGATGACTCGGTCATACCGAAATGCACAAATAGGTTTTGAAAGTTTAAGCCTATGATGAATCGGGGACTCCGAGTGCTCCTTACACAGAGTGGTTCGAATCTGACTTGATCAAGCTTTGTGATGTAGCATGAATAGAGTTTGAGATGAGAAAAGCATTGATAGATAGAGAGTGTTCTTAGGCATTCTTGTCCATCCATTTGGCAAAAGAAAGAGAGTCAAAAAATCAAAGCAACAAATGAAAAATCCTCGAATGAGAACACTATGCATTCAACATGCTCACACAATAAGATAGCAGATGAAACATGTGGCAAAGCATGCACAACCATTCTAGCATCTATCAAGCAATTGGCGATCACTAGGTCATCTATATATGACTATATTGACTTAGGAGTCAAAAGAGAAGATTTGATCATAGGTCATACTCATCATTTAAGCACAAGTGGGGTTACCACTTTTACATAAAGCATTGTTGTGTTCACATCATTAGAGTTTATTTAGCTCAGTTGTTAGAGTAAAGCTCCCCCCTAGATGTGATATCCCCCCTAATAGGGATGAACTAACCTTGGGTTTTGTCGATGATGACTTCATGTAGATGTTGAAGATGTAGATGCTCAATGTTGATGTAGATCATGTGGAGCAATCCATTGGAGTGAGTTGCACTTTCAATACCTACACGGGTCAGTCCCACAAGGAACAAACAAGGATATCCATCGACATAGAGTGAATTGCACACATGATGATGTCCAGGAAAGATTAGGTTACCTTGTCCCTTGTCTTACCAACAAGAGGGTTTGTGACTCCTTGAACTAGTGCAAGATATGGAAGTTGTTTGCACCTGTCCTCGCAAAAATGATATGAGTGAAGTATGTTGGCAAAGTCACCCTCAAGAACTTTCTAGTTCTTCTTCCTCGGGATCACACCATCTTGATTGGAATCCTTGGAGTTGTAGTCATACTTGATGAAGTCGAACTTGATATAGTCTTGGGAACCCACTTGACCAAGGCCTTAGGAGCTTCTTCAAATGCATCAATATGTTCTTGAATCTTGTCCTGCCCTTTAGCTTGTGGTCTTGTGGTGGAAGATCATCTTGTGCTTGTGTCCCTTGAAAAGAAGTAGCATCATACTTCTCTTGTTGAGGAAGAAACTTAGTCTTTGGGTATTGATCTTCCTCCCACTCAACTCCATTGGCATTGAACTTTCGTCCAAAACTAACACCTTGATTCTTCTGGTGTCTTCCTTGCTTGCGGGCAATCTCCTAAAATTGCTTACTCCCGGCAAGGCTCCTGTAAACACCTTTCTCTATAATTCCCTTCAATAAGCTATTTTCTTGCTCAAGTGTAACTTGGCTAAGAGAATCATTAGTGGAATCAAGAGAACTAATAGAAACAACATCATTGGATTTAGCATGATTATTGTTACTACTAGAGGAAGAATATTTCTTGTTCTTGTTGCTAGATTTTACTTGTGGCATGTAGGTAGACAAGAGTAAATGCATGGCAATGTAGAACAACTTTTCTTGCGAAGATCATCATTGATTGATTTTAAGAACTCATGCTCTTGCTCAAGGTTGAGCTTTTCAAAGCGTAACTTCTCATGAGTCTTTAAAAGTTCTCGATGATCTTCCAAGGTAGTTTCATGAGCTAACTTAAGAGTGTTTAGTTCTTTAGTTAGACGCTCAATCTTCTCCTTATCATTGTCATTCATTTTATCTTGAGTAGGATGATTAATAGAAATTTCATCATAGTTTTCATCAAAGGTTTCATCACTATTGCTACAAACAAGCAAATCATAATCTCCTAGCAAGTCACCTTCATCACTATTGAAATCAAGATACTCGGGCTGTGATACCTTAGGTCCTTTCGGCATGAAGCATCTTCCAATTCCTTCATTTGGTGAGTCAGATATGTCGTAGGAGTTGGTTGACACAAGAGCAATTCTGGCAACACCTTCATCTTGAGATCTTCAGAGTCGGAGTTGTGGCTTCTCTCAGAGTGCTTATCGGAGTCAGAACTGGATGCCCATTCACCAACATGAGCTTGATGTCTTCGTCTTGTATAGCTCCCTAATAATTTGTCCTTCCTATTCGAATCTTCGCTTCTCCGAGAAGGTCTTTACTCATAACGATCATCTCTACTCCTTCTCTCTCTTGGTGGTGAATCTTCTATTCTATTTCTCCTTTTAGTTGAGTCTTCTCTTCTCTTGTGGGGAGCCGTACACTCATTGGAGTAGTGTTCGGGTCTTCCACAATTGTAGCAGTTCCGATCATGACTTGAAGGTCTCTTGTCATTGTAGGACCTTGACTTGGAACATCTCTCTTTGCTTCTAGTCTTGTAGAACTTGTTGAAGTTCTTCACCATTAAGCTCAATTCTTCATTGAAGACTTGTTTCTCACTTGATGATGTAGGAGCATAACACGAGGCTTTGTAAGCACCACTAGACTTGTTGTGAAGCTCTTCTTTATCTTTGAGTGACATCTCATGAGCAACAATTCTTCCAATGACTTCCGTTGGCTTGAGATCTTTGTAATTGGGCATCATTTGGATCAACGTGCACACGGTATCATATTTTCCACCCAAGGCTCTTAGGATCTTCTTGATGATGAATCTGTTGGTCATCTCTTCACTTCCTAAGCCGGCAATCTCATTTGTGATGAGAGCAAGCCTAGAGTACATTTCAGCGACACATTCACCATCCTTCATCTCGAACCTGTCAAGTTGACTTTGAAGCACATCCAACTTGGATTCCTTGACGAAGTCGGTACCTTCGTGCATATCAATCAAAGTATCCCAAATTTCCTTTGCATTCTCAATACGGCTGATTTTGTTGAATTCTTCGGGGCACAATCCGTTGAAGAGGATATCACAAGCTTGAGCATTGTATTGCAGCATCTTCAACTCTTCTGTGGTAGCTTCACGATTCGGTTCCTTCCCATCAAAGAATTCACCTTGCAAAACAATACACACAATACCCCAAACGGCGGGGTTATGTCCAAGAATATGCATTTTCATCTGATGCTTCCAACTAGCAAAATTAGTACCATCAAAGTAAGGACCTCTACGGTGGTAACTTCCCTCACTAGACGCCATACTCTCCTAGGTTGTGAAACCAAGGCTATGATCACCAAAGCTATGGAAATCATGGCAAATGGAGACCAAAGCTCCGATACCACTTGTAGGATCGAAAGTATGTCTAGAGGGGGGGTGATTAGACTACTTGACCAAATAAAAATCTAGCCTTTTCCCAATTTTAGTTCTTGGCAAATTTTAGCAACTTATCACAAGTCAAGCAATCAGCCTACACATGCAATTCTAAGAGTACAGAAGCAGAATGTAAAACAATTGCATATGAAGGTAAAGGGGGGAGTTTGGAGGGAGCAAACGTAGACATGGCTGTTTTGTCTTGGTTCGGATAGGTGGTGCTATCGTACATCCAAGTTGATGGAGATTTCAACCCACGAAGGGTAACGTCTGCGTGAGTCCACGGAGGGCTCCACCCACTAAGGGTCCACAAAGAAGCAACCTTGTCTATCCCACCATGGCCATCGCCCACGAAGGACTTGCCTCACTAGGGTAGATCTTCACAAAGTAGGCGATCTCCATGCCCTTACAAACTCCTTGGTTCAACTCCACAATCTCGTCACAGGCTCCCAAGTGACACCTAACCAATCTAGGAGACACCACTCTCCAATAGGTAATAGACGGTGTGTTGATGATGAACTCCTTGCTCAAATGCTTCAAATGATAGTCTCCCCAACACTCAAACAGCTCCTCACATATTTGGATATGGTGGAAGAAATATTTGAGTGGAAAGCAACTTGGGGAAGGCTATAGAACAAGATTCATATGGTAGGAATGGAATATCTTGATCTCAACACTTGAGTAGGTGGCAGTTTCTCAGAACATGTATGATGGAAGTGTAGGTATGTTCTGATGGCTCTCTCCTCGAATGAAGAGTGGGTGGAGGGGTATATATAGCCTCCACACAAAATCTAATCGTTACACACAATTTACCAAACTCGGTGGGACCGATTCAGAGCTCATAATGTAACCGTTAGGCATTTCGGTGGGACCGATATGATCAACTTGGTAGGACCGATTTCATTACGGTTAGGGCATAACGTAATCTCGGTGAGACCGATTACACAAACTCAGTTGGACTGATTTTGGTAACAAGCACATAGAGGGTTGGTCAGGCAAACTCGGTGGGACCGATTCGCTCATTTTAGTTGGACCGAAATGTTATGAAAGGGAAACATAGAGTTTGCATTTCCAACTCGGTGGGACCGATCGCTCATCTTGGTGAGAGAAAAATGTTATGAAGGGAAACAAATAGTTTGCAATCCCATCTCGGTGAGACCGATATCCCTTTCGGTGAGACCGAAATGATTAGGGTTTCTCGCAGTGGCTATGTCACATGAACTCGATGGCGCCGGATTAAACTTTTCGGTGGGTCCGAGTTTGACTTTTGGTTTGGGACATATGTGGATGTTGGAAAATGGTCGAGGGTTTTCGAGCATATCACTAAGAATTTTGAGCAAGCAACCCATTAAGCAACACCTCATCCCCTTTTAATAGTATTGGCTTTCCTATGGACTCAATGTGATCTTGGATCACTAAAATGGAAAATTTAGAGTCTTGAGCTTGAACCAATATGTGTCCTTACCATTTTGAGGGGTCCACATTCCTAGTCAATGCAATGCCAAACATTGAACTTTCCTAAAATATCATCTTGAGATAGCATTAGTTCAATGAGCTATATGTTGTTAGTAATTACCAAAACCACCCAGGGATAGTTGCACTTTCAGACTATTTCCTCAGACAAGTTATGGCTGTCACTCTAATCAGACATCTTGGCAAACACACTGATAGCTGACCCTGTGAATAGATGTAGTTGAGGTAGAGTGGATAAGCATCACAAAGTGCAGAAATTTTGCGAAATAGATGACTCAAAAACTTAGTTTTAGTTCTCTACATAAAGCATTTCGGAGCTACGAATTAGTTAAACTCGGTGATACCGAAGCAATTCTAGAACCTAAACTAGTGAACTCGGTCAGACCGAGTCACAGTTCGGTGGCACCGAGATTGCTAGGGTTTCACAAGGAGTTGAACTCGGTCGCACCGATTTGCAATTTTCTGTCAGACCAAAGACCACATGTGCAATGGCCTAAGCCAAATCGGTGAGACCGATTTCTACAACTCGGTCGGTCCGAGATGAGTTCGGCGGAGACCTAACCCTAAATTTTTCTAATCAAAACTAATCTAAAGATGTTTGTGCTGGACAGGGTGATTTCAATCGTGGCAAGAATCATGGCAAAGAAATGTGCTACGAATCAAAGATAAGGAATAGCACAAAGATCAAGTTCATCCCCTAACTCGGCGGTGAACTTGCTACGGTGGCAACGGCGGGGCAGATTGCCGTTGACGGCAGCGGAGACAAGCGACGGGAGGTCGCTGGCGGCAAGGAGATGATCTGGACACCTGAGGAGGTAGAGCAGGTTACGCGCGGGCGAGAGGGTTTGGAAAGTTTTCCTAGATTAGACTCATCGGTATATATAACCTCACCCTGTCGGTGTGACCGAGCGGAACAACTCGGTGGCACTCAGATGCAAAACTACTAGCAGTTACTGCAACTCGGTGAGACCGAAAAGTTCAAATCAGTTGCACGGAGATTGAAAACCTAGATCAACTTAGTGAACTCGGTGTGACCGAAGTGGATGCCTCGGTCATACCAAAATGCACAAAGAGGTTTTGGAAGTTTAAGTCTATGACGAATCGGGGACTCCAAATGCTACTCACACAGAGTGGTTCGAATCTGACTTGATCAAACTTTGTGATGTAGCATGAATAGAGTTTGAGCCGAGAAAATCATAGATGGCCAGAGGAGGTTCTTAGGCATTCTTGTCCATCCATTTGGCAAAAGAAAAAGAGCCAAACAATCAAAGCAACAAATGGATGTTCTTGAATGAGAAAAATATGCATTCAACATGCTCACAGAATAAGATAGCAAATGAAACATGTGGCAAATCATGCACAACCATTCTAGCATCTATCAAACAATTGGCGATGACTAGGTCATCTATATATGAGTATATTGACTTAGGAGTCAAATGAGAACATTTGATCATAGGTCATACTCATTGTTTAAGCACAAGTGGGGTTACCACTTTTGCATAAAAGCATTGTTGTGTTCACATCATTAGAGTTGCTTTAGCTCAAATTATTAGAGTAAAGCTCCCCCTAGATGTGATATCCCCCTAGGAGGGATGGACTAACCTTGGGTTTTGTCGATGATGACTTCATGTAGGTGTCGAAGATGTAGATGCACAAAGTTGATGTAGATCATTTGGAGCAATCCATTGGAGTGAATTGCACTTTCAATACCTACACGGGTTAGTCCCACAACGAACAAACAAGCATATCCGTAGACATAGAGTGAATTGCAAAAAAGATGATGTCCATGAAAGTATTAGGTTACCTTGTCCCTTGTCTTACCAACAAGAGGGTTTGTCACAACATGTTCAAGCACACCTCCAGAGAAGAGACAGAGTTTATCATGAGGCGAATTGAGGAGGACAAGGCACTCCGGACTACCGTGAAGGCAAGTCCTAGAGAAGAGGACGAGGAGGAGGAGGAAGAGGCTAAAGGCGAAGGATCTTCACATGGAAATAGCAAGGAACATGCTATGGAGGAGCTGGCGGGCTCGAGCCTGCCGGGGTTGAAGCTCTCTATGCTGCTACAGCAGAGGCTGGAGTAGCTTGCAATGGGCCCTCAAGCCCCAGAACCAGATTTGGACCAGCGTCCACTCAGGCGGGCTAGCCGGGGGACGGTGGCCCTTGTTCCTACACCAGCGACACGTCAGATGTGGTACGTCGCCAGTCCTCCCGCCTTTCAAGGGATATGACTCCACCCTCCTAGCAGCGAGAAGTTGCGGAGGTTGATCTCACCCCTTAGTCAAGCATAGCTTCCTCGCGCAGTTCATCTTCGTCAGGGCCCCCGACCCGCCAAAGAGCTCAAAGTTGCCAGGAAGCTCTTCCCTTCCAACTCTGAAGAGGATCAGAATGACCCCGGCACCCGCGGGATATGCGCTCGGCTCCATGCTCATAGATCCAGAGTAAGGAGTGCAACCGATCTCTTTTCATGGAATTTTTATGCATTTGATATTCGCTGACTCAATATGGTTTGTTGTCTTGGCAGGGACGATGAACCTCTAATATATCGGGCCAAACGAACGAAACAGGTGGGTTGTCAAGGGCTCTGGCGAGCACGGTCTTGGTGGAGGATAGAACAGATGAACATGAGCCTAGCCCCCAGCTTAACCTCCAGCCCGAAGAAGCGGGGCAAACCTCCCCCGTCAAGGAAAGAGAGGCGGTCCATTAGGGCGAGGCCCGCCAAGAGGGGGTCCACCCCACCCAATGTCCAAGTAGAGAGTTCCCCGCAAGGGCCTCCACTGAAGGATCGGTCCATGCTAAGGAAATGGTCAACGAGGAAGGGGACACAGAGCGCGCCCCGACAACCGATGTTGCCAGGGAGACCGATGCCCTTCTGCGGCAAATACCACCAGGTAATCTGGTTGTTCTTGTTTCTTCTAACTTGAACTTTTTTGCTTTTAAGTACTTGGCTTAGTGACTTGAAGTATCTCTTTATGATTGATTGTTGATTCTGCTAGTAGCTCCGTCGTCGCAGGAGCCTGAGTTGTTATATGAAGTGGCCATCATTGGCAAGGATGCTGCCGAAGAGGCCACCAAGATTGCTGCCACAGAGGGACCAGAAGACACTACCGGGGACATCCAAGAAGCTTTAAATGAAACAAAGCAGACCTCCGGTAGTGCATCAAGGTCGGAGGTAGTGGTTGAGCAGAATGTTCCCCTCCAAACTATAGCCCCTCTTAACTTTTTCGGCACACCGGCGGCAATCTCATAGCAATCTTCAAGCAAGCTAGCACTGGTTCTTGCTCAGTCTGGGTCAGCCATTCCAAGCTCACCCGCGGCAATGAGTGTCGATTTCAGGGAACAGACCAGACGTATCTTCAGACTGCTGTCCCAGAGGGCCGAGGAGGCCGATGATTATATTGATGTAGCCATGGACTTGTCCTTCTTGGAGTCCATAGCAGGAGGCATCAAGGACATTTAGAGTAGGCACAATCTGAAGTGGCGGGCGATCAAGGAGCAGCGCAATTTTGTTGGCCTCATAGATAAGAAGTTGAGGGACGAGGGAAACGAGTTTCGCGAGTGGCACAACAACCACTTCCAATCTCTTCATTAGCAATAGGAAGCAATATCCATGGCCATGAAGGATGTTGTTGCCCGGGAGGTCTGTCTGGCGGAGTGCGAGGCGCTTTTGGACGCCAAGGACAATGATGTCTCTGCCCAGGAAGGAAATCTCGAAGCCACCCTACGCGGCAAGGATGAGGAACTGGAGGCCCTTGTCCAGCAGCACACCAAAGATCTGGAGGACAAGCCCATAGCGGCCCTTCACACGCTCACTCTTGACTCTTATGCTCAACTGAAGAAGGTTGCCGATGATTTTGCTGTAGCTACCGCCGCCAAGACTGACTTAAACCAACAGGTGGCTCAATTGACAGCTGATCTTGGCGGGAGAGGCAAGGAAATTGTGGCCCTCAAGGAAGAAGTACATAAAGCAGAAATCCTTCTGAATGAGGTGCAATCACAACTTTCTGCCAAGAGCCAAGACCTCGGTGCCGTGCACGGTAGCATTTCTAACATGAAGGTTAGACTCGGCACATTGGAGAAGGACATCGAAGCTGTCGAGGCTTACAAAAAGTTGCTGATGACAGATCTGAACAACGCCAAGATTTGTCAGCGGGACGTGGAAGAGAAGTTTGAGAATCAAATACAGCAACGTGACCTCTAGATCAAGTGCCTGGTCAACATTGCAGAGCGCCTTACTGCCCAGATTGCCAACATGAAGATGAAGAGTTGGGCCATCACCGTTGGCAAACACGAAGTCACAAGTGTGAAGCTGATGCTTTTCTTCGAGGGCTTAATTTAGGGGTTGAAGACTTATGAGGATGACGGGGACGTCTGCTTCGCTAACGAGTCCCGGAAGCTCGCCCGTGACCCCCTCTTGCTGGTCTTGAGCAACCTTGCATACCGACACCCCGGCCTCGACCTCTCCGACGGCTTCAGGAGGCTGCCAACGTTTCTATTGCCGAGGTAAGGTCGGTCCCCTTGCCGACAAGGGTCTCATAGTCCCAAGGGTCGTCGAAGATCAGCACGCCTAGTCTTTTGATCTTCATACTATCGTGATGCCCTGTATCAAAACATGACATGTGTCTTGCGTTTAGGACTTGTGTTGTTTTAGTGTTGGCACTTCTCCTAACGGATGTTTAATTATTTCAATGCGCATTATCCTTCTAGTGTTTGCCCATTAATACTTGTATGGTTAGTTTCTTCCACGTACTTAGGTTGCCCACCGCTAGCATGCTGCTGTGATTGTTGTGACGAATAGGTCCTTAGCATTCAGCTGGTGAGGACATGTCCCGGCAGGTTTTTCCTTAACGATATTTGACGCAGCCGCCTGCTTCGTTAAACAGGCTCAAAACAAAGCGGGGGCACAGAAAAAATAAAGTAATGCGTCGTCGTACGAGAGACTAGCCATAGAAAAACTTTTGGTGTTCGAGGAATAAGTGAGCACATATTTCGAAGGGAAGCTAATGAACATGTTAACTTATCATTCATTAATGCTCCACTTCCTTTTATCGGTGCGTGTCTTCAGCCACGAACGACACCTTCTTCTCCACCCGTGGCCGTCTCTCTTGTTCATGTACCCTAGGAAGATGATAACCCACAAGTGTAGGGGATCGCAACCGTTTTCGAGGGTAAAGTATTCTACCCAAATTTATTGACTCAACACAAGGGGAGCCAGCCAAAGAATCCTCTTAAGTATTAGCAACTAAGTAGTCAATTCAACCACACCTGCAAAGTTAGTATCTGCAGCAAGGTAGTTTAGTAGCAAAGTAATATGGAACTAGTGGTAACAGCAATAAAATTAACGGTAGTGTTTTTGTGGTTTTTGTAATAGTAGCAGCGGAAAAGTAAATAAGCAACAAGCAATTTGTGAAAGGCTCATAGGCATTGGATCGATGATGGGGAATTATGTTGGATGCAATTCATCATGTAGAAGTTAAAACTTAGGGTGACACAGAACTAGCTCCAGTTCATCAATGTAATGTAGGCATGTATTCTGAATATAGTCATGCATGCTTATGGAAAAGAACTTGCATGCCATATTTTGTCCTACCCTCCTGTGGCAGCGGGGTCCTAGTGAAAACTAAGGGGTATTAAGGCCTCCTTTAAATAGAGTACCGGACCAAAGCATTAAAACTGAGTGAATACGTGAACTCCTCAAACTACGATCATCACCGGGAGTGGTCTCGATTGTTGTCACTTCGGGGTTGCCGGAGCATAACGCATAGTAGGTGACTATTGACTTGCAAGATAGGATCAAGAACACACATATATTCATGAAAACATAATAGGTTCAGATCTGAAATCTTGGCACTCGGGCCCTAGTGACAAGCATTAAGCATAGCAAAGTCATAGCAACATCAATCTTAGAACATAGTGGATACTAGGGATCAAACCCTAACAAAACTAACTCAATTACATGGTAAATCTCATCCAACCCATCACCGTCCAGCAAGCCTACGATGGGTTTACTCACGCACGGCGGTGAGCATCATGAAATGGGTGATGGAGGAAGGTTGATGATGACGATGGCGATGATCTCGACTCTCCGGAGCCCCGAACGGACTCTAGATCAGCCCTCCCGAGAGAGATTAGGGCTTGGCGGCGGCTCCATATCGTAAAACGTGATAATTCTTCCCCTCTGATTTTTCTCTCCCCGAAAGTGAATATATGGAGTCCGGGGGTACGTCGGTGGAGCATCAGGGGGCCCACGAGGCAGGGGGCGCGCCCAGGGGAGGGGGCGCGCCCCCACCCTCGTGGACAAGGTGTGGGCCCCGTGATGTGGATCTTTCCGCAGATATTTTTTATATTTTCCAAAATAATTCTCCGTGGATTTTCAGGTCATTCTGAGAACTTTTTATTTCTGCACAAAAACAACACCATGGCAATTCTGCTGAAAACAACGTCAATCCGGGTTAGTTCCATTCACATCATGTAAGTTAGAGTCCAAAACAAGGTCAAAAGTGTTTGGAAAACTAGATACGTTGGAGACGTATCAACTCCCCCAAGCTTAAACCTTTTCTTGTCCTCAAGCAATTCAGTTGATAAACTGAAAGTGATAAAGAAAAACTTTGACAAACTCTGTTTAATCTTGTTGTTGTAAAGATCATGAACTAACCACATTGACAATAACTTTCAGGTTTCATGTCTACTCATATCAATGGCATAATCAACTAGCCAGCAATAATAATAAACCTCGGATGACAACGCTTTCTCAAAACAATCATGATATGATATAAAAAGATGGTATCTTGCTAGCCCTTTCTGAGACAGCAAAACATAAAAGCAGAGCACCTTTAAGATCAAGGGTTGACTAGACATTGTAATTCATTGTAAGAGAGATCCAGTCACAATCATACTCAATGAAAATTAATAGTAATACATGCAAATGATAGAGGTGCTCTCCAACTGGTGCTCTTTAATAAGAGGATGATGACTCAGCATAAAAGTAAATAGATAGGCCCTTCATAGAGGGAAGCAGGGATTTGTAGAGGTGCCAGAGCTCGATTTTTAAATAGAGATGAATAACATTGAGCGGTATATTCTCATTGTCAACATAACAACCAAGAATCTCGATATCTTCCATGCTACGCACATTATAGGTGGTTCCCAATTAGAATGGTAAAGTTTTTACTCCCCCAACCACCAACAAGCACACTCCACGGCTAGCCCGAAACAACAGGTACCGTCCAAACCAGCAACAACCCTGGGGGAGTTTTGTTTAATTATTATGATTTGAGCATGGGACTGGGCATTCGGTTACCAACCATTTTCTCATGAATGATGAGCAGAGTCCACTCATCGTGATAATAACCCACCTAGCATGGAAGGTATATACAGCCCTAGTTGATACATGAGCTGTTCTAGCATACAAAACAGAATTTCATTTGAAGGTTTAGAGTTTGGCAAATGCAAATTTACTTGGAACGGCAGGTAAATACCACATATATGTAACACCCCAAAAAATTAATCTTGTTTTATTAATTAAAATTTTGTCAGAAAGATTTATTTTCTATTTTCTGACCTTTCTTTTAATTTCAGAGCTACTTCTTTTCTCTGGATTCCTTTTAATTTTTGTTTCCCTCTTATCTGAAACTTTTGGATAATATTGAAGGGCTTGAATGCTTTCTTAAAGCATTTGATTTTTGTTGGGTATGCAAGTGGAAGCATTTGTATAATACTTTTGCCAAGCATCAATTCTTTTAAAATGGCTTTTCCATTCTTTCAAGGGCTCCCATTGCACTGCAACCTATTTAAATATTTCTTTAAAAATTACATAAAAATTTGGAGATGTCAGTAGATGCATATAACTCATTTTTATGCAAAAATCCATCTTTGTGTTTTATAAATTTTGAGCAAACCATCCTCTTTTTCATTCTGGTCCAGTTTGGTATTTTGCACTGCAACCCTATTTTAAAACTCCTCTAGTGATCTTGGGATCTTTCCCGCTATTAGTACTTGCTACCAAACCCTTAAGTCCAGGATATTGGACCCATTTGAATAATTATGGTCCATGCAATAATAGCCTACATTTTCTGTCCAGATTTGGTTTTCTCAAAAACTTGCACTAACAAGTTTCTGGTTTTGCCAAACTAACCTTGCCACCATCACCTACACCTAAAGAGATCCCAGTCTGGTAAGTTTGGTGTCCAGAAAGATCTCCTAGGTGGCCTTGGCATATTGTCAAACAGCTGACGTGCATGACCAGAATTGGCATGCTCCCAACTTTGTATTAGAGACTTTCCTTCCTGGACAAACCAGCATGTCCCCTAGCCTCCTTTTGCCCACTATCCTAACCCTGGGTAGTTCCAACAGCACCAGAGCATTTTAGGTCACCCTAGCATTTCGTCGAGCACGTGGTGGGCATACCGAGAGCACGAGCGGAGCGTGCGTTTTGCACGCGCCTGCCCGAGCCGCCTCACCAACCCCCGAGCTTATCCTAGCCCTCTGCCGCTCACAGCATAGCGCCAAGGCCAGACCTGCTTCGTTCACGAGCACCTCAGCCTTCCCTCGTCTTCCCCCGCAAGCCGCCGGCGCCCGTGACCGTCTCTGCCGCAGCCAGCACCGCCCAAACCATCTCCGCTCGCCAGCTGCCTCCTTGTGCAGTGCCTCGACCGTCCGCTAGCTCCTGACGCCGTCCCCAACCTCGACGTGTCACCCTGCAAGCTACAGAGCAGCGGTTCACCGATCTTATCCGCCGCCACCGTCGAGCTTATCCTCTGGCAACCGACGAACCGACCTTGGCTAGCTATAAAAGGGCCCACAGAGCAAGGACACCACCGCAACCTCGCAGAGCCACCCCTCCTCACAACCTTGACTGGGAGTCGCCGTAGGCCACTGCCCCGTTTGCTCCCGAAGGCGCCATTCGCCCCAGAGCTCGCCGCCGGCGACCCCCTTCGCCCCCGAGACCCTTTCGACCACTGGGAGGATCACCCTGGAGCGGCGGATCCTTTCCCACCCTCGGATGGATCCTAGGAGCCGTCGTCCGCCGGCGAGGATCGTCGGGCCTCCGCCCCGGCTCGGCCGCGGGAGGAAGGAGAAGGGCGACTGGTCAAATATGACCAGTGGACCCAAGGGCCCCACCCGTCTGTGACTCCAGGCTCGGCTGAGCGTTTTAAGTGAAAGCGTAAAGCCCGAAGTACGTCTCTCCCTCTCGGAAGCGTATTCTAAGACGATGCGTTTTCCTTTTTCTGGTTTTTAATAAAGCAGAATTTTGACTAAACTTTGACTGGGCATATCTTTTTAAATAAAACTCCAAAGGAGTTGATTCTTTTTCCTACCTCTCTCAAATTTCACCTAGTTTATTTTAAGATTTATTTCAAAAATAATTATGACAACTTTTTGTACTGTTTTTTTTAAGTTTGTGTTAATTTGAATATTTTCAAAAATAGGATTTGGAGGGAAGATCAAAACTTTCAAAAGTTTTGGAGTGCACCTCACCTCTCTGCACCTTGAAGGCAAGCATCTTGAACTCCATTATGACATAAGCTGTGTGTTGTTCGCTAGAACATATGAACTCCATCAATATGCTAAAATGGACTAGCGTTATTTCATGTGGAAGTCATACTCTTGCATATCAACATATGGTGAAAATCTTTTCTGTTATATGTGTGATATTGGTGACAGTAGCCACTTCTCATGCCACATATGCCTGGTGATAGTTCGGATGGAGTCCGAAGGAAGATTGTGTTCCGGTGAACACAACCACGTGACGGACATCTCGTTGTGACGAGGATGTGCAGTGAGGCATGATGGGGCATGAGGGGTGGTGACCCTGTCAGGAAAACTGTGGAAAGTATCTGTTGTGCTAACCATGAGCCTCCTGAGTCGACCATAGATCGAGTCTTGTTCCAGTAACCCCCATGCTTGTTTTCGTACTACCACTTGTCCCTGCCGCGGGCAGGGTACGGTTCAGTAAGTTGTCAACCCCTTTCTTGGCACACACCGTACAGAGAGGCCATGGTGGAAGATACCGGGTGCATCCGGTAGGCATGCCACATGGTCCGGGGGCATGGGTGTTTCCGGTTGGGGCCGAGAGGGGGGCACCCCTTAGTAGCGCGCGATATAAATTTGATCCCATGCAAATCGAGGTTGTAGCCTCCCCACTTAGAGTTTTGCTTAACAAGTGTCGTGGGTGATTCCAGGCACCGGTAAGTTAAGCTGGTGTGTGCTGGTTGGGTGTGTTTTCAATTCAAAGACCGTAAGCGGAATTAGTCCCGGTGGACTAAAGGAATCCGTTACTCGTGGGTAAAGAGTACACCCTCTGCAGAGTTTATATCTATTCGAATAGCCGTATCCGCGGTTAAGGACTACAGTCTGGGATGGGTCAAGTGTCGGTCTTAGTGTCGGTCTTCGGAGGAAAACTTCTAAACCGGAATATTGATCATGACGTGTGACGAATGATGATTGTGATTATTATTACTGTGGATTAACCATTTATATTGTTGTTGAATTGTTGAGTATCCCTAGGATGGTTCTACCTCCAGAATACTCATTGTGATTATTATTATATAAGCCCTTTATGTGGTGTCGCTGAGACGCCCGACTGTGGCATACTTGTTATTTATTTTCTCTGTAAGCCCTTTATGTGGTGTCGCTGAGACGCCCGACTGTGGCATACTTGTTATTTATTTTCTCTGTAAGCCCTTTATGTGGTGTCGCTCAGACGCCCGACTGTGGCATGCTTGTTATTTAATTTCTTTATAAGCCCTTTATGTGGCGTCGCTCAGACACCCGACTGTGGCATGTTGATTATTTATTTTCCTTATAAGCCCTTTAGGTGGCGTCGCTCCGATGCCCGACTGTGGCACGCATGTGATTTATTTTTCTTATAAGCCCTTTATGTGGCGTCGCTCAGACGCCCGACTGAGATATGCTTTATATTATTATCCTTTCGAGGCGTCGCTTCAGACACCCGATCGGTTTATTTTATCTTCATTCTCTGATTGCTTATTCCTGTTTAATACAAATGACCTGCTCATGTGCATCATGAATTTTATTTCGGGACTGACTAAGTGATCGTGGATTATTTCAGTGCATGATTATCACCTGCTATGTTATACCTGTTTTCATGATGTTTGCGAGTACATTCAAAGTACTCACTGGCTTGTCCCTGGCTATTGTCTTGGCCAGATCTCTTGCTTGGAAAGGAGCACAACGACGACAGCCCCGGAACCTAGGCAATGGAGATAGCAGACGCGCGAAGATAGGAGTTATCCAGGTCAGCTGTTCCTGTGGGAAATGGAGTCCCATAGACGCTGATGATCCGCAAACCGCTTCTGCCGTCAACCATTAGAAAACTTTTGTTGTACTCATGGACCAGAATGGTCTTGTACTACATATTTTATATTTTGCTTGGAATTTCTGTATCAAGATTGTGTCTCATCAGCTAACAGTAATCCTGGGGCTGGTGAGCACAAGGACCATTGACTGGGAAATTTATATCCTGGAAAACCGGTCCTGACAATATACGAAGGTATGGTGGACACATGTGGAATAACTTTGAGGATTATGGAGGCAGATGCACAAGCAGTATTCCCGGTTAGTACAGGTGAAGGCTAGAAAGAGATTGGGAAGCGACCAGCTAGAGAGCGACAATAGTCATGAACATGCATTAAAATTAACCAACAGTGAATGCAAGCATGAGTAGGATATAAATCACCACGAACATAAATATCGTGGAGGCTATGTTGATTTTGTTTCAACTACATGTGTGAACATGTGCCAAGTCAGACCACTTGAATCATTCAAAGGAGGATACCACCCTATCATACCACATCACAACCATTTTAATATCATGTTGGCACGCAAGATAGACCATTATCAACTCTCAGCTAATTAAGCATGACATACACAGCTATGATCTCTAATTGTCATTGCAAGCATGTTTCATTCACAACACGATGAATCAAACACGATGAACTATCATATTTACAAAAACAAGAGAGGTCGAGTTCATACCAGTTTTTTTCATCCCAATCAATTCATCATATATCATCCTTATTGTCTTTCATTCGGACGACCGAACGGTGTGGATAATAATAATAGTGCACGTGCATTGGACTAAGCAAGAATCTACGAATATTTAATACAAGAGAGAAGACAAGGTAATATGGCTCAAGGTTTAATCAACAATGAAGCATATGAGAGCCACTAAGCATTTTCAATCATGGTCTTCTACTCTTGACCCCCAAAGAAAGAAAAGAAAGTATTTACACGGGAAAGCTCCCAACAAGCAAAAGAAGAACGATAAATCTTTTTGGGTTTTCTTTTATTTACTACTACTACAAGCAAGGAAAGTAAACTTGCTAAAAGCTAGAACTAATACTTTTTTTCTTAAGGTTTTTCTAGCACACAAGAAAAAGACTAAGAAAGAGAAATGAAACTAAGCATTGATAGTACAGTTGAAGAGTGTGTGAACATGAATGTATGGTCGGTGAGAAAAACGTACTCTCCCAAGCTTAGGCTTTTGGCCTAAGTTGGTCTATGGCCAGTATTGGCCTAATGGATATCCAAAATTGTAGTTGGGGTTGTACTGAGATGCGGCAGCTACTAGCTGCTGAGCTGTAGCTTGGAGACGGGCTGCTACCATCGTCTCATGATACTCATTTGCCTCCTCCCTGGTTATAGTATATCTCCCTTTTGCCTGAAAGTCAAACAAGGTAGGGGTAGGAAGAGCAATATGGACAGCGTGACGCCTGTTAAAGATTAGTCAATACTTGAGGGATTGTTCATCCCTCTCTATAAACCGGTGACTAACCATAGCATTGTAATCCAAATAAGCAAGCGGTAAAGGTTCATCATTTTCATGTATAGGCACACCAAGACGGCGGGCTATGTGGGTGGCATAAATCCCACCAAATAAATCTCCGTACAAACCATTATGATGTAGCCTACGTGCAACAATGGCTCCCATGTTATATTGTCTATCAACTAATACAACACTCTTGAGAACACTAAGATCAGGGACACACATGTGGAAAGCCTCATCTTTACCGTGTATGCATCTACCAATAAATTGAGCAGAGTAATGAATAGCAGGAAAATGAATACTCTCTATGGTAGCTTGTGTGATTTCTCTAGATTCCCCAACAGTGATACTAGCAAGGAAGGCTTTATATTCAGATTTGCGAGGATCACCCATATTGCCCCACTGCAGGAGCTTACAAGCATCATTAAAATCCTCTAAGTCTGTAGTGTAAGATTTATCAAAGAGATCAAACAGGACAGTGTGAGAATTACATGAAGATTAAAATTTAAACCTTCTCAAAAAGTTATCAGTTAAGTAACGGTATTGAGGGCACTTATCTTGCATTAAGCCCTCGAGGTCAGCATTAAGCACATATGCGTGAAATTCCTCCTTAATGCTTACCCAAACCATAAATTCCTCCGACGGCCATTCACAAGGCCGCACTTCAGCTTCCCTCGGTACTTCATCGTCCGGCTCACGCATCGCGAGCCTTGGTTCTTGCTTCCTTGAAGAACCACCTTGGAAGATTTTCCTATGCATTTTTGTGAAATTTTCTGAAATTTTTAGTAACTCAAAGTAAAAATTAACCAAACTCAACAAGATTGATAGCAACAACTCCTACAAGTGCCTAGAGACTATATCATGCATTAGAACTACATGGGACCAAAGAAATTTGACATCCAAGCTCAAGAACAAGGTCACCACAGCAGCAAAAATTTGCAATAAATAAAGCACTAGAGCAAAAACTAATTGGACCAATGGAGGAGTCACATACCAAGGAACAATCTCCCCAAATAGTTTTGTGAATGGAGCTTTGAGCAAGGAGATCGAAAATGGCAGCAAGATGAGCTAGAACTAATGCTTGAGGTGGATAGTGATTTTTTTGGGAGGAAGAAGAAGGGTATGGGTGCATGAATAAGTGGAGGGGGGCCACGTGGTGCCCACGAGGTAGGGGGGCACACCCTGTGAGGGTGGCCAGGTGCTGGCTCCCCTCGCTATGTTTTTTGTGCCATACGTTCTCAAATATTCTAGAAAAAAATCATATTTCATTTTCGGGGCATTTGGAGAACTTTTATTTCTGGGGTATTTTTTATTGCACGGATAAGTGTGGAAACAGACAGAAAATACTATTTTTGCTTTATTTATCCTAATTAACAAAAGGTAAAAGGAGGGTACAGAAGGTTGTGCTATCTAGATTCACCCATCTCATGCTCATCAAAAGGAATCCATTAACAAGCTTGATCAAGTCTTGTTAATAAACTCTTTCCGAATAACATGAAACCGAAGAATTTTCGAATAACACTAGGTTACCTCAATGGGGATATGTATGTCCCCAACAATAAGAATGTCATATGTCTTCTTGATAGTAGGAAGAGGAAATTCAAAACCTCCAATAGTGATAGTTGAAATTTTTCCAATATAATTGATAGTGTGTACCCGAGGTTGTTTCCTCGTATAGTGTGCCGTATGCTCATTACCATTGACATGAAAAGTGACATTGCCTTTGTTGCAATCAATAACAGCCCCTGCAATATTCAAAAGGGGTCTACCAAGGATAATAGACATACTATCGTCCTCGGGAATATCAAGGATAACAAAGTCCGTTAGAACAGTAACATTTGCAACCACAACAGGAACATCCTCACAAATACCGACAGGTATAGCAATTGATTTATCGGCCATTTGCAAAGATATTTCAGTAGGTGTCAACTTACTCAAGTCAAGTCTACAATATAAAGAGAGAGGCATAATGCTAACACCGGCTCCAAGATTACATAAAGCAGTTTTAACATAGTTTCCTTTAATGGAGAAAGGTATAGTAGGTACTCCTGGATCTCCTAATTTCTTAGGTATTCCACCCTTAAAAGCGTAATTGGCAAGCATGGTGGAAATTTCAACTTTAGGTATCTTTCTTTTGTTGGTAATAATATCCTTCATATACTTAGCATAAGGATTTATTTTAAGCATATCAGTCAAACGCATACGCAAAAAGATAGGTCTAATCATCTCAGCAAAGCGCTCAAAATCCTCATCATCTTTTTTCTTGGATGGGTTAGGAGGAAAAGGCATGGGTTTCTAAACCCATGGTTCTCTTTCCTTACCGTGCTTCCTAGCAACAAAGTCTCTCTTATCATAACGTTGATTCTTTGATTGTGGGTTATCAAGATCAACAGCGGGTTCAATCTCTACATCATTATCATTGCTAGGTTGAGCATCATCATGAACATCAGCATTAACATTATCACTAGGTTCGTGTTCAAAACTAGATATTGTCTCAGCATCAGAAACATATATATCATTGGGATTCTCAGGTGTGTTAGCCACAGGTTCACTAGAAGCATGCAAAGTCCTATCATTTTTCTTTTTCTTCTTCTTAGAAAAACTAGGTGCATCTAAATTAGCTCGCTGAGAATCTTGCTCAATTCTCTTAGGGTGGCCCTCAAGATACAAAGGTTTCTGAGTCACTTTACCACCTCTAGTTGCAACTCTAACAACATAGTCATTATTCTTACTATTTAATTCATTGAGAAAATCATTATGAGCCTTAAGTACTTGTTCTACTTGAGTGGTAACCATAGAAGCATGTTTACTAATGAGTTTCAATTCATCTTTTACTCTAGACATATAATCACTCAAGCGTTCAATCATATAAGCATTACGTTGCAATTGTCTACCAACATAAGCATCGAAGTTTTCTTGTTTCACAATAAAATTATCAAAATCATCTAAGCATTGGCTAGCAGACATATAATGAGGAATATCACCTTCATCAAATCTATAAAGAGAATTTACCTTTAGTACCTGTGTCAGGTTATCAAGACCATGTATTTCTTCAATAGGTGGTAAATTCTTAACATCTTCAGCTTTAATACCTTTTCCATTCATAGATTTCTTTGCCTCTTGCTTATCTTCAAGACTGAGAAATAGAACACCCCTTTTCTTCGGAGTTAGCTTAGGGGCTGGTTCAAGAAGTGTCCGATTATTTTCATTGGCCAACATATTATTGAATAGTAATTCAGCTTCCTCAACCGTTCTTTCCCTGAAAACACAACCAACACAACTATCCAGGTGGTCTCTAGAAGCATCAGTTAGTCCATTATAAAATACATCAAGTATTTCATTCCTCTGAAGTGGATAATCAGGCAAAGAATTAAGTAATTGGAGAAACCTCCCCCAAGCTTGTGGGATACTCTCTTATTCAATTTGCACAAAGTCATATATTTCTCGAAAGGTAGCTTGTGTCTTATGAGCGGGAAAATATTTAGCAGAGAAGTAATACATCATTTCCTGGGGACTACACACATAGCGAAGATCAAGAGAATTAAACCAAGTCTTAGCATCACCCTTTAACGAGAAAGGAAATAACTTAACGAGATAGTAATAATGAATCTTTTCATCGTTGGTAAATAGGGTGGCTATATCATTCAACTTTTCAGATTCATATCCATGGAAAGGATCAGATTCAACCAAAGTAATTAACTCAGGATCAATAGAGAAATCATAATCCTTATTAGTAACAAAGATAGGTGAAGTAGCAAAAGCAGAGTCATATTTCATTCTAACATTCAAAGACTTTTCTTTGAGCTTAGCTAATAATTTCTTAAGATCATATCTATCGTTGCAAGCAAGAAAGTCTCTAGCAGTTTCTTCATCCATAACATAACCCTCTGGAATAACAGGCAATTCATATCTAGGGAGACAAGCTTCATTATCACTTTCATAAATATTATCGATTTCAATATTTGCATTCTCCCTAACCTTAGCAATTTGTTCATCTAGAAATTCACCTAGTGGCACATTATTACCAAACATGGAAGTAGCTTCATCATACATAGCAGAAGTAGCACCATCAAGAACATGCGACATATCAGATTCAATAGCAGGAGTAGGTGTCGCTAATTTTCGAGCATAAAGTATTCAACCCAAATTTATTGATTCGACACAAGGGGATCCAAACAATACTCTTAAGTATTAGCAGTTGAGTTGTCAATTCAACCACACCTGGAAACTTAGTATCTGCATCAAGGTAGTTTAGTAGCAAAGTAATATGGAAATACTGGTAACAGCAATAAAAGTAACGGTAGTGTTTTTGTGATTTTTGTAATAGTATAAGCAAAAAAGTAAATAAGCAACAAGCAATATGTGAAAAGCTTGTAGGCATTGGATCGGTGATGACGAATTATGTCGGATGCAATTCATCATGTAGAAGTTATAACCTAGGGTGACACAGAACTAGCTCTAGTTCATCAATGTAATGTAGGCATGTATTCCGAGTATAGTCATACGTGCTTATGGAAAATAACTTGCATGACATCTTTTGTCCTACCCCCCCCC
>LR738711.1:338878712-338900500 GCA_902687465.1 Secale cereale | reverse complement strand
AGTGGGGTCCTAGTGGAAACTAAGGGATATTAAGGCCTCCTTTCAATAGAGTACCGAACCAAAGCATTAACACACAATGAATACATGAACTCCTCAAACTACGGTCATCACGGGGAGTGGTCCCGATTGTTGTCACTTCGGGGTTGCTGGATCATAACGCATAGTAGGTGACTATTGGCTTGCAAGATAGGATCAAGAACACACATATATTCATGAAAACATAATAGGTTAAGATCTGAAATCATGGCACTCGGGCCCTAGTGACAAGCATTAAGCATAGCAAAGTCGTAGCAACATCAATCTTAGAACATAGTGGATACTAGGGATCAAACCCTAACAAAACTAACTCAATTACATGGTAAATCTCATCTAACCCATCACCGTCTAGCAAGCCGACGATGGGATTATTCATGCACGGCGATGAGCATCATGAAATTGGTGATGGAGGAAGGTTGATGATAATGATGGCAACGATCTCCACTCTCCGGAGCCCCGAATGAACTCCAAATCAGCCCTCCCGAGAGAAATTAGGTGTTGGCGGCGGCTCCTTATCGTAAAACGCAATAATTCTTCCTCTCTGATTTTTCCTCCCCGAAAGTGAATATATGGAGTCTGGGGGTACGTAGGTGGAGCATCATGGGGCCCACAAGGCAGGGGGCGCGCCCAGGGGGAGGGGGTGCTCCCCCCACCCTCATGGACAGGGTGTGGGCCCCCTGACGTGGATCTTTCCGTTGATATTTTTTATACTTTCCAAAATAATTCTTCGTGGATTTTCAGGTCATTCCGAGAACTTTTTATTTCTGCACAAAAACAACACCATGGCAATTCTGCTGAATACTGTGTCAGTCTGGGTTAGTTCCATTCAAATCATGCAAGTTAGTGTCCAAAACAAGGCCAAAAGTGTTTGGAAAAGTAGATACGTTGGAGACGTATCATAAGATGATGCCTGTACGCCCACCTTCATCCTATTGGAATGACATGCAAAAACAAGCGCAGGGAAAAGACTAGGTAGCTTATTAGTTCCATATCCTTCCCCGTCAAGGGCCAAGGGAAGTAATAAGAACCTTCATAATCAATGGTATATAGTGAGAAAGAGAAGGAGCCTCTCCCACTCCTCTTTTCTCCCCATGATTTCTCAACAACGAACGCAAAGGATGCGTGGGTGCGTGAGGACCCTGTAAGGGGATGCTTGCCGGGGTGTGTCAGCCACTGGATTCACATCAGTGTTCAACTCAGGATTTTCCCCTAGCAGGGTAAAATGTAGGACTGAGTTCTTCACGGGGAAAGAGGGGGGGTGGAGCTTGATCACGCACAGTTTCTCTCGTCCTTGCTTCCGGGCACTCTGTCTTGGAGTTAGAAGTGCCTTGACAAGGGACCGCGAGGAGAGCGGCATCTCCGCACACCTCGCATCTTCTTCTGGTCGCAGACGACATAGAGCTTGCATCACTTGTACAAAGTACGTCTACTGTGGCACATGGCGGTCCCTTGTCGTCATCGTCAACTTTGATATGGCGGAGATGCACGAAAGAGTTCGTAAAGGACGTAACCACGAAACCGCCTCGCCCTCGCGACGATGATGGAGGCGGTGATGACGAAGATCGACGTGATGTTTATGACTTTAGGATCACAAAAGCGTTCCCCCTACCCGGCGGGCCAAAGATGACATGGGGAAACACGATCACCTATGGGGCCATCAGTCCCGTTGTGGTTCG
The DNA here is from genome assembly GCA_902687465.1 of Secale cereale. Classification (NCBI taxonomy): domain Eukaryota; kingdom Viridiplantae; phylum Streptophyta; class Magnoliopsida; order Poales; family Poaceae; genus Secale; species Secale cereale. The sequence goes on along the minus strand of LR738711.1, from coordinate 338,898,788 downwards.
GCGGGGGGAGGTCACATTGCACAATGAGTAGAAGCCATAGGACAGCACGACGATGTTGACACTGATGTTTTTTACCCAGGTTCAGGCCGCCATGAGGCGTAAAACCCAACTCCTTGTTTAGTGGAATTGATGGGAAGATACAAAAAAATGCAACGCTCGTGCCCAGCAAGGAAGCCTTGGGGAGAGCAGCTACGCGTGTACAAGTGTGTGAGGGTACGAATCCTTCTTAGTTAGCCATGGACCTCCTTTTAGAGTTTAAGGGGCATCCACAGTGGCAAACAATCACTATTTGTTGATTAGATAGCTAACAGTGCTATCATACGTAACTCTAGTAGTTAGGAAAAAGTTCATTTAATGCACTGCTTGGTGCCATGCTGAGGATGCAGCCGGGCAAGCCTGCCGCGCATCTTAACCATCTCTTGCTCGTCTGCTTGACACGCCTATGGACGGGTGTCATTTGGACGTAATCTATCTTGCAAGCGGCTGCCATGTGCTTACTGCAAGCCACTTAATCATTTGACGGCTCGACACCGCACTGATGACTGACTCGCGTCATGGTGCGGTGGAGCGGTGGTGCCTTGGCGGGGAGATCCGCCACCCGACGGTCCCGGCAAGCCTGACGAGGAAAATTTGGACTTGCTCTTGGGGCAGCCTCGACCTGGCCAGGATCTCCTGCCTGGCTAGGGAGGCTTTCCAAGATGAAACCTTCCTATCTTGGCTTGTCTTGCTCTTCTTGATCTGCTCTTTGTCCTCTCAAAGAGCATCTTCTCTGGCTTGGCCTTGCTACACATGTTGTTGCTGAATATATCCTTGTCGAGCCTTTGGCTGCCGGGGCCAAAATCCTACTATCCGTGCACAAGTCAGGGGAAATATACGCCCCTGTTTGTGTACCCCGACACTAGCATTCAACGATTTTTATTTCAACTTGACTAGCAATTTCTTAAGATCATCTCTATCCTTCCGAGCAAGAAAATCCCTAGCTATCTCCGCATACATACCATAACCCTCAGGTATATCATGCAATTCATATCTAGGACAACTAGGTGTAATAGGTGTTTCATATTTTTCAGTTTCAAAGACTTCATCAGTTTCAATAATTTCATCAGTTTCAACATTCTCAATATTTTTTACTCTAGGAAGTTGTTCATCAAGAAATTCACCTAATGGCACATCATCATTAAGAAAAGTACTAGCATCATCGTAAGTACCATTCATAGCGGAAGTAGCATCATCAATTACCTGCGACATATCTGGATTAATAGCAGGTGGTGATGTTTCAAGTTTACTCAAAAAAGAAGGTGACTCAAGTGTAGAGCAAGATGACAGTTCCTTACCTCCCCTCGTCTTAGAGCGAATGATCTTGGTTCTTTCATCCTTAAGATTCCTCATAGTAATCAACAGATATAAATCCCAAGTGACTCAGCAAAGAGAGCTATGCTCCCCGGCAACGGTGCTAGAAAAAGGTCTTGATAACCCAGAAGTACAGGGAATCGCAATAGTTTTGGCGGGTAGAGTATTCAACCAAAATTTATTGATTCGACACAAGGGGAGCAAAGAATATTCATGAGTATTAGCAGTTGAGTTGCCAATTCAAGCACACCTGAAAGATTTAATATCTGCAGCAAGGTTGTTTGTAGCAAAGTAGTATGATAGTATAATAACAGTAACGGTTTTGTGGAGATTGTAACAGCAGCAGCAACATCAAAAGTAAATTAGCAAAGATCAATATGTGCAAAACTCGTAGGCATTGGATCAGTGATGAGAACTGTGTCGGATGATATTCATCATGTCACAGTCATAACCAAGAGCGATGAAGAACTAGCTCCACTTCATCAATGTAATGTAGGCATGTATTCCATATATTATCATATGTGCTTATGGAAAAGATTTGCATGACGTCTTTTGTCCTACCCTCCCATGGCAGTCGGGTACTAATGGAAACTAAGGGATAATAAGGCCTCCTTTTAATAGAGAACCTGAAGAAAGCCTTAGCACTTATTGAATACATGAACTCCTCAAACCACGACAATCACCGGAAAGAATCCCAATTATTGTCGCCTTGGGGTATGTAGACCATAACACGTAATAGCTGCATATAACTTGCAAGATGGGATGATGACCACATATATATTCATAAAGGATAATAGGTTCTGATTTGAAATCATGGCACTCGAGCCCTAGTGACAAGTATTAAGAATAGCAAAGTCATAGCAACATCAAAACATAGTGGATACTAGGCATCAAGCCCTAACAAACCTAACTCGATTACATGATAAATATCATCCAACCCATCACCGTCCAGCAAGCCTACGATGGAATTACTCACTCCCGGCGGTGAGCATCATGAAATTGGTGATGGAGGAAGGTTGATGATGACGACGATGATGAATTCCACTCTCCGGAGCCCCGAACGGAGTCCCGATCAGCCCTCCCGATAAAATAACAGGAGGTGGGGGTGGCTCCGTATCGTAAAACACGATGAATCCTTCTCTCTGATTTTTTACGCGAATAGGTATATATGGAGTTGGAGTTAGGGTTGCTGGAACTCTAGTGGCCCCATAAGCTTGGGAGACGCGCCCGGGAGGGGGCTAACCGCATTTCGCCAGTATTTTTTATATTTTCCATAAATATTCTCCGTAAATTTTTAGGAAAATTTGAGAACTTTGATTTCTGCACAAAAATAAAACCATGGTCTCGGATTCAGGGCTCCACGGACCCAAGAAAGGTTCGAACTCTGGGGCCTGTGTGAAGAAATCAACCTCCCCAGCCTATTAACTCGCCGATCTCGTGGCCTAGCTCGATGAATGGGAAGGTAAAGAGACTCAGCAGTTTACCCAGGTTCGGGCCACCTTGCGGTGTAAGACCTACTACTGCTTCGGGTTGGATTATCCTGGCGGGGGGCTGAGCATGAACTAGTACAGAGGAAGAACAGCCTCAGGAGGCGTGTTCTTGGGTGAGTGTTAGCTAGCTCGGGTTCTCCCCTCTCTATGTTGGTGGCTAGTCTATATATATAGCGGCCCGGGTGCTCTTCCTCCAAAACGAAAGAGGGAAGGGATCCCATAATGGACAATTTGAAAGGTGACAAGAAGTACAACTTACGAATGAAAGGTTGTCTTCACCTGCAAAGCCTCTGGTCGTGACGCCATGGTGGGATCGGCGGTGACATCCATCCTCCTGTCCTGGCGGTCTTGGTCTTGTTGCACAGGAATGGAAACCATTGGCTGATTCCTCGGGACTCTGCGACAGTGCTTCCCTCCTTAGAACCAAAGAGGAAACATGCTACTATGTGCCCACTGGTTCCCGCCTAGCCTTGGTCGTCATGGCTAGCGTCACTTGTTCCTCAGGAGGTGGGCGCTTGCATAGCAAACTCCGCTCCTCAGGAGGCCACCTAGGAGGCCGCTCCCTTCGGAGGTCTTGACGTCGTCCGCCTCGTGAGGCTTGGACCCTCGCGAGGGTCTTGTCGTGTCGATGTTGAAGATGGCCCGTATCACGCCACTAATGGAGCCACGCGGCGGGCCGCAGGAAGGAAACTCTAGGTACCTTGGTTCCCAGAATGCCGACAGTAGCCCCCGAGCCCATGACACGCTCGGCCTTGGCTTCGAGGCGAAGCCAAGGGGCAAGGGTGAAGCGCGGCAGGCCCCAATCACCGGCGGACTGAGTTGACACGTGGGGTTTGATAGGACGTTGGCGTCTCCATTTCCCCATGCAGCCTTGGCTACCGATCGATTGGATAACTGCCTTGTGTATGCAGAAAGGCCAACATTTTTCGGGGCGCTTGTATTCTTCTTCCTTTCCCGCGGGATCGCGCCGACCTGACCAGACTCCTCGCCATCTCTAGCCAACTTGTCCGCCATGACTCCCATATCTAAGATAGGGAAATCCCGCGCAGTTACGGAGCCCGCGCCGGGACCGGAGCCAACGCTGGATTGGTCCACTGTGGCAACCAAGAGGGGTTGGACAAGGTCTGGCGAGCTCTTGCCGCCGATTTGAATGAGTGGAGGGAGACGGCGGTCTAGCCCACTTCTCGGGCCTTGGCCGAGATGGGGGCTACCGAAATCCCTCTTCACCTCCATGCCTTCCTCGCCAGACTATTGCCCCCATTCTATGACTTCTTTAACGTCGTGCATTCACATTACCAGATCCGTGCGCTGCTTCTCGATCCTGGTTCCATCGTCCTCCTCTCCGCTTTCGCCCTCTTATTCGAGGCCTTCATAGGCATCGCTCCGTTTGTGGCCTTGCTCCACCACTTCTTCTCGCTTCGCCTAGTTGATGGCAGGTTACGCTCGGGGTATGTGTCGCTTTAGGCGGTGGCGGCAACTGCCGGCTCCGGCATCAACATCTCCCTCCGCCCGGATGTGAGGGAGTTCCGGAAGCACTAGGTGTACGTAGACGCCACCGTGCAAAGCCCCCTTCTTATTCTTCTCATGGTGCCAGTGGAACCATGCTCTAGTTGGGGGCATGTAGAGCTCACCGATCCGTGGGTCACGGCAGTCTTGTCGAGTCTGGTGGCGCTGAAGCAGGCCGGGGTGCCGATGGCGATGGTGGTGAAGGAGTTTCTCCGGCAGCGAATTGCCCCGCTCTAGCGCCACACCCGCCTAATGTGGGCCTTCTCTGGTTCGGGCGATCCCATGAGGGTTCAGGTACCCCCGCTCTCCCCTAAAACACTTCGAGAGGTGCTGAGGCTTCTGCCAGGCGGCGATCTGGGCGCGCTTCCCCTCGGGGGTCTCCCTTGTATAATTACCCGGTTGGGAAGGCCTTCGCCGAGAAGATGTCCTGCTTCGACCAATGAGGGCTCCTACCCGCGGGCCATGAGAGGCTACGCGAGAACCCTATCTTGGTGGCTCCCGTGCTTGTCGGCCCGGAGGCACATGCCCCTGAGTTGGTCGCAGGGGGGCGTGCGCCGCCAGGCGCTCCTAAGGCGACAACTGAAGGGCAGGAGCCGCCAAGCACTCCTGATCTAGTCGCTGGAGAGCAGGGCCCGCCACGCGCTCCCGAGGTGGCCGCTAGGGGGTAGGTACCACCAAGGGCTCGTGAGGCGGCAGTCTTCACACTCGCGGGCAATGCGGGGGAGGGTCTGCCCATGGGTGCGGCCGCCACCTCCGTCACAAAGGGCAGCGCGCCAACCTTCAGCGCACCACTTCCAAAGGCCAGGGGTGGCGCAAGAGGAAGGGATTCCGGAATTGCCGCGGCGACACCCCATGGGCCCTAAAATAGAGGAAGTGGATAGATGTGGATGATTAAGTACCTTCCCTTCCAGATCCCCAAATATCACGTCCTTTCCTGACTTCTACTCTCTAGGATCCCTTCGGTCACCGCGGTGAGGCCGCCCAGGGTGCGGCCTCCGGAGGCCGTTATTTCGCCCCCTGCTCTAGGTCTCCTAGGCCGAATGACGGTGTGGGAGGCGACGCCGGTCCATGGGCCAGGGCCACAGCTGGGAGGCCATGAGCCTGCCCTCCCGTCGTCCCTCCGCTGGAGCCACCTCCGGGGCACAGAGGTCGTGCCCAGGGCTCCTACATTGGTTCCAGCCGTTGGCGTGGTGACCCCATGGCGGCTTCATCTTCAAGCGGCGAGGCTATACCCCGCTGCACCCTGGTCTGGGTACGGGAAGTGGTTGGAGGAGATCTGGCCACCAGCCCCCTACCAGGGACGGGTGAGTCATCTCGCGCACCTTCGGTAGCCCTAGGCGTGGAGGAGGGGCTCGGCCGGACACTGGAGCTCGCACACGGGTGCAGCACCATCCACCACGAATTTCTCCAGGAAGCGACAAGTGCGCTAGGTCGGCTAGGGGTGGAGGTTGCCGATGTCGACGTACACCTCGAGGCGGAGGGCCTTTGCCTAGCGCGGGAGTGGCATCAACTGAAGGGCGCCATTAAACTTGGGCACCTGCAGCATGAGCGCGCCCGCATAGAGGCCGAGGGATCCCTTGCAATTTCCCAGAAGTCTATCACCCGTGCTTCAGAGGAGATCCGTGCCGTGGATCATCGTTGCAAGCCAGCCGATGAGCGCGAGAGGGAGCTCGAGGGCTTGAAAGCTAGCCTGGAGAGTCAGGTTCTAGTGCGCAGGACCACCCTTGCAATGCTGCTAGGGGAGCCCTTCACCTATGCGGCAGGGGCCCGAGCACATGAGGTGGCGCTGGCGCTCGAGTCGTTGGAGCACAACCTGTAGTGTGGGCATCTAGAGCACACCCTTGCCTCTAGGGAGGAGAGGGTTCGGCAGGAGGTCGATGAGAAGGTGGTGAGGATTCGCCAGGCCCTACTTGGCGAATATCACCAAAAGCTGGGGCTTCAGGAGGATTGCTTCAAGCAGCGGCGAGCCGAACTACAGGGCCGGATCGATGCCTATAAGGCGAAACTGGCTGCGGCAAAATGGCGCGGGAAGGCCGCCAAAGGTGGCTGTGCTACTGCTGAGGCCGAGATGTCCTCGCTTCAAGAACAGGTCGCGGGTGCCTCATCTCTTGTGGAGAGGACTTCCGATAATGCGAGTCACCGCCGCACGTTATAGAGCAAGAGTTCCTCAATGATCGAGGACCTCAGGGTCAGGGCGAACTGGACTTTGGACACCATATGAGAAACAAGTGTCGCCCGCCCGTACGGAGATGACAACGCAGGCTACCTCCGCTTCTTTACCCAAGTCGTGACCTGCCTCGAAGGCAGGGACGCGAGGGCGCACCAGCTTGCTAAATAGAGGATCCGGGACCTCCTTGGGCGTGCATTCTCGTGCATCTTTAGCTACCTCCTCGGCCTTGATCCTGACTTTGATTACAACGCCGCGATAGCCCCCATGCCCGGGGTGAGCCAGGGCGATCTGGCCAGTTGGGTTGATGACCTGGTCAGGGAATTCACCCAGGCCGACGATGTAGCTATAGTTGCAGCGAAGAGGGTGAGGCTTGCAATGATTACAATAACGGCGATGATGGTGATAGCGCGCTTCGCTAGGCTTGTAATCCCCTGCTTTTCCTGCAAAGATTTCAGGTATGGCCCCGCGAGGGCATGAAAGCATTTGGGTGGGGGGCTGCCTTGTAATGTATGAAACAATGATATGTTCTCCAAATTCATTCCGAAAACATTTCGTCGTATGCCGGAGGCTCTCGGCTAGAGTAGTTGTCGTGAAGGGGTTCTTGTGTCGCGGAGACACTCCTATCTTGAGGCGGGCCCTTCGGGGGGCTCGCGAGGGCCTAAGCCTCCTGGGGTTCCTACTGGCCCACTCAAGAATGCCATGTGAGGAGCACATTGCCAAGTTCAGCAAGGTGTGCGCGTGGCGGCCCTGCATTAGTTGCACCCTTTGCCCTGTGGGGGCCTTGACACTGCTCAGGCTAGCCCAACTGTGCACACCACACCCAGCTCGAGGGGTGTAGTAGGCATGAGCCATGCTTCTTAACACAAACCCAAGGGCAAGAAAACACAGCGAATCGAAAAGCTTCCCCCTTTTTTTCTTTCAATAAGCACGCGAAACTCCAAATTTCATTCCATAGACGGCGAATTGGGTTATAGAAAAAGCAAATGGGCAAAAATAGACAACCACATCCGGCGCCTACACTAGTCTTCTCACCAGCGTGGAGCTCAGTGCTTCCACTCGCCATAGGTATAGTCATTGGGGGTCAGTGTCGACTGCCAGCGTGGAGCATAATGCTTCCACTAGGACATGGGTGGGAGCCCCTGTGCGGCCCGAGGGCAGCGCTCAGGGGACTCCGGGGCATGTACAACCCCTACTCATTATTATGTGAGAGTGTCACGAGCGGAGATCTTCACATACATTCCTGGCACCTTGCGAGGACCCCGCCCGACACATCCCCTGACAACCGCGGGGGCGTCTGGAAACTAGGACGAGACAAAGGGGAAACTGGGTACGCTGGTGGAGCTCCGACGGTCGCAGGCCCTTTACCGGGGGAAGGGATCGCCGACGCCTTCACCAGGGGAAGACCTACCTCTGGGTGGCGTGCGCCACCGTCGTGGTAGCGCCCTGCGCAGCATGGCTCCGGGAAGCCTATGGCGCCCCCACCCCCCGCGCAGCCCCCAGTGCATTACGCTCCTCTTATGTCAGCAATGTCCCGAGGTGCATGGCTGTGGTCGTGGCTTAGTTAACCTGTGACTCAAGGTTAGCGCAATCGTGTTCCAAATATATTGGATGTACCTGGTGGCTGCTGCTGTCGAAGACGGCTCCGAGGCATCGGTGTGGCCCGCTAGGGGCCACGGTCTTGTGCGGCCTCGGCGGTCCAGATGCCAAGTCTGGCGAGGGGAGCGAGCATGAGCTTCTTCCTTGTGGGTACAGCGAGCTCATCAACGGAGGTACCGGGGCACCGGGGGTGTCGTCCCGGGGCCGGCACCAAGCCCACTTGCTACTCTGTTCGCCACCCTTGGTGTCAGGTCATGTTGATCGGGGGTGGCATTTTGGCACGACCCTGGGCGGGTCTACCTACCCCGGCCGTACCTTGGGCGAACGCATCCTGGGTTGGGCGAGCGGCATCGTGTGCCAGCTTGTCACTACCAAATCCTTCGGACCCCCTAAGGAAGGGCATGCGGGCAGAGCAAGGGCAAATGCAGACCCCTGGCGGCATTCAGAATGTACGCAGGGTGTAGAATGGCCTTGCGCCATTGCAGGGTGCGTCGAGCAGCTCGGCGAGCCACTCCAGCAAGGCGTCGCGACCGGCTTCTGCCATCCTTCATCGCAGCAACTCTCGTGCCATGATGAGAGCGGCTCGCGTGTTTGCCTGCTACCGGCGAGCGCGTAGCATTGACACCACCATGTAGCCTGAAGACGGCACTATGGCGCGGTTATGGTGCCACACGGGTGTGGGTGGTGACCCGTACCACCGATGGTCAGCGGCGCCGGCTGCCATCCGGCCACGAGGATCATATAGTGGAGGCCTTCGTGGCCGGGAGGTGCCGCCCCAGCAGGCCGAGTGGTGAAATGCTAAGTGTGAACTCGAGGCTTTCCCGCCATGGTGGTGATGGAGCAAATGGTGAGGAAGAGGCTTCGACACGCCCCTACCTGGCGTGCCAAATGTTGGATTCACGGCTCCGCAGACCCATGAAAGGTTCGAACTCTGGGGCGTGTGGAAATAACTCAACCTATCCTGCCTACTAACTAACCAATCTCATGGCCCAGCTCAATGAACAGGAAGGGCAAGAGACACAACAGTTTACCCAGGTTCGGGCCACCTTGCGGTGTAAGACCCTACTCCTTCTTTGGGGTGGATTAGCCTCGCGGGGGGCTGGGGATGAGCTAGTACAGAGGAAGAACAACCTCAGGAGGAGTGTTCTTTGGTGATTGTTAGCTACCTTGGGTTCTCCCCTCTCTATGCTGGTGGCTAGTCTATATATATAGTGGCCCGCGTCCTCTTCCTCCAAAACGAAGGCCGAAAGGGATCCCACAACGGACAATTTCAAAGGGGACAAGAAGTATATCTTATCCTGACGAAAGGTGGTCTTTGCCTGCAAAGCCTCTGGTCGCGACGTCGTGGTGGGACAAGCGATGACATCCGTCCTACCGTCCTAGCGGTCTTGGTCTTATTGCACAGAAATGGAAACCTTTGGCTGATTCCTCGGGACTCCATGACTGCGCTTGCCTCCTTATCAAGAAAGAGGAAACCTGCTACTATGTGCCCACTGGCACCATCCTGGCCTTTGTTATCATGGCTTGCATCACTTGTTCCTCGGGAGTTGGGCGCTTTCATAGGAAACTCCACTCCTCAGGAGGCCGCCTAGGGAGGCCGCTCCCTTCGGAGGTCTTGACGTCGTCCTCCTCGCGAGGGTCTTATCATGTTGATGTTGAAGATGGGCCATACCAGTCCGGTGATGGAGCCACGAGGTGGGTCGCAGGCAGGCAAGTCTGGGTACCCTGGTTCCCAGAACGCCCACACATGGCAATTCTACTGAAAACATTGTCAGTCCGGGTTAGTTCCATTCAAATCATGCAATTAGAGTCCAAAACAAGAGCAAAAGACGTTGGAAAAGTAGATACAATGGAGACATGTCACTGGTTGCTCCTCTGGATACTAATAAGGATTTCGTTATTTACTATGAGGCTTCATGACATGGATTAGGTTGTGTCTTAATGCAAGAGCGCAGAGTGATTGCTTATGCCTCTCGCCAATTACACCCTCATGAGGAGAACTATCTAGTTCATGACCTCAAGCTAGCTGTTGTCATATATGCAGTAAAACAATGGCGACATTACCTTCTCGGTAATCATTGCGAGATCTTCACCGACCACCAAAGTATGAAGTACATGTTTACTCAACTCGACCTAAACCTCCGTCAGCAGAGATGGATGGAGACCGTAGCAGATTATGACTTAGGTATTTCCTCTACCCTAGGCAAGGCTAATGTAATGGCCAATGGCTTGATCCATAATTCCTATTGCAACTACATCGAGGATTGTAATGTTCAGCCCTTGCCTATTGAAGAATTCAGAAAGCTGAACCACCATATTGTTCTTCCTGGTGCACTTGCTCCCCATCCTAAATAGTTCCACAAAATGAACCTCTATGTTGTTTCCTAGGATTCTCTCAATACACTAGTTGCTAAACCAGATCTCGTTGAATCCATCAAATGGCTTCAAAAGCGTATGATGAAGTCGAGAGGATTAAACGCTATCTCCTATATGGAAAGCCCTCATTCTTCACTGTTACTAATGATGGCGCTTTGTACTTCAAATGTCACCTAGTGGTATCAAGTAAGAAGAAAAACCTGGATATGACTCACCAGGTTATGAAAGAAGCTCATGATACGCCTCTGCCTATACATCCCGATAGTACCAAGTTGTACCAAGACATTTGTCAGAGAGTATGGTGGTCAAATATGAAGCAAGACATTGCACACTATGTTGCCGAGTGTGACATTTTCCATCAAATCAAAACAGAACATAAAAGGCATGCTGGAACTCTACAACCTATCACTGTTCCTGAATGGAAATGGGACCATGTTGAAATGGACTTCATCACTGGATTTCCCAAATCACAGAAAGGTAATGATGCTATTCTAGTCATCATTGACCGGATTTCCAAAGTTTCCCATTTTCTGGCCGCCAAAGAAACCATCTTTGCTAGTCAGCTGGCAGCTCTCTATATGTCCAGAATTGTTTCACTCCATGGTATTCCACTAGTAATTAGTTCAGACCGTGGCAGCTTATTCACTTCTAGATTCTGGGCAAGTTTCCACGAAGCTACGAGAACTCATCTGTCTTTCAGGACCGCCTTTCACCCTCAGTCTGAGAGAAAACTTGAATGAGTCAACCAAGTTCTCGAAGACATGCTTCAAGCTTGTGTCATTTCCTTCGGCAAGAAATGGGATGAATCTCTCCCGTATGCCGAGTTCTCTTATAACAATATATATAAAGATAGTATGAAGATTCCCCCTTCGAGGTGTTATATGGGAGAAAGTGCCAAACCCTTCTGAACTAGTCAGAAATTGGGGAACGTTCACTCTTCACTCCGGATATTATCCAACACACCGAAGAACAAGTATCGAGAATCTGAAGACTCCTCAGGCATGTCAGAAAAGTTAGTATGACCGCCATCACAAAGATATGGTCTATCAACCTGGTGAAAAGGCTTGTCTTTGAATAACACCGATGAAGGGTGCTCACCGCTTCGGGATCAAGGGCAAGCTTGCACTACAAAAAAAGACACCTCCGTGACATTTTGGCCTGATCGCTTTTTTTCTGTCATGCATATGACACATCTATGATGATAATTGTGACAAAAACACATGTCATCATAGATGTGGTGGGCTCCTACTTCTATGACAAATAATAATGACAGAAAATGTGTTTTTCTTCCTAGGCGGGCCAGGGACGCACCTGCATGACATTCTTTGGGCCGTCCATGACGGAAAAAATTTTGCTAGATGCGAGGGCCAAGAAAATTTCAGGGAGTTCCCGATTACGGTGGGTGCTCGAGGCAGAGCGATGCACAAAGGTTTGTGTGTTTCTCTCATACACATGGCATGTATGTGCCAGGCGTTGGGCTAGAGCGATTGCACTAGCCAAGCTACTGAACCCAGGCGATCGATCCCTAGCTGCTAACTGAACCCGACTGATTCCTTCGCTACTACTGCTAAATGAAGTCGATTGAACCTTGCTGCTGTCTCTTGATGAACAGTGACCGTTGTTAGGGGTTGGATGAACAGTTCCCGGTGGGGGTTGGATGAACAGCATCCCGTGGAAGTAGAGGCCGTTGTCGCTGGATGAACAGGACCCTGATCGAGAGGTGGTCGCCACACACCCGACCCTTTTGGGGGTGGATGAACAGGACTCGATGGAGGCTGGTTGAATAGGACCCCTCGTGTCGAGGGCTGGTTGAACAGTAGCCGGTGGAGGCTGGATGAACAGGACCCTGTGGTGAACAGTAGCTGGTGGGGGCAGGAGGAAGTCGACGGTAGATGAACAGTAGCAGTTGGATGCTGGAGGAAGTCGACGGTTGAAGAATAGTAGCCCGTGGAGGCTGGAGCGAAGTAGTAGACAGTGGATGAACAGTAGTCTGTGGAGTCCCGTTTTGCGTTATGCCACACCCCTCTCAATGAACAGGAAACCGTTTCGACCATAGGCACTCCAACACAAGTGTGTTTCCTCCATTTTGCGGTGCGCCACGCCCCTACCGATGAAAAGGACCCCGTTTCGACCGTAGGAGGTCAGACACAAGTCTGTTTCCTCCATTCTGCGGTACACCAGACCCTTCCCAATGAATAGGAACCTGTTTCAACCGTATGCGGTTGTACAGAAGGCCATTTTCCTCCGTTTTGCGGTACGCCAGACCCCGTTCCGGCTGTTCTGTCCAAGCCGCTGGGCTCCCGTTGAACACAATGCGTTCCGAACCAATGGCCTCGCTCTTGATGAACATGACGCATTCCGACCCAGTCACTTGGCTCTTGGTGAAGACGGCGTTGTTTCATCATTTCCGACCCAGCCGGTTAGTTGTCGATGAATAGTACGACATCATTGTCGTCCATCGCCTCTCCATGTACACGAGCCTTGGTCGTACAAATACGCTAGTAGGCGTTCGAGACCCCGCCCGTATGTACGTACGTGGCCGTATTTTTTGGCATCTGGTTGTACGTATGTGTACATAGTTTTGACTGGACTGCCTGAACTGCTAAGTTTGGGGCTCTAATACTACATGTACCGCTGCTTTCGCGACCACGATTCATCATTGCAGATAGACCGATCGACCAGTATGTACGTACACGTTCGCAACAAGAATGACAATGCTACGTACATTTCGACCAGGTGGGTCCTGACTGTCAGGGAGGATAAGGAGGCACTTCCTTGTGTGCGAAGTTATTGAGGGTGGGTCCCAGCGATTAGGGGGGAGAACCATTTTTTTACCGTAATATGGACACACTACCTTGCGTGCGAAGATGTAGCTGGTAGGTCCCAGATGTCATGGGGCAAATATTTTTTTCGCAAAATACAGAGTCCCTTCTGGTGGCTCTCCGCTGTCAAGTGGAGGAATTATTATTTTGTGCTTAATAACGAGGCACTTACTTGTTGCGGCCGTGGACCCAGCTATCAGCCTCTCCACGTACAGTCCTCTTGAAGTTGTTCCTTGACCACGTTGACCAGGGCGCGCCAAGAGCATCAAGGCAGTGGACAACGGCCAGGCCTAGGAAGGGGACGACGCGAAGTCGGGGAAGCCACGACAGTGGATGCCGACGCAGAGAGGAGTACGCGGGTTAACTGGTTCGGCTGCGGTGTGAGGCTGCCATCGCCGTAGAATAACTCGGGTTATGGTTGAGTAGAGCGATGGTCTGGCCAGCGGTCGGAGTAGGGTGGGGCATTGAGGCCTGCACAGCTGCACAGCCGGCCACTGGAAGCAATAGCAGGCGGTCTAGCCAGCGCAGGTTTTGGCACCTGATGCAAGAAGAGCAGTGATTGAAGAAGCAACATGGCCGTTCGATTGAAATCCAACGGACACTGCTGCTAGAATCGTTTGTTCAGTAAGTTGACAAAGCCTTGCGTACATGTCAACTTAGCAGGCCCATAGGTCAGCCTATGAACCGGTGCGCCGTAGATGTCAGTGGGAGGAATCAATTTTTTTGGTAATAAGGAGGTTGTCGCTTGCGTGCGGCCATTGACCACGGGGGTCTTTACTATTAGTTATCCCAATTCCGAGGGATGTCGTTTGTTGAATGTTGAGCACGCCGCCCCTAGAGCACCAACACGGTGGACAACAGTGAGGCCGAGGAATGGAATGACCCGGAGCCGGCGAAGACACATAAGTAGATGCCCACACCGAGGAGAATATGACGGTTGACTGGTTCGGCTGCGGCGAAGACACATAAGTCTATTGGGCCTTCATCAGTGGGCTGCATGTTGTCGACAAGTTGAAAATGTGTATCGTTCCAAAAAATAATATGCGCTACGTACGGGGCACTAAAGGACCGGACCGTGCAAGGACTTCCAAAACATTGTGCTTGTCATTCTAACAACGCAATTATTCAACCAATAGACAAAATATACTTTTGATTGTACATTGAAAGAAGCAGCAGCAACCAGGGTTGGGGGTGCAACAGAAGCAATAATCAGGCCAGAAGAGTAAAGACACAACTCTCTTCCAAACCAAACATCAGCCATCATTACAAAATGGCTACCAAAAGAGAACAAGTGTATGCATCAAACTAAATAAGGAACCTACTACACCAAGCGTACACATCTAACTAACTAGCTCACTTAGGGGCTACTATTTATTAAGATGTGGAGATTGGCTGATGGCTTGAAACAGATGGATAGCTGACGCGGGAAACTCCAGCCAGCAGGTCGAAGTCTGATATTTACGACCCTCTCTCCTACTTTGGGCTGCAAAGCATGGCGGCACATATCAGGGTATGGTGCATGGATAGACGCATGGTACGTTGTGTACACACAGTTTGCCTCATGAATGAAACCGCGGTGCCATCATGATCCTTGCCGTCGGTTATCTCCTAGTTAATCAGATAAATTAGTATGAGAAATAGAGAGCGTGTACCAAGGCTACTTACCAGCCTCACGTCAAAAATTCCTAAAGGCCCAGAGAAGCTGGGATCCTAATCAAAGACCTTGTAGTGGCTATGATTGTGTTCGAGCCATGAACCAGCTACAACTGCCATGCCGCTTTTCTTTGAAAGGTTCTAGGATTAGGAAGGGTAGGGACACCAGGCGGCCTACAATCGCATATCAAGTTGGATTGAAATAAAAAAGGGCTCATACTATAGTCAATCTTAAGAACAACATTTTTTGAGCATGAATATTTTTTAGTAAATGTTGACAGTTATATAAGCAAGCCATCATGATATCATTGGAAAGTAACATACTACTGTAACAACCGTTTGTAGAGAAGACTGGAGTAGGCCAACAATACGTCCAGTCATAGAAGGGGTACATAGGGTAAATGAAGCCATTGTGTATAATGGGATCAAAGAACCATGATACACACTGTATGATCCTGCGATGGACGTGCAGATTTATCCACTTAGCATAGTGACCTATTAGATAGGCGAGACCGAGATCGAAGAACGCAATTGGCCTAAAGTGTTTATAATTCATAGATCATGTGGGCACTTGGCAGATTACAACCTTGAGCAAATCAAACTTGGTATTATGTTGGCTACGGAAAGATTCTGAGTATTCTGGGCCGCAGTGCCAAAGCAGTGTAGTGTTAACCGAAAGAAGGGAAATCAAATGTCGGGTGTAGACCTCCACGAGCATCCAGGTGTCGCGACCGTCGGCGAGCACCATCCAAGACGTGTTCATGCCGACCCACTACATACCAATAATGTAGTTGAGGGTAACGGAGATCGGATCGCATCCGAGGGGGTTGATGCTCGCCACCCTATGATCGATATGCTGTGTGACAACGCCGTTTCTGAAGACCAGGCGGCATTAGTAAGCAGTGAGCTAGCTTAAAAAGCTCCGGCCTAAGGGCTTTGAGTAAACGATACACACTCGATGAGCACGCGGCGAGTGTCATGGTACTGAGATTGTACACACGCAAAACAATGAGCTTGATTACCTCTGTGGGGAGCAAATTCCAGCCACTCATTGGGTGGATGCTGCTCGGTTCTGCCATTGTTAGTGCTTGGGTTTCCGAAGAGGGTCGAGGCGCCTAGCAGGGATGGATGATTGGACGATTATGTGCGGAAGAGGATGGAGAAGCGAATATATGCTGCGGGAGGTGGACATGTTATGATGACAACTGCACGACTTACGATACACATCCCAGCAGTGTAGGGTCATATCAATGCTAGACACCTTGCTGGAGTGATCATAGTACTAATACAAGAAACTACAGTACCTACTATTATGCCCTAGTAGTTTGCATATAGTGGAGTAGGACTCAGATCTACTACTAGCACCGCAGGAGTAGTATATTCTAAAATAGTTATTACAAACTTCAATGCCCGAGCTTGGAACGACTACGAACCGCCATCAGTGCTAACTCCAATCCCCATCAAACGTTCGCTGGGAGACATGGCGGTTGCAAACGCCTGCAATGCAGTTATAGTACGTGTGTAAGGGTGGAGGGTTTTGAAAATACCATGACTTAAAAATAGGCCACCGTCGGATGGAATTCTAACAGTAATGTGGGATTCGCCAGGATTGGGGTCGTGGTGAAAAATCGCCAGATATCATTACTAAAACAAGGTTATAGGGTGACCACTAACAATGGTACTGACATAGTTGTAAAATGGTCAAACAACGTGTCTACGTGGTGTTCGAAATTATAGGTAAACTAGCAAGATGCCCGTGCATTACCCGGAACATCAAGATTCATTTTTTTACGAAACACCTGTTGTGATTAACCCATGCATGAGTAATCCCATGTGTAAAAGTGAATGATATGTCGAGAATTTCTTCAGAAAAATGGTATCTCGAGAATTTCATCGAAAAAATGATATCTCGAGAAAGACTAGTGATGAGATGAGGAGGAGTAGGGCGCGGTGGTGACTGGTGGTTGGACTAGGCGGAGTCATGGGGATGGACAGCGCAAGCAGCGACAACCATGCTAGATTGTTCCAGATACTTCCCTTTTTAATTGCTCAACAATGAGGTTGTGGGTGATAAGGATGAACGAGGCAAGGCTTTCTTTGCAAATGTGGAGAGGGGTGTGGGTATCTTTTTGCAAAATTGCCCTATCTGCAAAATGTGACCCGAAACATCGAGATGCATTTATATAAGTAGTTTATCTTGTGGTAGATAAGGATGAACGAGAGAAGGCCTTATCTTCAAATGTGGGTAGGAGTGCGGGTATCTTTTTGCAAAATTGTCATAGTTCCTTCCTATCAGTTAGATATAGATCGGACGACCAATATTGCATGATGGAAGGCACACCGTCATCACCTACTCTATTTTTTGTAAGAGTAGAGAAAACAAGCAGTAGAAAAGTAGATAAAGTAGAGAGTAGAGAAACAGAGGGGGTACTAGTAAGGACACCATCTACCTCTTCATGTGCTACTAATGCGCTCCATTCGAAGGTTGTCGGTGTCAAAACCAACGAATCTCGGGTAGGGGGTCCCAAACTATGCGTCCGAGGAACAATGGTAACAGGAGACTAGTGACACGATGTTTACCCAGGTTCATGCCCTCTCGATTGAGGTATTACCCTAGTTCCTCCTTGATTGATCTTGATGAATATAGGGTTACAAGACATGATCTACCTCGAGATCACAATGGATAAAACCCAAGGAGTCTAGCCAACGTAATTGTGATTCTTATCTCTACGGACTAAACCATCCAGATTATTTATGCACCAGAGCAACCTAAGGTTGTACATGCAGAGGAAGCAAAATATTACACCCGAACTCTAAACTTGCTATTTTACACATATGGGAGCCCTATCCGCATATGGGAGATAGTCTTCAGCCGTAATCATCGTGGCCCACTAGTCCGGCCCATAATGAGGAATCCGGCCACCTGCGGACCCCTTAATGCAGGACTCCCTCAGTAGCCCTTGAACCTGTCTTCGATGACGATGAGTTCGGCTCGCGTACTGACTTCGGCATTGCAAGGAAGGTTCTTCCTCTAGAACATATTTGAAGTAATATTCCCTACACAAAGGTACTATGTCCGGCTCTGCATGATTAGTACAACCCTTAGCCTAGAAGGCAATGTATCGAAAACCGAACTCTATGTCTTTACCGACAACTTTTCAATGAAGCATCATGTCCGGCCCTTTAATATTTCGAACCATTTTCTTGGCTCCAGTTTCGTGTTTCGAGGCATAACCCCATTGGCACGTCTTGAGAATCGGCGAGGTTTATGGCTGGAGTGCGGGGACGTTTAGCATTCACTGCTTATAAAAGGATACAAATCCTCCCCATTAACACCACGCTCTCCTCAAGCCCCATCTTTCCAAGCTCCCCAGCCCCAGCGCCCACAGCTTATGTGCCCACAACTCTCAACTCCTCCACCACCGCCTCCCTTCCCGGGAATGGCCAGATCCGATTTCAAGGGTAAGTGGGAGGCCTCCACGGTCACAGAGAATACCGTGAAGAATCTCTGGAGTGCGGGCTATCTTGTTGACGACATAGCGCACCGGGTTCCTAAAAAAAACCATGTGATCCCCGTCCCTAAGCCGGGTGAGAGGGTGGTCTTCCTCTCTCAGATGATCTAGGGGCTCGGGTTTCCACCCCACCCCTTTGCCCGGGGCCTCTTATTATTTTATGGGCTGGATTTCCATGATCTAGGCCCGAACTCTATCCTCCACATATCAGCTTTCATAGTGGTATGTGAGGCGTTCCTCCGCGTCCCCCCACACTTTGGCTTATGGATCAAGATATTCAATCTGAAGCCGAAGGTGGTTGACGGGCAACATGTGGATTGTGGAGGAGCCATGGTGAGCAAGCTCCCCAATGCCACTTGGCCCAAAGGGGCTTTTGTGGAAACACACAAGATCTGGCAGCAGGATTGGTTCTACATCACCGAACCTTGCGACGCCAAGTGGGCGGCGACGCCCGCTTTCAGATATGCACCCCTGGAGAGGCTAACCTCATGGACCAATAAGAGTCCGGATTGGGGGTCTCAGATGGAGGTGCAAGCCCTCCAAAATCACATCTCATGTATGATGATGAAGGGCACCCTCCTCACTAACGTGATTCAGGTGATGCTCTTCCGCCGCATCCTTCCCTGCCAATGCCGGGACTCCCATTTCTGGGAGTTAAATCATGAATAGCCCCATCCCTCGAAGCACCTCTTTGGCATCACGCATGAAGACATCTGGAAACAACTCTTCAAGGCTCAAAAGGGGTGGTCGGCGGAGACTGAGGACAAGGGCTTCAGCAGTGTGTTCTCGGCTTCAGAGGTAATAAGAACTTCTGTCAAATACATACCCCGTCCATATTTCAATTATAACGGGAGTTAGATTTTTTACGTTCTATCCAGGCCTAGACACAAAAGTTGGAGCGGGTCAAGTGTCCGACTCCACTGCTCGAAGACCCAGAGACGCCCGAATTGACGGCAATGTTGGTTCCGGTGTCGTACAATCGCCGGGGTAAAAGGCCAAGAAGAAGGGCAAGGAGGTCAAGAGAAACGTACACCCTAAGGGTCCCACGAACACAGTGTCCCGGGAAACCGTCTCCCACCCCTCGCACAACGAAGAAGAGGAGGAGGATGAGGAGGAAGAAGAAGACGACTCCCCTATCAAGGCAAGGGGTGAAAGAGAGCGTCCCCCGCTGATGCTGGTAAGGCGGCGCCCAGGAAGAACCTGAACCGTCCGGACAGTTCGGACTCAACATCCAAACACAGTTTCTGAGTCCAGCCCAGGATTAAACCCTTGGCTGAATCGTAAGTATCCAGTCGGTCGCTGCATATTTTCGGTTTAGCATAGTATTCAGTGTTTTAAGTGATTTCATTCTATTTTTATACAGTCCTCCACACGCACTCTCCGAGGCTTCACTATCATCGGGGAATTCTCTACTGCCAGACATGATGGAGAGCTACACCCCTCCGCGGGGCTCGTCGCCTATCTTAGGGGTCACCGAGGTGTCCTCCCAACGGGCTCCCCCTGTGCGAGGAGATGGGAGCGGGGCGGACGAAAAGGCGCCCGAGGCCAATCCCTCAGCCACCGCCAGCCAAGGGGGAGCGATCCCCATGGCAACCGACGAC
>LR738711.1:338847588-338877588 GCA_902687465.1 Secale cereale | reverse complement strand
TTTGCATTATATAGTTGTTAGAACTGCATTGCAGGCTGTGTTTTTCGTCTGCGAATCATGGACGGGTGATCTGAAGTAATATGCAATGCGCGGTGAATATTTGTAGCGCGGTGAACTGCATTAATATGCACTACGAGCCTGTATGAACTGCATTACAGCCACGGGGGTGTGGGGGACTAGTTTAATAAGTTTTTTTGCTTGGTCAAGCGCGGTGGACTGCAGTAATATGCAATGCGAAATGCACATTGTTATGTAACCGAACTGCTTTATTTGTCGTTTTTTTTGTGTTGTGTCTTGACATATATATATTGGTGGGTCAATTGGCTCCCCTCCCACCTTATCCCTGGCGGCTCCCATCTCACCTTATCCCTGGCGGCGCCACTCTTCCTCGATCTGTATTTTCCCAACCAGACCCTACACCTGGCAATGGATTGCGCGTGCGGCTGCCTGGCAAGGTCGGACCCCATGCTGGAGACATTCGTTTTTTCTGAAGGGTTGGTTCTGAACCAGAGGCAGCGGCACAACTCGCTCTGTTCCCTTTTCTATTATTCAGGTATTGGATTTCGGGCCCCATTCGTCCATCAGATGACTGACGATGATGTCAGTGATTCATGGGTATGTATTTCTCGCATATTCTTTTTCATGTGTTGTTTGTAGTTAACACTATCTGAATTTTTATAGCAGTATAAGTGCACTAAGTATAAGTGAACTGCTTTTTCACACATAAGTTTTATTATGAACATTGTAGGAGCAGCAGCAATTTTGTCTAGTCAATATTATTATATGTTGACATTAATATATTTTATGAAGATTGTAGCAGCAATTTATTTTCTGAAGATTGTAATCTTTTTCTTATTTGTTCGTATTTTTTCTGTTCTTGTTGTTTTGCTTGCAGAAATTCCCTCCTGGTCTAGCCAGGGTAACAGAAAGCTGTGTTAATTTGGTCTTGGTTAGCAAGAATGGATATCATGATGTTGAGGTTATGTATTCTGTTGGCACTGATGATTGTTTGGTTCTCAAAGATGGCTGGAAGGATTTTGTGGAGGAAGCTGGTCTTCAGGCTGGGGATGTTGTCATGGCTATGTTTTATAGGCATGCAAAGTGTTTGGAAATCAAGTTAAATTTGCTTTAGATCAGTCTTGCTTGAGCCGCAGCAGCATGAGACATTTTTGCTGTAATAATTTGACATTTTTGTGTGGCTTCTAGTGTATTTCCTATAAGAATTCTGAGTATAAATGAACTGCTTTTCACATATAGTTTTTCATGTGCATCCTATTAGCAGCAGCATTTGAAGAATATACATACTGGAAACACCCACTGAGCTATTTTTTTTAATCCACGTATGGAACTAGAGTTTTTTAATAAAAGAGGACTGCATCAACCATTATAATAGCAGCAGTTTTGTGAAAGAATAATCTCTATGAACTGCTTTGAGAGATTGTTTTTTATGTGTATTCTAGCTACAACATCAGTTTGAAGCAATATACATACTGAAAACAGACTACTGAGAACTGCATATTGTTGATAGATACAAACCAAGGTTCTGCGCTCATAATTAACAAAGTACATCATCAAGCAAATTAATGCAACATAAGCAAACATTGTGCCAAAGAAAATTACAACGAAAGGAAACTAATCTACATAAGCAGAAGGAAACAAATCGAGCACTTGCGACAGGAATCCTTGGCTGTCAGCATTTGGCCTGCTTCACCAGTTCCACCCGTTGAAGTTGGAGGTGGAAGTTGATCCCCCCTTGCCCCCCCCCCTCCAGGATGACTTCGGGCGCTTCCTGGTCTTCTCTTTTTCAGAGCGCGCGAGGCCTTTCTGCACTGTGGTGATTCGGTTCCGTACCTCGAACGCAGTGTAGGCGTCCTTGGCAGCATACTCGATGTGCCTCGTGCTGAGAATCGAAGTCCACAGGCTCTGGTCATGGTCTGTCATCTTTGTCTTCATGTCTGCGTATTCGTCGTCGATGATGGCAGCAGCTACATCGCCAAGTGAGTCCAGTGGCTTCGTTCCATCAGGCACCCTCCAGTTTGCCTGAATGTCGACGAAGTTGGGGATGTGGAGGTTGCAGCGTGGAAGCTTCTCCTTGTCCTGCTCGATGCAGAAACCAGCGAACTCGAACCTAAGGGAAGTGAACCGCAAGTTATACTTTTCGGAACTGCATACATAGACATATAGAACTGCAACACATACTCGGCAGACAGAATTGCTTACCTTGGGTCGTCGAGGAACCTGTCGAAGGGGATGCATCTCTCGCCAATTGTACCACATACCTGGAAAAGAAGCACTGGGTGGTACTTGCCGATGGATAGTTGAATCAGGGCCGCTCTACTCTTGTTGGGTGTGTACTCGAGGTCGATGCCGACGATCTTCTGGCGGCGCCGCTGGAGAACTGCCTTGTACTCTTCGACGTACGTCGCCATGGCGTCCACGTCGTTGGTGTAGATCACCTTGAGCTTGGTCTTTCCGTGCGCATGGACATCGTCGTAGGTCTTGGTGAACGGCATGACTGGAAAGAGGAGGAACAGGAGGAGGAAGGGCAGCGTCGTGTGTTTGTGCGGACAATCAGGTTGATGGAGCGCGGGATTTAAAGGGGAGCGGCAGCAACTTCTGCCGAGGCCACGATCTCGTCCCCCAACCGTGATGGCGATCGTGGGTTCGTGATGATCGTGGCCTTTGAGCGGCTTGCAACCGGCCGGATAGAGGAGCGGGGGCGCGGCGCTTCGGGCGATAGTGGGCGCTTTTATTTCGGGCAGGCGAACCGAATTGTTTTCCGTAAGCGAACTGCATCGCTTCAAAAGCCGAATAGTTTTCCGTAAGCGAACTGCATCGCTTTAGAAGCCGAGCCGTTTTCTGTAAGTGAACTTCATCGTGTTAGAACCGAGACGTTTTTTTATTTTTTGTCTATGATCTGTGGGCCTGTCGGCCTTTTATTCATTAAGTCTCTCTTGCAGCCCCCTTGGCCCCTTCCGCTTCCTCTCCCCCGCACCCGCACAGAAATCCCCCTGCCCTCATGCTCTCGTGGTGGAGAGCGACGACGCCCGCAGCCGCTGCCGTCCGTAGGGCCTCTCTCGTGGTGGACAGCGACGACGCACACAGCCGCCGCCGTCCGTAGGGCGCTTCCTCCGCCGTCACCGTCTGCACCCACCTCGTCCGGCCATCACATCGTCTCACGGTGAGCCCCAAATTGCCCCCAACCCGTTCCAGATCTTGTGCTAGGGTTATTTTTCGAGCCAGCATCCTCTTCTTAAGTTTGTTTTGTATGCTTGAAATTGCAACGCCCTATGTATTGAAAGTTTTTCTCTGCCTATTTTGGGGTTTGCTGTCTAGGGTTTAATTATTATCCCTTTCTGATTGCACACACAACATGGCTTCTTCCTCCCCAATTGATGCCTCACCAGTTAGAACGGCTTCCCCATCTGGTACTACATCAAAGTGAACTGCATTTTTCATACAGGGTCAATTTACTTCTTTGTTGAACGAAATAGTGCCCTGCATCTTAGATTCCTTTTTAGCAAGGCCCATTTTTTCAGACATGTGGCAAACTGATATGAACTGCCTCAAGTTAATTGTTTTTGTATTTTTGGAATGACATTAAGTTACTTGTTATGTTTTAATTGTTAAACATAAACTACTAAAAGAGCACTGCATTTGGACATTGCTTTGTATTTTTTTGTCTATCCCCTATGCGGTTGCCAAATTGATATGAGCTGCATTAAGTTTTAGTTTTTGCCTCTCACAGAGCTGCATGAATTTGTTTTGTTTTGTATATCTAAGCGCACTTCTTTTTATATATGGTCAATTGGTCACTGAACAAATTAGTGCACTACATCATATATCCCTTTACCAATGTCCATTTTCAGACACGCGTCAATATGATATTCAAGCGACATGAACTGCATTTAGGTTTACTGTTATGTTTTAATTGTTAAACATAAACTGCTGAAAAGAGCACTGCATTTCTACATTTGTGTTTCCAAGTTGATATGAGCTGCATTAAGTTTAGCTCTCCCTCTCACACACATATCTTTCTTATGTTTTTCTCACCCACAGTTTTATCTCCTGGTGGGTCAGGGGGTGGTGGTGTTAACTATTTGATTACACGTTATTTCACAGCCGATGTTGTCGGTGGCGGTACATCTGATCAGGGCAGCATTCTACCTGAATTGAGTGAAACCCAGTCGCAATCTATTGATGGCACAGAACCAGTTACACAGGATTGGATGGTCCCTGATCAGATTGCAGCTAATGTTGAGAGGAAAAGGCAGAAAGCGGTTGCGCTCGGTAATACTTTCGTGAAGGCCCATAAGGCGAAGCAAGTAAAGTGTGAGGAGGGTAAGGAGATAGGAAGGAGGATTGCAGATTCAAAGAAGTCTGCTAAGTTTGCCCCCGCAAAGAATCCTGTGAAGAGAAAACTCAACACTGTTGCAGAGCAAGGTTTAAGTTCTCCACGCCGGAGCCCGCGCGTTGATTACTCAAAGAGACCTAATTATGCCGAGGTTAATGTGGATGGGATTCAAGGAAAGCGGAGACGTGCGGACGATCACTCTGGTGTTGATTCTGAGCGTCGATCTACGCTTGCGCGGGAAAATGCAGCTGAAGAAGCGCTGGACAGTGATTCTGATGAGGAGGATGTTGATGTTAGTAAGGTATACGCTGTTTATTTATTTTTTCTTCTGTTTTTTAAGTTGTTTGGCATGAGTTTGCTGATGTGAACTGCATTTTTTTATTATTTTTTTTAGACTGCTAAGAGTACCAAGAGGAAGAGGTCTAAAGATGATGTTGCACATGATTGGCATTTTAACAAGACTGTTCGGCTGTCCATTCCAAACGTAATCAAAGATGTTTCTTTGTTGGGTGAGGCGCACAGAACTTTGGTGCGGCAAGCAGGTTTTGGCATTGTCTTTGACCTGAAATTAGAGAAGAATGTTTCTCGTGTTTTGATGTGCAAGCTGATGGGAAAGATCGACCCTGAGACGATGAGATTAGACTGCGGGTCAAACAAGGTTCTGGAAATCAATCGTGAGGCTGTCCATCACATTTTTGATTTCCCTATGGGTTCTCACACTGCTCCCAGGCCTGCTGCCAGCGGCCATGATGATTCGCTGACTAATCTGAAGGATGAACTTGGTTTCAACCGTTCTCGTAGCATAGATGCGAAGGACCTGCTTATTTTACTTCGCACGCTGGCTGCGGACCCTGCGAAGGTTAATAAGACAGTGACGGTTTTTTTTCTCATTGTTTTCCAGTGCTTGCTTTGTCCCAGCCCCGCAACTCGGTTGTCCAGGGTAGCTGCTATGGTTGAAAACTTGGATTTTGCATCTATAGCTAGCATAGACTTTTGTCACCTTGTTGTCGACAAGCTGCAGGCCGCTGTGTACAAGTGGAATTCTAAAGGGAGCAAGCAGAACTGCGCTGAGGGTTGCACCATCGTGCCCCTGTTCATGTACCTGGATTCGTTGAATCTTCGAAAAGTATCGGTTATGGATAGACGCACGCCACGCGCCACAATACTGTCCCATGTGCAGTTGAAGAAGATTCACAATGCCGACATTATTGTCAGGGGAAAGATACACCTGGACTCTTACAAGTTTGGCAAGCTGCCGGTCAGTGCATAACCAGCCTTTGTGTTTGTTTTATTCATTTTTTTCACGCATGCTAAATGTGAACCTGTTATGTACTTTTTTTGTGTGAACTGCATCTCTTTTTTTGTTAATTTTTTCAGTGGAAGGCGGAAGCGGACAATGTGTACAAGCGGACTGCAGTTGCTGAAGCGCCTGAAATGTTTTGTGAGCCTCTTGCTAGGGCGGCTCCAATTCGACGGGGTCGTGGTTTTGCTAGGGTGGCTGCTGGAGGTTTTTCTGGCCAGGATTCTGTTGATCGCAATAAATTTGTTCAGGTCGATGAGCTTCTCGACAGGGTCATCAATTTAACTAGTGATTTCCCAACATCCGGTTCCAGGATGAGGAATATTGATGGATTGTTTCCTGAAGGCAAAGGCCCTTCTGAAGCAGAAATAGAGACCGCTCATAACTTTGACCGTGGGCAGCTTGAATTCCTTAAGCAGACAATTACGAATATCAGGTCTTCATTCGTTCAGTTTAAGAAGTCTCTGGATGACAAGTGTGCTAGGTATGAGCAGGAAGCTGAGGCATTTGTGAAGGAAATGAACAGGCATGAAGATGTTGTCCGGCCTTCTTTGCCTGACCCCGTAGATGTGGATGTATGTCTTTTTTTCATATGTGAACAGTTTTTTTTACCCATATTTGTTATCTATTTTTTCTGTGTGTTTGTTGCATTGACTATTTGTTTTTCGCATCCTTTTGTTCTTTTCGCAGTGTGGAGGAGAATCTTCTAAGGCTAACGCTTGTCGTGATGATGACCACCAGGACCACCACGGTGTTGATTCTGATTATTTGTTTGACAGGCCATTGTCCCCCGTTGACGAAGCTGCCAAAGTCAATCCTCTTGACGAAGGCGTCATCGACAAGGTTTGATTTCTTCCTTTTTTTCTGTTACAGTGAACTTCATTGTTTAATTTTTTGTAGTGTCCAAAACAAACAATTATATTTTTTGCACCAGCAGTTGCAACGAACTGCAGTTTTTTACTTTTTTTGTATTTTGTGCACCAGTAATGGTAGTGCACTGCAGTTGTTGTTTAGAGAAGAAGCATCATCTTTTTTAGCAATGAACTGCATGATCTGGTGTTGGTTTTTTAGTTGTAGAACTGCATATTTGGATAATAGTTTTATTTATGTTTTTTTGTTTTTTAGGATGCCGAATCAAATGTGGAAATACATGGGAAGGAGGCAGAGGGTGACGCTGGCAAGGACGATTAGGCTGACAAGTGTAAAGAGATGGAAGGCGACGCTTCTCTGGTGAGTATAGAGAATTTTGCATTTTGTGTTTTATTTTTTATTTTTCATGGGAGCTTCATGGTCCGTTTTATTAGTGAACTGCATTCTATCTTTTTTGTGTAATGTGTTTTATTTTTTAACTCATCAGAACTGCGGATTAAATGTTGAAATCCAAACGGAGCGCAACATTGAGGATGATAATGTGGAAGGGAGAGGAGGGGAGGAGCCTGATGCGGAGGTTGATAAGGCAGAAGGTAGAGAAGGAGGGGAGTGTCCTGTCGAGGCTGATAATGCACAAGAGAGAGAAGGAAGGGAGGATATCGTGGATTGTGATAAGAATGAAGAGAGAGAAGGAGCTCCTGGTGTTACAGTTGAAATTGCAGAAGAGACAGAAGGAACTCCTAGAGTCGAATTTGACGATGCGGGGACATCCGCTGGCATTGATGGTGTTGTTGGGCCTACTGTTTTGTTGCTTGGCTATGAGGTGCCTGAGAAATTTTGTGTCGTCCCTCGCGCCCCTGAGCAATCAGTTGGCAATCTGGCTTTCCCAGCCGAGACAACAAAAGTCCCAGCTGAGGCAGTTTCGATTGTTTCTGAAGAGGAACAGCCAAGACTCTCTCAGGACATGAGCAATCAAGCGCCGCTTGACGATGATATTACCTAGCTGGAGCACTTGACGCTCAGCGAAGATGTATATGAGCAGCCGCAGGAAGTTTATTCTGAAACCGAAGGTAAGCGAACTGCATTATTTTTGTTCTTTCCCGGGGGCGAAATGGACCGTCTGTGTTTTATTATCTGATATTGTTCCCACTCCGTATGCAGATGAGGAATTACCTGTTGTTACTCCTTTGAGTGTTGATCCAGCTCTTATGAGAAGATACAATGAGTTATATGACGTTGTTACGAGGGCTAGGAGGGATAAGAAGAAGAAGTATGTCATTTTTTGTCTTACACCCCGGTTATTTAATATATTATTTTTTCAGGGACACCCATCTTATCACTTTTTGCTGGGCTTTTTTCTTCTTGTCTGAAGGCATCTAGTTGCGTTCAAGGGCGAGTTTGGTGGTATTACTATCGGTCATGTTGGCGAGTCTTTTTGGTCGTATGGAACGCTGAGCACGCGCCTCGCAAACATTGGCGTCTCTATGTTAGCTGAGAGGTTCAAAGGATCTCAAACGATGATTGTCTCGTACAACCTATGTGTAAGCATTTTCATTAATTTATATTTTATCCCCTCGCCCAATTTTTATTTGTGTTATAAGCATTTGTATTAACTCTCTGGTTTTGTCTTTTTTGCAGAATTCCATTTGGAACGGCGGTGCCACAAATAGGGCTTTGAAAAAGATGTTTTCTTCAAGCCCAGAGGAACGTGTGGACAAGAAAAACTTGGTAACGCATTTTGACCATTTTTCGTCATCTTGAAAATAAGTTTTCTGTTTTTCTATTTTCTCATCTGGTTTGTTTTATTCTTTTTTTATTTCAGATTATGTTTGCAACATTTGACCCTCCTCCCGCAACAATGAAGGACGCGATAGGCCACTACTGCTTGGTCACTTTGAACCTACGAGAGAAGCGTTTTGAGTTTCTTGACTCATTGAACGAGGCCGACAGCGCTCCTGCAAATCTTGTCTTTAGGAAAATGGTCAGGAACATCAAAAAAGTTTGGAAAGATGGCAGCGCAAGCTGCGATGAGCCGTTGAACCCTGCCACCCTTGACGGCTTTGCACTGACTCATATTAATGTCCCGCAACAGGGAAACGGGTTTGTACTTGTTCTCCTTTTTTCTTTTTCCTCCTTCAGTTTTTTTGTGTAAGTGAGCTGCATTGTTTTTACTAAATTAGAAGCACCTTTTCCCTTGAGCGAACTGCATTACTAATGTGTTATTGGTTGTTCTCCCTCGGTTTTTGTGTGTATGGAGCTGCATTGTTTTACTAACATCAGTAGCACTTCATTATTGAGTGAACTGCATTACTAATGTGTTTATGTTGGTTTTCTTGCAGGCATGATTGTGGATTTTACATGTTCCAATTCATGCAGACCTGGGATAGTGAAACGATTGCCAAGTTTGGGAAGGAGCACATTGGCTACATCAGGAAGGCGATGCTCTATAGTTGGCTGACCTCGTCGCATTGCCGTCTTGACCTGACATCACTTTTAATTTTTAAAGAAGGTTATTACATTTTTTTCAGTCACACAACCTTTTTATTAAGTGAACTTCATTGATACAGAGAGGGGAGGTGCACTACTTTTGTTAAGCTTTTTAGTAGAACCCCATTCGCATGTTTAAAATGACTTTCCTTAGTGAACCTTATGATTCTTTTTCATTTTGCTCATTATCCATTTTTTTGTGCAGGCTTTGACGAAGGCGCACACCAAGGTGGTATTTCCTTGTTTGAAACTCAGGTTCACACTCCAACGATTCAGAAACTTGTCCTTGATGAACCCCCCGTTAAGCTTGTGAAAGAACATGTGTGTAAGAGGTTGAGGAGTGGCGCCGGCACTTCGAATGAAAAAGCTCTTGAGAAATCTCCTGTCAATGTCAAGCATGGGAAGAAAGCAGTGAGCCCTCCGAATGCTGAAGATAGGGATGATGATTTTGAGAGGCCACCACCAGTGCCTAGGAGGACCAGGAGCGCAGCTGTGGAACGCGCGACGGACAGCGAGGCACTAATTCTATCAAATAAGAGGCCTGTGCAGAAGCCATCAAAGTTTCGATCTCATGTACAAAAGTTGAATCCTGCGAGATTCAGCTATCTTGCGGAGATGAGGAAAGTCTTGCAACTCATCAAGAGCACACCATTCAGGCAGAAATACAGCGAGTCAGTTCTTTTTTCGTTAGTTTTTTCGCTTTTTGATTTTTAATGTGTGTAATGTTCTTCTGTGTTTTTGCTTTTGTGCTCCTAACCCCCCCACCTTCGCCGTTTCTTTTGTGCAGGTGCGCGCTTTTCATGCACAGGAATCCTATCGAAGTCTACACTCTGAATGTGGACTACATGTTCTTAACTTTCACCAGAGGTGGTTTTATGGACTCGGAATTGATGGATCATATCATCAGGTACTGGAAGAATGACGTGCATATGAATGTGGTTTATCGATCTAGCGAATGCGTTCTGCCGTCCCCTTTGTTTATCACGGTATTTCTCTTTTTTCTTTTTTTTTCTTTTTTTCTGCTCGAGTGAACTGCAGTAAATAGTGTATAATAATTTGTTTTATAATGTACTGAACTGCATACATTTATTTTTTTGTGGTTAACCCATGCATCTTAAATGAAACAAATTATGGGGAGAATTGTGAACTGCATACTGTTTTTAGAGAAGCGTGATCCGTTTTTTGATTAAGCGTCGGAGCGAACATCTTAAGGGGAACTGCATTAACGTTCTTTTGTGAATTACCCACACGCAGTATGTGCTTCAAATGAATGATCACTCGGATAGAGATGAAGATGGAAACGTTGTGTTGCCTTTTGTCCACAGCAAGTTTAACGTTGACGATGCATCAAAGCAGTTCAAACTTTATGTTCGTGATGACGAGAACCTTCTTGATTGCAAATTAGTAAGTTATCAGATTTGCTTTTGTTCAACCTTATATTCTTATTTTCTCTCCTAATTTTTTCCAGTAATCCTTTTTCACTCATCAAACCCATAACAAATTTGATGAAACAAAATCAGATTATGTTACCACGGATGAAAGACCGGCATTATTCGCTATACACGATGAATAGGCACCGCGAGACCCTTGACATTCATGACACTAGGAGGTACAGCAGACCGGTTGATCAAACGACGAGGTGGCATAAGTCTGAATACCACAGCGACCGTACTGAAATGGTAAATTTTTTCCTTTTTCACCTTTCTTCTTGTTTTCATGCGTGCGCATGTTGAACAATTTTTGTTGTGATGTGTATTTTTGTTTTTTTATTATTTCCACCAGATGATCAGGATGACTGCATTATTGAAGAATGTTTATGGAGAAAAGGAGTACAAGAGAAAGGAGTCGGTAGACTGGGTCGATGTTTCAAAGAAAGCTAGCTTTTTGGGCTCCCCTCAACAGGGCCCCAATGAGTGCGCCTTTTTTGTTCTGAAGATGGCTCAGTTTTATGACGGCAAAAGCTTTGTTGTGAAATTCGCAAAGCGTAATGTAAGTATTTTTTTTACCCAATAATAATCCCTCATTCCTTGATATTTTTTTGTCAGTTTCTTTTTTGTAGATGATGTTGTATATTTGTTTATTTTTTTTTCTTCATCGCAGGAAGCTGTTCTTCAGGATTGGAAGGCCGAGTTTTTGTTCCACATTCTGTTCCACCCTGAAAACATGGTCGTAGTCACCGAGTTCCCGGAGGATCTAAGAAATCTCTGCATTTCTCTTGACTTTTCTCCAAAACTGGATTCGCAGGAGCAGGATGGGGCATAAATGATAGCAGATCTTTTTTAATGCGTGTTGATGTCTTTTTCTTGTGTGCTCCAGAACTTTCTGTAAACAGTACCTATGGTCGCTTTGTGTAGTTCTCGATCTACAAAACTATTCACACCATGCTGTGTGCTTTTGTATATACCGGTCTAGTTAGTTTTTGTGTTTTTCTTTTTGTGGCAGACAGTGACAATGTCAAATATGTACATAATGGAGTTTTCAGCCAACTCCTCCTTGTGAATTGTAACATGTTCGCAGCGCACTGCATTCACTTATATGAGTAGCAGCCAAGTTTTTTTAAATATACGCATCCGCACTGCATCTCACCTTATCACATGGGACTACAAAGACGAATTCAACGTGTTTGTCGTCGAGTTTCAAAATTTTGGAAAAATTGTATTAGAAGATAGAAAATCAACCGTGTCTGCTAAGGGAGAGCTCAATTTTTTACATTTTTTGCACTAAGCGCACTTCACTATGTAATCGAAGCGTACTGCACTGTAAGCTTTAAACGCACCACGCACGCACTGCACTGTACGTGAAGCCTAGTCTGACTCTATATTTTTTTCTTTCTAACTGCATTCTATATTGATTCACGGTCATCTCAGATTCTATACGACGAAGAGAACTGCATTCTCAAAATGACATTCTGATCTCAGGGTTTTCATACAGAAGAGAACCGCATTCTGAGAATGACATTCTCATCTTATTTCTTTCATATAGAAGAGAATTGCATTTTATCAAGCATACCCTCCCGCAGCACATTGATCACAAAGTATATATGGCATATGTTATATCTATTCATTTTGAACTTCAATATTACATGTTGAATTCTTTTTTTTTGCAGTCCACTGAACACAAGCTATATATTATATACGATACTATATATATAAAGGATGAAGTTAATATATTTTTAAAATGTAAAACTGTATATGTGTTGATCTATGTCCTTTTCCTGCTGCTTCTTCTCAAATTTTGCACTGCATTTGTTTCAATGTTTGTTGCTGCTTCTGTCTTGCTCTTGTTGTTCGCATTACCCCTCGTAACGCGACCGTGCGACTGCGATGCTTGCCTACGCGCTGGATTCTGCGTTCTGTCTCTCCCCCTCGTTTTTTATGATGGTTCTTTGGTGTCTTCATCTTCTTCTTCTTCTTCCTCAAATTCGTCTTCTTCTTCCTCATCTTCCTCTTCAGTGACATCAGCTTCGCTCGCTTCCTCGTTCTCTTCTCTGTCAGCATCTTCTTCGTCATCTTCTTCATCTTTTTTTATGTTCTATTTGGACAAGTTCTCGCGTTATGCTTCTCTCTCTTGTTGCAGACGCTACATAGTCTTCTCTTTGTCATATCATCTTGTTGGTCAGCTCGGTGATTTGTGGTGGCATTTTCAGCATGGATTTGTTTCAGCCTCTCCTTACATGTTCTTGAGTTGTGTCCCGCAATCTTATTGCATGATTTACACATCCTTACCCCAGTGGTCTTCCTCCGCTGTCCAGTTCTGGCTCAGGCCTGCTATTTTTTTCAGGGCTTTTTTCATTTGCTGCAGCTTTTTTATTGGCTGATTTGCTCTCTTTCTTTCTCCCTTTTGTGTTTGAAACAGGCGGGGGAAGAATTGTGTCATCCATATTATGAGCTGCACCATCAGCAGCATGTTCGCGCTCCTTTCCTTGTTCTTCACCCTGTGCGTCCATGATCTTCTCTGCTTCTTCTTCTTCGTTTATTACGTTCACTTCTTGTATGAGTTCTCTCATCCCAGCTAAAGCTCTGTTGTACCCTCTATCCGATTTGACACCCCTGTTCGCCAGGTCCATAGCAGTTTCTGCAAGTAGTCTCCTATAGCAGAACATCGAACTCCCATCTGGAGCAGTTTGCTCATAGTCTCTGCGGTCTAAAGTTGGATTTTGGCGTGCATTCCGTGTGTATCTCTTCAATATGTATTCTTCATGTATCTTGTGCACCCGCAGCTGATCCAACATGCAAATGATGTGCACTCAGAACAGGCCTGCAGCAAAAGAATTTTGTTGGTTATTCGTGTCAGCAAACTTTACATAAATATGCAACATTTCTTCAATTTTTGGTTTTGTGAATTGCATTATAAAAAGGTCCTGGGTCTACTGTTCTAGTGAACTTCACTAAGTTTTTTTTTTGTTTTCATCTCTTTTTTGCTACCAGCAATAAGTGAACTTCATTATGTTTTCTGTGTGCTTATTTTTTGTTTCCTGTCTCACTGACCTGTGTGTGTCCACAGCTTGCATTCGCATTCATAGATACCGTTCGTCACATCAGCAACTACCTGGAACTCGTGTCTTGCCCAATCAAAATCATCTGACCGGTTGTAGTGGCGCACCAAATATTTCGTCGGGTTGTCAGGGGATTGCTCTGATCTGAATGCAGTGCTGCGGTAGTGCGTTTGCTTCAAGTCAGCAAAGACCGCCCTGGTGTAAATCTTGGAGAGCTGAACCTCGAAACCAAACTGAGTAGTAGTCTTTATTTCCGTCTGTGAAACAAAGAAAACCAGTTAAGTAGTTGTTTTTCACAGCAAAAATCAAGAAAGCGAGTAGTGTTTTATTAATTGCTCATCCAGCTTAAAAACTTTGCTCTGTTTATATACCTCGTTAGCTATGGTCTCCACGTGCTCTACGCCCTTCCTTGTCTGGATGCACCTGTCCACCTGCGATGCAAAGATATGTAGGTCGTGTCTTTCCTTGACAAAGTTCCTCTTCAAGATCCAGTTCATGCTTTCACTTCTCTGTGTCGATGTCATCCGTGCACAGAAGACCTCCTTGTAGTAAGCTGATATCCATTCTTTTCGGTCTGTCCAGAGCGCCTTCATAATCTCATCATTTTGCAGGTTATACTTGTCCATGAGCTCATGCCAAGCGCGTTCAAACTCTGATGGCATCAGCGGGTGGTTGGGAACGGAGGTCAGCTCATCCTTGAATGTCTCATACGCTTTGAACAGCAAGGACAGGTGATCCTTGTATTTTTTCAATATATGCCAACGACATAACTTGTGCAGCGTGCCTATTAGTGTACTTTTTATCGCGGCATCCATGGAGGGGCATTGATCTGCATGTTTTTAAAAAAAACAAGCAGTGAGTTATTGAGAGAACTGCATATCCTTTTTCTGCTTTTTTCTTTTTTTCATTGGATGGAAGAAATGGACTACAAAACTTGGCAGTGAACTACATTGTTATTTAACCCATTCTTTTTTTCAGCATACTTGTGAGTATGCAGATTGGCCGCTTGTTTTTCATGCAACGCAAGAACGTTCGGAACACCCATTCGAAAGTCGTTATTGTTTCGTCTCTGATGAGAGCCACAGCGAATATTGTACGTTGGAGTTGGTGGTTGACTCCAACAAAGACGGCCAGAGGCATGTGGAACTTGTTGGTCTTGTAGGTCGTGTCAAATGTGACACAATCTCCAAAATCATCGTACGATCCCCTGTAGCTCGCGTTCGCCCAGAATATGTTCCGCACAGGGTTATCGACATCTTTGTCGTAATCATAGAAGAACTCCGGGTTTATTTTCTCTATCTTCTCAAATAAAGCCAGGAGTTTCTTCACATCGTCTTCTGTTTCCTCCCTCGCGAATTGGTGCTTCCTGCAGTTCGAAATAATAATATACTTGCAGCATTAGGGACATACAGAAAATGCACAAGCAAACTGCATGAAATAGACGAGATATCGTTTTTTGTTTAGTGAACGTACCTGTTCACCCAGTCACGGCTGGTGCGCCCCATAAAGTGCAGCCCTCCTGACATCCTTCACAGGGTTGACATCATCTGGTTGTACGTCAGGTTGTCGCTCTGCATGTCCTTCACTAGTTTATCAAGCAACGGATCATCCGTCTTATGCGAGTGCATGTGTAGAAGCATAGTCGGGCTGTCAATCATTATGTGGTTGTGATTGATCTCAATCTCTGCTATCACAAACACATCCTTAATTTTTTTCAATCTCATTCCCGCCTTGCAGCCAGTCCTCTTTGATGTTTTATCTCGCTTTCTGTCATAATCAGTGACAGTTTCTTTGCTTCTGCCTTCCTTTGAGCACACTATGTATCTGTTTGTTCTGTATCCGTCGTTTTTGCGTGTGCCGAAGCTTGCATGCCTCGCATTCGTGTTGTAGAATTCTTGCGCCGCAGCGTGTGATGTGAATTGCATACCTTTCACAAGCACAAGTTCTTGGAGCATGTTCTCATCCTGCACACACAATATGGAATGTTTTTTTCTTAATGAGAATGCACAAGCTGAAAGAATGCGTAAGTGAACTGCAGTAGTTAGGCAAGGATGCTTACATGCGTGTACTGTTTTTTCTCTAACGGTTTTGCAACTCACCAATGTTTATTGGGCATGGAGGGGTGACAACAAATCTGTGTAATTTAGGATCACGAGGAGGTAGAAGTGTTGAGAACTTTACTTTTTTGGTTGCTTGCGGCTCTCCTTGATTCTGCTTCCGATTCTTTTGTTGCGCAGTAGGCGGCCTGGGTGGAATTCCACTATATCTTTGTCGACGAATCGTTTGCTCATGAACTTGCCGAACTTGCTGGGTTTCAACATTGGCTTGTGGAGGTGCTATATCAACCGTTCTGATATGCTGGCCAAATGTTTCAAAGACACGCGTGTACCTTGGCTGCATAACTGTTATGATTTGCTCTTCATCATCATCCTCCTCATCATCTCTCTGCGCGTGCTCCCCCATGAAGACCAGATCGTCGTCGTCCTCCTCATCTTGCGCGCTTTTTGCTTCACTGCCTTCTCCATCTCGACTGATGTTTGGTTCATTGTTTTCATCTTTATCCTCTACATCTTCCTCCACGGAGTACGCAGTTCTATTTGTTGTGTTAGAGAAACCCCTAGGTATTTCAGGTGTTATCCATCCAGGCATCTCCCACTCTTCTCTTCCAATGCAGTTCAGGGGCTTTGGGTCGTAAATGAATCGAGGCATCTTCTGTTTTGGAGGCATAGTAATTTCCTGCACAATATTAAGACAAAGCTTTTTATTCACGTCAACAGTGAAATGAACTGCATCTTTCGTACTATATATCATTATATTTTGCAACTGTAAGAAATTGCACTTCAATTTGTCATTCTATAGCAGGGGCACTGTTAGTTAACATGAAGAAACAATGCACTTCAGTTTTAGGCACAGCGCTCTACATATGTAAGTCATGGTGGACTGCAATTTTGAGCCATATAGCATTTTTTATTTTTCGAAGTATATTTTTATGTTTTCTACATGGAGATACATGTGACTGCAATCGAGGCAAGAGGGGCACTGCATGGGGATAAAAACGGCACTGCAAACTGGATGTGGGGGTTGAGTATGTGATTTTCTTACATTATATGCAGTTCTCTCCTTCTGCAGATGCAGCTCTGGCTGCTGTTGGCGTGCAGTCCACCTCCGCTGCAGGAACTCATGGGCTTTTTCAACTTTTGCCATTGTTGCGGGAGAAGGCTGGATGT
The DNA here is from genome assembly GCA_902687465.1 of Secale cereale. NCBI lineage: Eukaryota > Viridiplantae > Streptophyta > Magnoliopsida > Poales > Poaceae > Secale > Secale cereale. Next base: position 338,860,855 of record LR738711.1, on the reverse strand, counting down.
GCACCATTGCAGTTCGCATCCACGACGAATGCGATGGAGAAGGCATCCTTGCAGTTCTCTTTCCCCTGTCATGCATAACCGAGCCTGGATGCTTCAGCGGCAGATCCCCCAGGTGGTGTTGGGGCGAAGGTGAGGGGCGGTGTCGCTTACAAAACGCCGTCGCAGAAGTATCCTCGCCGACGGACTGCATCGCCGGCCGCTCGGCGCGCGCTCTGCGCTACTGGCCGCGAAGAAGGCGGGGAGGGGTGGGGGTCGCCGCCGGCCGCCGGAGCGCTGCCGCTGAAGAAGGCGGGGAGGGGTGGGGGTCGCCGCCGGCCGCCGGGGCGCTGCCGCGCTAGGAGGCGGGGAGGGGAGGGGGACGCCGCCGGCCGCCGGGGCGCTGCCGCGCTAGGAGGCGGGGAGGGAGGGGGACGCCGCTAGCCGACGGCCGCCGGGGCGCTCGCGCGCTAGGAGGTCAGTAGGGAGGGGACTCCGCTCGCCGCTGGCCGCCGGGGCGCTCCCGCGCTAGGAGGTCTGTAGGGGAGGGGTGTTATGAGAATAAGGTTTTTGTTAGGAGAATAAGGTCTTAAGGGGTGTTATGAGAATAGACCCACCCTATATATATAAGACCTTATTCTCATAACAAAAATCTTATTCTCATAACACCCCCACTTAAATAGGGTTCTAGCGCGGAGCGCCCCGAGGACAGCAACCACTGCCCCGCCTCCTACCCCGCGCTGCCGCCCCGCCTCCTTCCCCCAGCACCGTCGCGCCGGCTCCTACCCTGATGCAGTGCGGTTTTCTTGTGCAGTTTGGAAGCGCAAAAAAACGCTCGCTGCCATTATTCGTCGGTCGCACCCTTTTCAAAACTGCTCTTAAACCGTGCGGAATCTCGAAAAGTGTTCAACACGGCGAAGTTGCGTCTACTGCATAGCTTTTCAACGGTATATTACACGCATAATTTTGATAAACGTTTAAAAAACTAGAGCAAAAAAGGTACCAAAAAAACAACACATATAGTTTTTTAAAACATACAGTTCACCGTTTTCAAAACTTCTCTTAAACCGTGCGGAATCTCGAAAAGTGTTCAACATGGCGAAGTTGCGTTTACTCCATAGCTTTTCAACGGTATATTACACACATAATTCCGATAGACGGTTAAAAAAGTAGAGCAAAAAAGGTACCGAAAAAACAACATGTAAATTTTTTTCAAACATGCAGTTCACTGGTCTAAAAAACAAATAAATGATGTGCACTTGGGTCTAAATTAAGTCCATTGCAAAGGACTCTTTGAAGCTCACTTTGTTCTCTCACGAAGTTGGCCATAAAAAAACCTTTGTGGTTCACTTGGTGATCCAAAAACAAAAACACATCGGAAAGCAGGTCACTTCTCAACACTTCTCAACGCGCGTAAAAAATTAATTAGTACGAAAAAAGACAACAACAAATCATGAGGTTCACTTTTGGTAGTGTTCCGCTTCATTTTCGGGAGTGTTGCGGTCCATTTTCCTTCGAAAAAAAAAGTTGGAAAAAAGACAACAAAACTCCTCTGAGAAAAATCTACGCCCAACAAAATAAATCATGAGGTTCGATTGACTGTCTGATGCAGTGCATTTTTTAGTTTGAAGCAGTGCGCTTTTCTGTCCGATGCAGTGCACGTGTCGATTTTGTAGTCGCGAAAAACAGAGTTTCCGCGTTTTTGTAATTTTAAAACTGCTCTTAAACCGTAATGAATTAGAGGGGGTGTTCTACATGAAAAAGTAGCGTCTCGACGATATGTTTCCAATGGTGTATCATTTGGATCATTTCGACCAACGTTTTGTAAAAATTTGACGAAAAAACGGCCGCTGCCATTCGTAGTCAGCCGCACGATTTTCAAATTTAACTAAAAACCGTAAGGAATCTCAAAAACATTTCAACATATGAAAGTTGCGCCTCATTCGTAGATTTCCAACGGTATATTACACGCCTTGTTTCGACAAAAGGTTAGAAAACTGGAGTGAAAACAGTATCGAAAATTTGAAAAATTTCGAAAAACACAATTCCGCGATTTAGTAAATTCAAAACTGCTCTTAAACCGTAGCGAATTAGAAAAAATAATAGATATGAAAAAGATGCGCGCCGATGATATCTTTGCAATAGTGTATCATATGTTTCATTCCGACGAGCGGTTTAGAAAAAACGCCAAAAAACGCTCGCTGCCATTCGTTGTGAGCTGCACGATTTTCGAAACTGCTCTTAAACTATGATGAATTTTGAAAAGTGTTCAACATGGAGAAGTTGCGTCTACTCCATAGCTTTTCAACGGTATATTATACGGATAATTCTGATAAACGGTTAAAAAACTAGAGCAAAAAAGGAACCGAAAAAACAACACGTACAGTTTTTTCAAACATGAGGTTCTGTTGCAGTATCTGTGCAGTGCGCATAGCTTTCCAATGCAGTAAACCAAAGCAGTTCAGAAGTGTTATGAGAATATTATTCTCATAATGTTATGAGAATAGACCGGCTATATATATATAGTATCCCTTGATGCTTTGTTTTATTCTGAACAGAATCGGACAAAGGATCCATGTTATAGCATGTAACAGAGCTCAACTTTGTATTGTGTTTTTTCAATCGGCTTCTCTAGTAGCGGCATTTGTCCAGGCCACAGAGGTTTCCGAGCTCAGTTGGAAGCTTAAACTAGCTGACGAGCAGCTCGACCTCATCAACAAGCGTTTTGATGAAACGCAAGTTATGCAGAATTTTGAAAAATTGATATGTCAAAATCACTCTATGTTTGATCTTTGTGAGTATGAGCTCATTGTATGATATGATTTGTGTAACAGTTGACAATGCTGATGTCAAGACCTCATCAACAAGTGTTACACATGATATGACCACCACATACTTTGTCGAAATAAACAACTCCCCGATCAATGCATTACACGGTTACGTGCAACGCACGGGCACCTTACTATATATAGTACGACCATAAATTTAACTAACATTGTATATAGTATGATAAATGCTCATGCATGTCACAAAAAATTATATCACTAAAAACTATGTTTGAATATGAATTCAACGATATAGTTTGGTTGACATGCACTAAAATTTCTCTAGTTAAATCTTCAGTCTAACAACATGGGGGACTAATAAACCACGACGGAGTTAGTACTAGTGTAGAGGGCGGCACTGCACGGGAGTCTCACCACGCCCGTGGCACGGAAGTAAAGTTGTCAGATCACAAAACCCCACCACTCCCAGTAATAAGTGGCTTGATGAAAGTGTTGTTTGCAGAGACGGATTAGATTTAAGATTTGTCGATCGTCCCAACCAAACGTGCGCAACCACTCGACTCCTTATGGGGCGGGGCATTATTTATTACCTAGTACCATACTAGCATGGTGCCCGCATTACTAGTGATGGGGGTGAAACGAGGTCACTCTCGGGACGGGGTCGTGCTTGGATAGGCGGCCATGACTGCTTTTCCAGGGCACTTGACACACCGTTGGTACCCCGTGCTTGTGGTATGTGTTGAATATGGGAGCGTGGCTCCACAATTTTAAGGTGTGAAATGTTGGGCATGAGGGTTGCTACCAATCGAGTGGATTCTATGTTAGTGTCGTCTAGGGAAAGATAGTGATCGGGTCCTTACCCCGGGTTCTTTAGATACCGCGGTTCGTGGATGACCAAGAAGTTCCCCGGATCTTGTGGGTAAAGTGTGCAACCTCTGCAGAGTATAAACTACTCGAATAGTTGTGCCCACGATCAAGGACAGTTGGGTGGTGCTGCTTAGACTATGTCCATATGTTTCTAGAAAAACAACACGGTTTGGTAAATATGTTGACGCGATTCGTGATGAAGTCACGGTTAGCTTGAGCATGATTTGTTCATAACTCTTTATTGATGTTGATGTGTGTAAACTCCTGATACTTGTTGCAGACACATTCATATCCTTGATAAAATGTTGATCATAATTGCATGAGAAAAACTAGCTTTCGGCAAAACTGCCAATTTGGAAGTAGAACCTTGCAGAATTATTCTGTTGTCACTCTTGGGTTGCTTGCGAGTAAATTCAAAGTACTCATTGGCTTGCCACTAGTTATTTTATTGGTCGGGCATGAAAGAACAGGTGTAAGATGAAGATTTCTTTGGTGACGAACCTGCGAGCTAGGACGCTTCCCAGTCAGAATGCCTGTAGGGTTAAGGTAGATGGCATGCGTCCAAGTTGTTATTGAAGATTTCTGCTGCGATGATATACTCAAGAGTTGACCATAATGGTTCTACTTGTATGAAACGGTATGTTTGGATGTAAGACTCATGTTATTCAACTTATGTGTGTTCAGTGAGCATTGATCTCTGGGATAACTATACACATGCATTCTGTGATCTCGACTTATGAGGCAGGGTCCCCAGAGAGCTGGTATCAGAGCCATGTTGATTGTAGGAAGCCTTAGTTAGCATGGTCCTTAGTTAGGGTAAAATTATTTCCAAAAATATTATTAGTTTTCAGAACTATCTATACTTCTCTTCCTTTATGAGTTTTTGAAATCTAAGGTATATTCTACTCGATCTCTTCCCCTTCAAAACTTTTGCAAACGATGGCTACTACCCTCAAGCCCCTGACCACGGGATTCCTTGAAATCCTCTTGGATAGCCTAGAAGGAGTACACCTTGCCAAACACTAACCCACCTCTTCTGAATACAAGATTGGCGACACCACATCAAGACGATGCGAATAGAAGATACACCCTCGAGGAATGAGGACATCAAGACCCAGAAGATGGTGACACCCCCAACACTACACATGATGATGCAACCTTGGTATATGGTGAACAGGGTATAAGTTATGCAAGATCATGATATACATTGCTAATGGAGCCACCATGTCCTTACCGTTGTTGTATCGGCAACCATCGGTGGATTAGAACCTAGCCATTTGGTCCGCCTCACTATGGTGAGCACGAAAATGATTCTCTTCATCCCCCATTCTTGGTGTCGATGTTTTCATCAACAAAATTGACATGTTGGACCTCTACTATGCCTTGTTATTGTCATAGCATAAAGGATTGCCTACCTGGTAACCTCGATGCCTTAGAAGGCACAAGGGATCTTCATGATTAAGAAGACAAGAGAAGACCATGTCAATGTCAGCTACGAGGAGCCACCTTCACCCCATCACTTCAACATGCGACAAGTTGTTGAAAACTCTTCAGTCTCAACCTGGATTCATTCATCGGACAACTATAAGAGACGTAGTGACATGGGAGGAAAAACCGGAATACTGCAGGAGACACGGAGTAAAGCACGAGTACTGAGTTCGAGAACCCCTAGGGTAGGATGAGTAGTGTACACCCTATGTGCAGTCGAGTCCGTATGATGGTTCGAATAGAACCATGATTGTGTGTTGCTTGTTTTTATTTGTTTCTGTTTTGATATAGGTCGCACTTTTGCCCTATACAACAAGTACACGACTATATCACCTTCCTCGCCTTGTTTCTTTTGTTTGGCCCCTTTTGCACCTGTTTGTCTGCACTTGCACTATAGAACCCCCTTTAGGCATTCCCCTTCTATGCTATTTTTCCCCTCTCTCATCTCACTCATCAACTAAAGACATGCAAGATAAGATGCATCAAGGATTCCACCTCAGCAACCAACTGGCAATAAAGACTTCTGCTACAACCTCCACGACCAAGTGCAAGCCAATAGAGTTATGTTTAACCCTCCAGACTAGAAACCCATTCCTAGACCCTTCGAGACTTCACGAGATACCCCAACTCGAATCCTTAACCATGTGCTTAACCCACATAATTGCGAGAGAACCAGTTAAGCCTCTGTAACCTTGCACATCACTGGGTTCCTTATGGAACTAGTGGACATAGTGAACGAGCACTTTGTGATCCTAATATAGCACAAAAACCGGGGATGCCATAGGGAGAACGAATTTGAGGATATAGGGATAGAGGACAAATGACTTGATGAGTTTATAACAACGACCTTGATGGATTATCAAGGACTGGTAGATTATGAGGCTTTCATGTTGGGATCATGTTAATAGAGTAGCATAGCTTTCATTACCCCTTGATAATTGGATTTTGTAGAAAAATTATGATCGCAAGATGTAATTCTTGGAGGTATAAAGATTTGACCTAGCCCGGTATATTGATAGAAGATAGTTGACATTAAGAAAATGACTTGGGGGAAACATGTAGGAATTCTCGTTGAACTTGAGATTTGGATATAAGTAGGTAATTCTAGTTGAGTATAGATAGTGATTATGTCTACATGATTCAGAGTAAACAACCGATGAACTTGATCATGATAACATGTTTCTCGGTGGACGATAAACTAGGAGATTGTATTAACTGTCAGAGTTGATTTAGGGATCCATATGACTTTGGAGTTTACTTGACCATGATGATGAGAATTGGTGGACTTACTATTGTAGAGATAGCCCTTTCAAGTATTTAGGGATTATCGGATATTAGAAGATCACATGGAAAACCATATACATTGGCTTTATAGAATTAATGGATTGTGTAGTGATTGAAATGAACGGGCTGTTGGAGTTAATCATAGAAAGGAAACAGGATCTTGGAGTGGCATACTATGTGCTTCCTTAGGATGGAAATGCTCTATCTTGGACCTTGGAAGGATAGGCTGAGCACTTGGATTATGACATTTAATTCAAGCTTAGCAGCTTGTATGCTCTACGAATGGATTCTTAGGGGTGGCCGTTATATAATTTTGGGGATCGTAGGCATATATGGTTTTGCTACACCTCCGCTACGGATTCATGTGGACATGAATAGCGTGGGTGATGATTGGAGTTGACATGTACAAGAGGATGCTTTTAATAGTATAAGGTGATTTGTTTGAAGTACTAGGTAGGGCTATCGGCATCTCATATACCATTCTTAAGATAGGATGATAGATGTTCACTCACACACTAGAATCCTTGAAAACCTTAAGCTCTGCCAACCCACGACATAGTCAGATCATGACCACGGGCCTTGGCTCTAGGTCAAGAAGAACCTTGCCAATACTCAACCAAGACCACCACCAATACTCCAGCCTACTTTCCAGACCCCATGAACTTCATGGATTACTCGGACAAGTTAGTTGTCATCTTCATTTGGCGACATACTTGTCTACCTGAAAATGGAAGAAGAGCCGCTCAGCTGGTTAGAGGACATGTGAAGACCGCCATGTCAAGAAGGAAGAACTACACCAACCACCATCATCAAAAGCAAACTTCCTCGTAAAAGACCTTGTATCTACAAGCCAACCCTCTCGAAGGAACCAAGCATCTTCGTGTCAAAGAGAAGCTCACACCAAGACTTATCACCCCCCTCCAAGATCACTTCAAGACGAAGAATAGATGCTTCCCAGAAAGAGTTACCACCTAAGTCACCCACTGTGCACAACGTTTTTCCACACGACACCACTCCCGAAACGTTTCCAACTTCCTAACTAGCCCGGTCTTTGTGAGGACTGCGATCACCGAGCCATCGACCTCCAAATCATTATGAGCTATGTAAGAGACCCATTAGCAACCGAGATCAAGCAAAACGTCAAACACGAAGCTACAACATCAAGTACCTCACGGTGCAATGAAGAAGTGAAGACTACCCCAGATCCAAGTTTCCGTATTTGTCAGTGTTCTGGGAACGGGAGTACCTAGACTTGCCTTCGTGTGGCCCAGGGCGTGGCTCACAAGGCGGCTTGATATGGCCCAACATCTTCAACAACCACTCAAGACCCTCGCGAGGTGGACGACACAAGGCATCCCGTGGGGCGGACTCGCTAGGCCGACTCGTGAGGATCGGATATATCAAGGCGAGGGGCACCTCGTGAGGTCCTCGTGATGTGAGCAGTGATGACCAATGCCAGGCGGGCGCAGAGTGCCAGTTTACTCTTTGGTGTTAAAGAAGCAGGTGCAAGCGAGGAGTCCTAAGGCATCAGGCAAAGGTTTCCATATCGGTGCAACAAGACCAAGACTAGCAGGATGGCAGGACGGAGGTCATCGCGGAGCCCACGGCGGCGTCACCACCAGAGCCTTTGGCAGGCGAACACCACCTTTTGTCAGGATAGCTCGTACTAGCTGCCCCCGTTCAATTTTGGCCGTTGTGGGATTCCTTCCCGCTCAATATTTGTGAAGAGGACCCGGGCCACTATAAATAGGACCTAGCCACCATCATAGAGGGGGATCAGATCATCGAGACCTCTCATACACCACAAGCTCACCCGAGCTCAAGAACACCTCTGGAGGCCGTTCATCCATTTTCTAGTTCTTCCTTAGACTACAAGGCAATCCACCACAACACACTGGATTAGGGTGTTACACCACAATGGTGGCCCGAAGCAGTATAAATCTTGCATCTCATGTTAATCGGATCCGACGAGCTAGGACTAGGACTGTCGAGTAGGCGAGTTAGGGCGGAAGGAGAGATCTTCGTGCGCACCGCAGATTTCGAACCTCACGGGTTTTGCGGGAACCCCAGATCCGACATTTGGCGCGCCAGGTAGGGGTGTGCCCAAGTTTAATCCCCGTCTGTCCCACTCTCCGCTCACCAAGTTCTTATGGCGGGCGTCCCCCCTCCGACGAGCTTGGTGGCCGCGTGCAGCGTCGCTCCCGACCGCCGGGCCTTCACCCCCGCATTACGGCGGGTACAGTGGCCACCCAGGTTCAAGCCAAATCTGCCACCGCACTACCACGGGGCGGCCGACCCGTTTTTTGTCCTCCAGGCCTACGAAGAAGCCATCTCGGCAGCCGGCGGTGACGACAAAGTCATGGACAGCTGGCTCCCCATGGCACTCAATGGCGTGCCACGCTCCTAGTTTTTCGGTTTGCTAGAATTGTCCGTGGCGTCCTGGGAAAAGCTACGCGGCCTCTTCGTCACGCGCTTCGTGGTGCCGGCGCCCCACGCCGTCGCGGACCTCTTCGGCGGTTCCCAAGAACCACCCTCCGGCCGACACATCAAGCAAATCTTTCGCTAGACGGGTGTCGCCTCCATACGCAAGGGGGCTCCTCCTGGGTGGGTGATTCCCAAGGCGGACCTTGCCTTCCACTCGGGGGACCACCCTACCTCCACTGCGGGCTCCGGCGCTCTCCCGATGCTCTGCACCCCCACCATCTGCAATGTGGCAGTCACCAAGACCCTCATCGACAGCGGGGCTGGCCTCAACAAGCTCTCGGTGGAAGCTTTCAGCTTGCTCCAAGTGCCACTCGAGCGGCTACTCCCCAACAAGCCCTTCTTTGGGGTTAGCAGCGGTTCTACCAGCCCCCTAGGGCAGATCCGCTTCCCGGTCACTTTCGGCACTTGATACAGCTACCGCACCAATATGATCGACTTCGACATCGCCCAAATCAGTTTCCCGTACCACGCCATTCTCGGGTACCTAGCGCTGGCTCAGTTCATGGCCGCAACCCATCCAACTTATAACCTCATGAAGATGACGGGGAGCCGCGGAGTCTTTACCGTCACGGGGGACACCAAAGAAGCCCTGGCGGCCCTCAAGCGCGTCTTCCGGACCGCTGCGGCGGCGCGCCCTGCCGAGGAAGCCGCCCCTGGGACCAAGGGTGCTGCCCCTGCCAAGAAGAAGCAACTTTTGTCCCAAGACCAAGCCGAGACAAAGCAGATGTCGGTGAATGAAGATGAGCCGTCAGGTGTCGCCTTCACCATAGGAGCTGGCCTTCCCCCAATTAAGGAGGAGGCGCTGGTTGGATTCCCAAGGATCTGGCGGTAGTACCGAGAGAGTTGATCGAGCATCATCTAAACGTATGCCCTAACATGTGTCCCGTGAAGCAGAAGGCCAGGCGCCAATCCACGGAGAAGTAGTCCTTCATCGTGCAGGTGACTCGTAAGCTAGTGGCAGTGGGTGTCATCCGCGAAGTCCGGTACCCAGAGTGGCTGGCAAATCCCGTCGTCGTACCCAAGAAGGGAGGAAAAGAGCACATGTGCGTCGGCTTCACCAACCTCAACAAAACTTGCCCGCAAGATCCGTTCCCTCTGCCGCCCATCGATCAAATCGTCGACTCCACTGCTGAGTGCGACTTGTTGTGTTTCCTGGATGCCTTCTCAGGTTACCACCAGATCAAGATGGCGCTGCAAGATGTCGAGAAGACTGCATTCCTCACCCCATGCAGGGTGTACTGCTACACCTGCATGCCGTTTGGGTTACAGAATGCAGGAGCAACCTTCCAGCGGTTAATGCACATCACACTGGGAAAGCAGCTTGGGAGGAACGCTGAGGCATATGTGGACGACATCGTGGTAAAATCTCACGCGGCCTCAACCCTTATCACAGATCTGGAAGAGACTTTCGCCAACCTACGCAAGGTAGACCTGCGGCTAAACCCAGAGATGTGCGTGTTCAGAGTCCCTTCAGGCAAGCTCTTGGGCTTCCTTGTGTCGCCGAGGAATCGAGGCAAACCCCGAGAAGGTCAAGGCCATAGAAAAGATGAGTCCGCCCAAGAACCTCAATGAGATGCAGAAGCTGGCTGCCTATGTAACGTCGTTGGGGCGTTTCATCTCCATGCTAGGGGAGAGAGCCATCCCCTTCTTCAAGCTAATCAAAAGGTAGGGCCCGTTCGAATGGACCCTTGAGGCTAATGCAGCGTTCAAGGACCTCAAGAGATACCTCACTAGGCCACTAGTGATGGTGGCACCCAAGCCTCAAGAGCCATTGGTGCTTTACCTGGCCACGACACGACATTCAGCTAGTGCGGCACTGGTGGCCATTCGAGAGGAGCGTCAAGACAAGACCTTGCATCCCAAGGGAGGCACTCCCGAGGCCCTGTTAGGGCCAGAAGATGACAACGACATACAATACAACCTCCCTGAGGCCGCGGCTGCCCCAACTCATGACCAAACTCCTAGGGCACCTTTCCAGATCACACAGCCGCAAGAGAGTTCAGACTCCACCCTCGTCGAGCACCCGTATACTTCATCAGCACGATGCTCTGTGATGCCCGAGCACGCTACCCCATGTTGCAGAACCTCTTGCTTGCACTCCTCGTTGCTTCACGTAAGCTGCGCCACTACTTCCAAGGCCACCCCATCAAGGTCGTCTCAGCTTACCCCTTAGAAAGGGTACTCCAGAGCCCAAATGTGGCAAGAAGGGTAACGGAATGGAATACAGAGCTGCAGGCATTCCAACTATAGTTCAGCACCACCAGAGTCATCAAGGGGGCCGCGCTTGCTGACTTCATGGTAGAATGGACCGACGCCCCAGGACCCGAAGCGAGCCCGAACCAGTCCCTCTTACCAGGGAGCGAAGCACCTGAAGGCTAGGTCATGTACTTTGACGGCGCGTTCGCCCGCCAGGGCGCTGGGGCAGGGGTTGTGCTCATCTTGCCAGCTCAAGGCAAGCTCTACTATGCCGTGCAACTCTGCATTCAGCTAGGTGATAAGGTCTCCAACAACATTGCGGAATACGAGGGCCTAATCTCCGGCCTCAGGGCGGCCATAGCCATGGGGGTGAAACGCCTCGACATCAGGGGTGACTCCCAGCTCCTCGACAACTTCTCCAACAAGGTGTACGAGACGAGGGACGAGCATATGGAGGCATACCTCGCAGAGGTACGCAAGATGGAGAAGTAGTTCCTGGGCCTAGAGCTGGAGCACGTGCCCTGTGGCACCAACAAAGAGGCCGACGACATCGCTAAGAAAGCGTCCAGATGACTGCCCCAGGCACCCGGCATCTTCGAGGAAAGGCTCCTCGGGCCCTCTGCATCACCCCCACGGGAATGGCCAGCAAAGGCTCAGGAAGAAGTCCCACAGCCGCCGAACTCGGGAGCCCCGGCCTGCGGCTTGGCTTCAGGAGCTCGCTTGCTCCTGGCGGTCGAGCCTCGGGAGGGATGTTGGACTGAGGAATTCAAGTCATACTGGGTGTAGGGGGTGTTGCCAGAAAAGGAGGAAGATGCGAAGCGTGTAGCCCGACAGGCTATGGCATACTGCGCCCAGGACGATGAGCTTTACAAGAGACAACCAAATGACATTTCTTTGTGATGCTCTTCCAGGGAGTAGGGAGGCGAGCTGCTAGCTGACATCCACACCGAGGACTGCGGGCGTCACTCATCATCACGCACTTTGGTCGGCAAGCCATTCCGAAGTGGTTTTTACTCGCCCACGACACTTAAGACGCCGCCGAGCTGGTAAAGTCTTGCGAGGCTTGCCAGTTCCATGCCAAGTAGATCCACCACCCGGCCCAGGGCTTGCAAACCATCCCGCTCTCCTGGCCGTTCGTGGTCTGGGGGCTGGACATCCTGGGCCCTTTCCCTCGAGCGCCCGGGGGCTATGATACCTTTACTTCGCCGTCGACAAGTTTACCATGTGGGCAGAGGTGGAAGCAGTCAGAACCATCCCAGCCGGCCCTGCAGTCAAGTTCATCAAGGGCCTCGTAAACCGGTTTGGGGTCCCTAACAACATCATCACCGACAATGGCTCAAAGTTTACCAGTGACCTTTTCAAGACTTACTATGCTAACCTTGGAACGCAGATTTACTACGCCTCTGTAGTGCACCCCAGGAGCAATGGCCAGGCCGAGCGCACCAACGCGGAGGTCCTGAGGGGCCTCAAGACCAGGACCTTCAAGAAGAAGCTCGAAGCCTACGGAAGAGGGTGGCACGACGAGCTCCCGTCTATGTTGTGGTCCATCCGCACCACTGCCACCAAGCCGACGGGCGAGACCCCATTCTTCCTTGTCTACGGAGCTGCGACGGTCCTCCCTCACGAGGTCAGGCACCGGTCGCCGCAAGTCTTAGCATTTGACGAGGCCCAACAAGGCGTCGTGCAGGGAACATACCACGTATTTGGGAAGGAACGCCGGCGCGACGCTTCACTCCGAGCAGCAAAATACCAGCAGGCATTGCGGCGGTACCATTGCCGCAACATTCTCCCCAGGACGGTTGAGGTAGGTGACCTCGTTTTCAGGAGAGTCCTCTCCGGAGAAGGATTGCACAAGCTCTCGCCCATGTGGGAAGTGCCATTCAATATCACCCATGTCTCCAGACCCGGCGTCGTGCGCCTGGATACAGGAGACGGCATCCCCGTCCATAACGCATGGAATATCCGGCACCTTCGGAGGTTCTACCCATGAAACAAGGCCCTTGCGCTTGAGAAGACTAGGCTCCGTGCTAGCGAGGAACAAGGCCCTTGTGCCTGAGAAGACTAGGCTCCGTGCCTGCAAGGAACAAGGCCCTTGCCCCTGAGAAGACTAGGCTCCGTGCCTGTGAGGAACAAGGCCCTTGTGCCTGGGAAGACTAGGCTCCATGCCCATGAGGAACAAGGCCGTT
>LR738711.1:338658293-338847473 GCA_902687465.1 Secale cereale | reverse complement strand
GAAGACTAGGCTCCGTGCCTACAAGGAACAAGGCTATTGCGCCTGTGAAGACTAGGCTCCGTGCCTGCGAGGAACAAGGCCCTTGCGCCTGAGAAGACTAGGCTTCGTGCCTGTTAGGAACATGGACCTTGCGCTTGAGGAGACTAGACTCCGTGCCTGCGAGGAACAAGGCCCTTGTGCCTGAGAAGATTAGGCTCCGTGCTTGCGACGAACAAGGCCCTTGCGCCTGAGAAGACTAGGCTCCATGCCTACGAGGAACAAGGCCCTCGCGCCTGAGAAGCCAAGGCCCGGTGCCTGTGAAGCAAGGCTCCGGCCTGTGAAGATATCTGCTCGTGACACTCTCACGTAATAATGAGTGGGGATGTACATGCCGCAGAGTCTCCGTAGAGCTGCCCTCGGGCCTCGGGGGCTCCCTGCCACGTCCGAGTGGCAGCACTTAGCTCCGCGCTAGTGAGAAGACTAGATTAGGTGCCGGACGCGACCATTCATTTGCTTTCTGAAGTTGGCATGTTCCTATCTTCTCTTATTTAATGGATACTGAATGTTCTGGGGTTCCTCGATTGCTTGGTTTTGATACCCCTCTGCGGTTCTTCTCTCAGATTCTCTGTGGTTCTTCCCCCAGCTTTCGGGCTAGCCCAGGGAGAGCGGCAGTTGTATGGCGCTCTCCCCGGCGCTCCCTCCTCGTTAGCCTTCACGAGCCGTCCGAACAGGGGCTCGTAACTGACACGCCCCCCATCCTTATGTATGTGCCCCACGGGTACCATGACAAGGGACGGCCGACCATGCACTACCCGCGTCAAAGGCCTTGGGTAGTAAAAGATTATAACGTAACAAATTTTGCAGCCTCGCGAAGGGTCGAACGTCATGAGATGAGAGCAATCCCGAGTACATCAAGATAAGTCTCCTCATTCTAAGGACATGTAAAACACAGATCGCAGAGCAATAGATAGGAACACTATGCATGATGCTAAATGTCATGAAACCACAATTTGTTACATGCCCTCCTAGGGCACCATGCTTGTTTGATCAAACGATGCAGGACAAGAAAGAAGAAAGACTAGGAACGGCTGACGGCGACCCTCGGGGCACGATTGCTCGCGAGGACCTATGCCTCGGCCTCATACAGAGCCCTCTTCACGCTTCACCCAAGCATGACGACGATATGACCCAGCGCCGCCTTCCAGGCGGGCGCAGAGGCGTCGCGGCTGGTCATAGCCACCACTGCTGGAGCTGCCGCTGAAGGAGGAGCCGCCGTAGCTGGACGAGCTGCGGCCATCGTCCAGGCCAAGCACCTCGCCGCCGCCGTTGTCTTCGGCGCGGCGCCCGTCTTCCACAAACACCCTCATGAAGAGGGTCGAGTCGTCGCCGAACTTGAAGTGAAGGGTGCATCGGCCGCCCAAACCGCGTGCGCGGGCGAACGTCTCCCAGCCTCGGGTCAAAGCCACAGCGCCCGAGGCGGAGACCTCCACCACGACACACGATGCCTTGCTGCAACAAACTTCCGCCTGCACCCAAAACCCGCCGGAGCTCGCATCAAGGAGTTCGCCGACCAAGGAGCGCGGGAGCTGGAGCCTGGTGCCGGCTGGGCTCTCCGACAACACAATGAACTCTAGCTCCGCCTCCGCCAGGTGAGAGTGTGGCTGGGGAGGTCAGACAACCCCATAGCGCCTCCCTCCGTTACCAGACCGCCAACGCAAAGATGGCCCCTGCCACTCAAAGGACCACTGTCGCGGCTACCAAGGGCGGCTACGGGCGCTGTGGGGGTCCACCCGTGCCCGCTCGCAGCCCCGACGAGGGTCGCGACACACTTAGGAGGATGACCTCGTCCTCTCTTAGCTGGTGGTGAGCCAAGCCCCTCTTGCTGAGCCTTCTCCTTCTCCATGGATGAGTACTTCCTGGGCGGCGCCATGGCGATTCGATCAAGCGAAGGAGCAAGGGGAACGAAGGAAGAAGATGGGCGGCAAGGACAACGCCTGCCGCCCTATTTATTGCCAGAGGAAGGCCAACCGCCGGCCCCATAAACGCAGGTAATGATGGTCCGCCGTGCACGCAGAGACTTCTCAAGTCGCACGGCCGCTGAGGCTACGTGGGGAAGTGGAGATGCCTATGTCCCATCAAGCGCCATGCGTCAAGCAAGGTCGCAGTCTTTGAGGGCCCGCGGCGCTCCGCACTTAGCCCTTGGTTTCGCCGCGACGCTAAGACCGAGCACACCTTGGGCCCAGGAGCTACTATCGGCATTCTGGGAACGGGGGTACCTAGACTTACCTGCCTGCGGCCCAGGGCGTGGCTCACAAGGCGGCCTGGTACAGCCCAGGATCTTCAACAACCACTCAAGACCCTCGCGAGGGGCCAAGCCTCGCGAGGTGGACGACACAAGGCATCCCCTGGGGCGGCCTCGCCAGGCCAGCTCATGAGGATCGGAGATATCAAGGCGAGGGGCAACTCGCGAGGTCCTCGTGATGTGAGAAGTGACGACCAATGCTAGGCAGGCGCCAGCGGGCACAGAGTGCCAGTTTCCTCTTTGGTTCTAAAGGAGCAGGTGCAGGCGAGGAGTCCCGAGGCGTCAGGCAAAGGTTTCTATATCGTTGCAAGAAGACCAAGACCAGCAGGACGGTAGGACGGAGGTCATCGCGGAGCCCACGACGGCGTCACCACCAGATCCTTTCGCAGACGAAGACCACCTTTTGTCAGGATAACTTGTCCTAGCTGCCCCCCTTCAAATTTGGCCGTTGTGGGATTCCTTCCTGCTCAATATTTGGGAAGAGGACCCGGACAACTATAAATAGGACCTAGCCACCATCATAGAGGGGGATCAGATCATCGAGACCTATCATACACCACAAGCTCACCCGAGCTCAAGAACACTTCAAGAGGCAGTTTATCCATGTACTAGTTCTTCCTCAGCCTACAAGGCAATCCACCACACCACACTAGATTAGGGTGTTACACCACAGCGGTGGCCCGAACCAGTATAAATCTTGTGTCTCTTGTTCATCGGATCCGACAAGCTAGGCCTAGGACTGTTGAGTAGGAGAGTAAGGGCGGAAGGAGAGATCTTCGTGCACACCCCAGAGTTCGAACCTTAAGGGTTTTGCCGGAACCCCAGATCTGACAGTATTCCTTTCCACGCCTAGTTTAGGAATCTCTGGGACGAGATCTTGTAACGGGGCTAGGTCTGTCACACCCTGATTTTCATGCCACAACACATAAGCTAATAAATCATGAAAAATGTGGTTTGACAAAAAAAATGAGTGTTTTGGTCTTTGCTTGATTTGATTCTTGTGTGTTGGTTGCAAGTGCTCTAAAAATCAAATAAATCCTCCAACTTTTATACTCCTTATCCTTGATCCAAAACATTTCCCAACGATCAAGCCATGTGCATAGGACATAATAGTATTTTCTTACAAAAATAATTGGGAAAAAAAGTATTTTTCTAAATTAGGTTTTTCAAAAACCCCTGAATTGAGGCTTGAACTACAAGTACTCAATGTAGGGTGTGAAAAATATTTCAAAAATTATATTTGACTCCTATTAGATATTGGACTCCCAAAAAGCACAAAAATGTATTTTCAAAGTTATTTTACTATTTTATTCTCAAGCTTTTTCTGAAGCCCAAAAATTCTCATTAATAGGTTATAATTATTTAACCGTTTCAAAAACATTTGAGAAAATTTAGGGAAACTCAAAGGACATATATTTTCCATATATATGAGTTTCAACACATGGTCATGTGAAAAATATTGTACAAAACCCTCCAAAACAATTTCTTCTCATTTCAAATATTTGAAATATTTCTAAAAGAAATATTTTACAATAAATCCAAGAAAATTCTAGCATGTCACATATGGCATATTTGATGATCTTGCCTAGCCTCATGCCTTGAAGATCAAGACAACATCATCAAAACCCCTCAAAACTATTTCTATGCATTTTTAAGTTTGAGCAACTTTACATTGCCAAACTTGTACAAATGCTCTCAAACTTGGTGCACATGCTCAAATTGTGTACTCATGCATTTATATCAAATTGCACAAGTTGGAGAGAAATATACCTTGGTCAAACTGCTTCAAAACCCTCTCTGTACAGAAACAAATTTGAACAACTCTACACTGCCAACTTTTTACTTATGACCTCAAATTTTGTGGACATGCTCACAACCCCAAATGATGACACTACACCAAGTGGTGTATCAAGGAGGAATGAGTTGCATGACTAAATCTTGGAAAATTCATTTCTCTTGATTTCTAGGGTTTACCAAAGATACATTGGCAACTCTTCCCAAATGAGCTCGAACTTGGAGGAACACCCTATTTCTATATGTCACCTGACCCTCTTAATTCTCATGTCAATTGGAATTCATTTTCTTGCCCAAATTTGCATCAAACACCTTATATCATTTTGCCAACACCAGCATTCCGACAACTTCCATTAATCCCCTTTGTCTCCAATTTTTACCCAAGCTGCCCCTGATCATATTCTACCCCCAATAACAATTTCATGTCTATAGCTCTATGGTTGGGGGGTATAACCTCCTTTTTCTCTCTCTGGTTGCCCATGGCAGCACCCTTTCTCCCCCCATTTTTTTCTCACCTCACATCTGGCCTCTCAGCATCCAAGAGCATCTCAGAGACCCTACAGTAGCAAGAGGATAAGCCCATGCCATTAAACAAAGAAATGCCGGCAAAGCTCGCGCTCTAGAGCACGCTACAGTGCACCCTCGCGCTATAGCGGCGCCCATTCCTGCACCTCCGACGACCTAGGGCGTTGGGATCGTGTCCCCCGAGGCTGCATCGGCGTCCGGGAGATGGCACGACGTCGGTCCCCTCCTGACCCTCTCTCCTCTCCCATCTGCGAGCTCGCGTGAGCGTAGCCTGGACCGTGCTCATGGCACATAGCCGCTCGCCCTATATAGAGCCACCCCCTTCTCTCTCCTCCCTTCGGACCCCCCATCTCTCGTGCACCTCCACGACAACCTCCCTCGCCCTCTCGTGCCCTCCACCCACCTCCATGGCCTAAGGCATGTCATCGGTCTCCTCTACAGTCGCCCTAACTGTTGCCGCCACAATGCTCTCCGACGCGAGTGGAGCAGTCGAGAGGATGCGGCCCTCCACCATGATAGCTCTGGTGGCCAGAGCGCCACCGAGGGCGGTCTGTACCGCCGGGGCGCGCGGCCAAGCCCCCTCTTTCCCACGTCGAGCGGTTGAAGACGACCAACGACGATGGGGAGGAAGTACAAGCGGGGCCCGCATGACAGTGGCCCAGCCATCGATCCCGCGCTAGTAAGTCAAGGCGGATTCGCTGGTCTGCGCGTGCCTGCGGAAAGGCGCCATCCAGAAAGGCGTCATCGACGTCACCGCTTCCTCTCGCGCGGCCGGATAACTGGGCCAGGCCCAGTGCGATATGGCGCTAAGCCTCGCCCGGAGTATCTAATAAGGTCGATGCCTTTTTCTCTTTTCTTTTTCCTGAAAAATTTGTAAAATATCCCAAATGTTCAAATGGAGTCCAATTTCATGATTTAAATTTTCAGTGACTGTGTAAATCATGGTCTATTTATTGAGGCCTAGTGAACATTTTTACTGTGCTTGGTTTTCACTCAATCATTTAAAAAGGTCATTTATCCACTTAAGTCCAGTTAAAAAATTCCATATTATATTCATTTCAACTCCAAATCCAGTGAAAGAAATTTCGAAATGTTTCTAAAATCATGACTGATTTAGTGGGTACTTTTCCTCATTTTATAAAAAAGCATTACATAGACAACTTGCTGATCCATTAAATCTATTGATTCTATCATTTTGAAATGCTCAGAATTATCCACTGATCCTATTCCAATGAAACCACTCTGGCTGTTTTTCATATAAACAGAGATGTATAAAGAAAGTCAAATTCATACTTTTATAGCACTTCTATTTTTGCCTTGTTGCATTTCTTATTGTTTTTGTTTCCGACATTAGTTGGAAACGTAGACGAAATACTCGGAGATGGACCAAGAAGGATTGAAGACTCTAATGACCTCGGAGATAGAGTTGTGTTGGTGGGTTGTAGAAATATGCTATACTACTTGGCTACACAAAAATGGGTCAGGGTTATGCATGGAAAAAAATAAGTGTGGTTTGACAGACTTGCAAATAACCCAGTCACTACAAGAAATATGTCAACTTGTGACCACCAATATTGGTCACCGAATGGTCACAAATTTCCATTTGTGACCTTTTTGTGACAAAAAACATAAGGTCAAAAGTTGGCCGTCATAAACTGACAATAGCGACCTTCTCTGTGAGAAGGTCATAGACGTTTATGACCAAAATATGCCTACTGTCGTGTTTTGGTCACTAGCAGCCTCCCCAGACCACGTAGGCATCCAGCGTGGCAAGATGATGTGGCACAAGAATCAGCCCGGTCCAATTCGAATTTCTACATGGGCCAAGCCCAACAATTCAGACTTTTTAATGTTTTTCCCTGTGCTTTTATTAGCTACATGGGTCTGACCCAGTAATTCGGCCCATGTATTATTTTTAGGCAAGCCCTTTTAATATATGTATTTTATGTTAATTTCGGTTAGCTACATGGGCCTGGCCTACAATTTGGCCTTTTTATTTTCTAGCGCACAACATTTTGCAGTCAATTTATTTTTTTATTTCTAGCTTTTTTCCCAGCTCCAGTTTACAGATGGGTCCGAAATGTCAGATTTTTCACAGCTTATTAATAAGCAATATATATGTATATATCAAACAGACAGAAGAGAGAAAGCATAGGAAAATCTTTAAATAACAGCTAAAATAAGTTTATTACAATATGCTATACAGAACAGAACACATGAAACTACATACACTCATTCACATCACAACAACCAGTTTCCATACACTCATTCACATCATATCAACCAGTTTAACCATCGAATCTTGCATACCCAGGAACTTCAAACTTCACCCAGATCCACACAATCATAAATATTGGGATCTAGAAATAGACCGCTCTGCCAGTACAAAAGCTAGCTACTCTTGGATACCACAAAACATGCTCTTCAACATGGGTAGAAGTCCTCAACGGAGTTCTACCAACAACACAAGTTCCATTCACCTACAAGAACAGAATGGAATATCAAGTACTTGCATTGTTCACGAAGATTACAACCAACATATATATGTAGAAGGACATCTGGAAAGCTGATGGAGCAAAATCAAACAACAGATAAATCAAGTAAACAGACCATTTGGAAAAAAAATACTACCAGGCTTGAAAATGAGCAAGACCTTATGTACAGTAGCTAGCCTCATTCAGCATATATGGGCTGTGAGCAGTCAACACCTACTTATTTTATTTTATTTGTTTGCATCGAGTCAGCACCTACTAGATGGGATGGAAATGCATCTTGTGTATAAGTTGGGGAGCATGCGTGTATTATTAACAACAAAAGCAAGGGTTGACACTAGTGAAAGAGGAGACAGGAATATTTGCTTGCAACCTGACGATGTCGCTTGTGCGAGGCGAGGCGAGGCGAAGAGCAGCTCCTCGCTCTTGGCGCCGAGCTTGACTAGGGGAGGGGGGCTCCATGGAACCTGCGACAACCCGACCTGTGTAAATCATAAGGTCTTGTTTAGATATAAACAGTAGTACTGAATGATAGATATAAACATTAGTTAACGGAAACATTTCGAAGATAAAAGCTGAGCGTCAAATTGGAACAAAGCTCCAACAACTCATACTAAACAGTTATATTCAACACAGTAAAATAAAACGCCTAAATCACCCTAAAATGCTGCTCGTTCAATTGCATTTTGCTTCTAAACAATGCAAAAGCTGGCCTAGGTCATTATCTGTACACAGAATGGCATGGAGCATGCAGCATCACAAAAACTATAGCACATACATCAGCATACAAAGTTCTGCCACCACTACGAATCTACGAGCATTTTCATGTAACGGCGGCATCACGGAAAGCGAATAGTACATCGACGCAAGTGCCTACCGATCTAAAACACATCCAAAAAAACTAGTGATCTTATGTCAGTGATCTTCTGTCAGTGATCTTCTGTCAGTGACCTTCAAGAGAAACGGCCCAGTAACTCAGTTCCAGACTTATTTCCCGCAAAGGAAAAAACTCAGTTCCAGACATACAGTACGGATACACTATATAACTAGCTGCAGATACACTATATTCATGTACATACATAACAATTTCAGTTAATTTCAGCTAATTATAATTATCTAAAAAAGTTTCATTTAATGTGTATGCTCAGACATTACAAGTAATTAATCACTACTACAAAACAATCAAACATGCTACTGATGCATGACAATATTTGTGTCAAAGAGTTTTCGGAAGAAGTTACTCCTAATGTTAATGATGCAAATCTACTCCTAATGGACTGCTACAGCTATACTGAAGAAATTATAGCTATGGCGAGGCAACGTCCAAGTGATTCAGCACTAGAGTCCGACGCCAACAGCACCAAGCAAAATTCAGTAAAGCATGTAAATAGATTCAGACTAATTGGTAAACTGAAATCTACTCCATGAGATTCAGTCAAGCTCTAGGGAGCATCGCAGATTCAGACCAATATTTGCAAGCATGTAAATACTAATTCAACACTAGGGAGTACTAACTTTTTCTGGCAGCAGGCAAGCAAATTAATTTGGCAAACAGTTCAATGCCAAGTGAATTTAGTCAAGCATGCAAGTGAATTTAGAGCACTAGCACTAGGGACTAGGGACTGACAGCAGTAGCACTAGATTTTGTCAAGCATGAAAGTGAATTTAGAGCAATAGCATAATAAGGGAACAAGAGAGAGGTAGAGGGAGGCTCAACCATGAACTGCTGATGTAAACAGTTGTCAAATTGGGTCAAATCAGTAACCTAGGTGTAGAGAGGATAGAGCTGCAGCTGGAGTAGGTACTGCTTCCATGCCCTACGGGAGGGAGAGAGGGAGATAAGAAGTTACCGTCAAATGCAAAAAAGTGTAAATGGTAAACAACACTTGAGAATATAGCAACAGATTAAGAGCATATTGTTCAGCATCACACATAGCACAATGCTACAGGCAACTATTAGGATAAACTAGAGCTTCTACATTACATAGTCAGGTATGAAGGACCAAACACTAATTAGTGAAGCTGCACTATGTGTAGCTCTCCAAAATCACCCCATGATGGAAATTTTGTGCATATGTACCTTGTCTTGGTCCGATGGTTTGTTTGTTCATTTTATAATATACAGTGTTGTCAGCTTGGCATCGTATCTCTATACAACGCAAAGAATCTCCTCAATGTGTGATTGTTTCCTGCTAAAATAGATGTACTCCTTGGTTTTCAAGGAGACCCCTCTTCTAGTTTAAGAAGAGGTATGGCAAAGAGAAATGATTTACTTTCATCCGTCCATTGATCATTCTTGCAATCAACCATTGTAACACTGAATTAACTACAAATCACATCACACACGTTACGGCATCGCATGTCAGATTGTGCTGAAACTATATCTGACACTAACTTGATGGAAAGATAAACTGAGTTGAGATGAGTAAGCACAATTTCATTCTTACTCTCGTTATTGAAGGAGCCGAAGAGGCCGCTGAAGGAGGACTCCCAGGCATGACATGGAGAGCGCCAAGCGCGTCAAGGCGTGGGTGTGATGCGCGTCAGGGCGTGGGTGTGCTGCGCCGACCGCCCGGGGCTCATGTCCGAGCTAGGGCGCGCCGTGCACTGCGTCAGCGCCAGGGAGGTCTGCGCAGAGATCGCCACCGTGCAGACAGGTCTTGGCGGGGCTGGCCGTCGTGCGCCATCGCCAGCTTCTTCCTCGGGTGGCGTCTCGCCGAGGAAGACGCGGTGGCCCGAGGCTGCTGGATGGGGAGCTAGGACGACGGAGCCGGCGATGCAGCAGATGCGCAGCGCGTCGGCTCGTCGTAGAAAAAGTAGGCGGTGCCATTCCATGGCGCGCCGCTCGTGTTGCTCTTGTGGATGTGCGGCGGTGAAGTGGGGGTTGATAGGGCAACAAGTATGAGAGGGGAGGGTTCAGACCGGCGGCCAGGGGAGAGGGATCTGAAGCAGCGGTGGGAGGCGGCTGTGGGTGACGGCAGCGGCGGCTGTGGGTGTGAGTGAGACGGAGGAAGGAGGAGCGGCGAATCCCGCCGGGGGAGGGTATGGATCAGGGTGGGTGGGAGAGAAAGGCGGCAGCGGGATGGGGAAGGAGGGGGCGGTGACGGGGGCCATCATCGTCGATCTAGGAGAGGGATTGGGGTGGGGTGGCGGATCTGGATCGGGGAGAGGGATTGGAATGGAGGCGGGGTAGGGAGGAATGAGAGAAAGAATGGAGGCGGGGGGGTGGGTGGAAAATGTCCATGAAGACAGACCAAGGGTTTTGGCTCAGGTGGGTTTGGGCCATTGGATCCGGAAGCATCCAACGGTGGTTTATGCGTGACCCACGTGATATGCCCATGGTCCAATCATAACGCAGCAAACCATTTGATGACCTTATGACCATATAAATTGGTCATGATCGATTCAAGATAAAAAAATTCATTCCATTTTTCAGTGCTCAAAATGAGTTTTTTTGTGGAAGTACTATCAAATATTTGTTAAAATGATCTCATATTTTGCATAAGGGTGCATCTTGGAATGGCAAACAATATTGCCTGAGGAAGTTTTCATTCTCTTTGGACGAAAAATTCATTTTCCATTTTTCGAGTGCCGAAAAGGATACCATTTGGACATGCCAAGGTGGTACTTCCTTCACAAAGTGTTTTTTGAACAGAATAGGAAAATGAATATTTTTGAATTATTTTTGAACTAGGCAAGGAAGGTTTTTTGCATATTTGACGAAGATATGACCCAAAGAATTTATGAGATTTTTTGGGGATTTTTGGGAATGACAGAAATATAGGTTGCTTCACAACCTAGGGCAAAAACTGCCACATGGACATGGCACATAGGCAAAACTGATGAGGTGGCGCCTAGTCGTAGCAACCCACCACAATTTACAAGGTTATGACCATCTATATTTGTCATGATCACCTAGAAATAATGCAGCGGATCAGTGCTATCTGCTTTATGACCATTTCGTGTAAGGAAATTATGACCTTTCTGACCAAAATGGTCGTTATAGTTTAGGGTTTGGAGCCCCCCGAACAACTTTTGACCAATTGGTCTGAAATGGTCATAGATCTATGACCAATTCTCCCAGGGTCACTGACAGAAGGTCATAAGTTGACATATTTATTGTAGTGTGTGGGTGCCACTAATGCCCCTAGGATATGATGATGAACTAGGCCACTACTTGGTGTAGAAGTAGTTTACCAAGGCTTGATGAAAGTGTTGTTTACAAATATGGACTAGATTTAAGATTTGTTGATTGTCCCAACCAAACATGCGCAACCACTCTACCCCTTATGGGACGGGGCATTATTGATTACGTATTCCGATACTAGCATGGTGTTCGCATTACTAGTGATGGGGGTGACACGAGATCACACTCGGGACGGGGTCGTGCTTGGATAGGCGGCCATGATGGTTTTTACAGGGCACCAGACACACCATTGTTACCCCGTGCTTGTGGTACGTGATGAATATGGGAGCGTGGCTCCACCATTTTAAGATGTGAAATGTTGGGCACGGTGGTTGCTACCAATCGAGTGGACTCCATGTTAGTGTCGCCCAGGGAAAGATAGTGATCGGGTGCTTACCCCGAGTACTTGAGGTACCGCCGATCGTGGATGACATGGAAGTTCCCCGGATCTTGATGGTAAAGTGTGCAACCTCTGCAGAGTGTAATACTATTTGAATAACCGTGTCCACATGTCGGTGCAACGAAACCTGGGTCCGTCGCTTTGACAGTGCACAGGCTCAAGAACAAGATTGAAGCACCAGCCCAAGTCAGAGTACAAGAAACCAAGAGATTCAGAGTACCAACTCAGAACAGAGACACAAAGGACAAGCGAGAGAAGAGAGACCTTACCAAGAGAAGGGCCTCCCTTGCTGGTCAGGCGAGCCCGGCAAGGGGCGAGGACACCCCTAAGCAGATAGAAAAAACACCCTGGCAGGGCCCGCAGGTGCTCGCGGAGGCCTAACCGCCCCACCAAATACTCAAGAACGACCCACGTTGTCAATCAATGCGGTGTCAAGCCGCAAAATGATTAGGTGGCAGCCATTAGCCACATGAAAACTAGTTCCTACAAGAAGAACCCGCAGATGACACACGTCCTGTTACGTGTCGAGCAGGCAGACATGGAGCTGGCGGGATAGCCTAACAAGGCTTGCCGGGTAGCCAACGATGTGATGTTAAGCGGTGCATTTAATGCGCCCTGTAAGCCTGCAGAGTTAGGTATGATAGAACTACTTGCTATTATATCAGTGCATAATGACTACTTTGCCACCGTGGTATCCACTTAATCTATAAAAGGAGGTCCAGGGCAACCGTAGAAATGGTTGGAAAGTGGGTGAAACAGCACCACCATATGGATGTAGTCACTCTGGCTCTGAGGCAAACCCTGCCACACAAGTGTACTACGCACCACCTCACTCATTCCACCATCGATCCACCAAAGAAGGAGTAGGGTCTTACGCCTCGCAGCGGTCTGAACCAGGGTAAATTGCTCGTCTGCTCTCTGCCGTGTTGCCGTACGCTGATCTGCTCTTTGTACAATGCGACATCACCTTGCCGAACCAGCAAGGGGCACACCTGGTCCCATAGGTGGCCGTGGATATGCCGCGATATCTTTGGCGTGTCAGGTAGGGGGATCGCTTGCGCGAACCTGAAAGTGTGCGCAGTGCGTCATCTTCATCACCATCTTCATCTTCGACCGCGCCATCGACCATGTCGGCCAAGAAGAAATTTGGTGCCTCGGCCCATCCCTCCACTTCGAAGGCTCCACCGCCTCCGGCCTCCAACGCCGCACGGAATGCGGGGGCGCACGGGGACGTGGACGCTGCTGGGGACATGGTTGGAGCAGGTGGCGCCATCACCACTTCCGCCGCGGCAGACATGAGAGCCAGAGCTATCGGAAGATAACAGCATCAGCAACGCTTGGACGGTCACGACCTACAAGGTGTGGGCGAGGGGGGCACTCCGTACGCACCCCTTCCTCCCACCGACGGGCACAGCCGCAACAATGGTGCTCGGTCTGAGATGACCCGTCCCCCTCTGGTCGCCCCCACCACGGGAGCGACCATGACACGTGCGCCTCCTCCTGGACGAGCCAACCAAAGTGCGGCGCCCGACGGAGCCACTGATCTTCTAGCACCATCGCCGCACGACCCCGCCGCCGAGGTGGTCGTCGCACAGCAGCGTGGGCGTGGTGCCGCCGCCGCCTCTGGCATCATCAGGCCCCAGGTGACGGTGCGGTCGATGTCATCAATATGTATGCCAAGCACGACCACTGAGGCCATGGTGCAAGCTCAGCTACTACTGAAGTTCCCGCCAGCGGCCGAGCAGATGGATGAATGGCGTGCAACCATCCAAAGCCTGCTCCTCTTCACTAAGGCTGGGGGCTCACGATGAGCTTGCCCATCGCAACCTCCCCAAGAGACAACCATCGCCCACATGGCTGGTTGTACGGAGGGGACCGTCCCCACGGTGCAGTCCCCACCATGGCAGCTAGCGAGGGTGCTGCGGAATAAGGACCCCGACGACGTCTCGATGTCCTCTTCTGACCCTCGAGCACGTCCAGGCCAGTGTTGAACCCCGGAAGATAGGTGGCGGGGAGATGCGCGTGTTGTCGCCGAACGGCATCGCAACAACCCCCACCAGGCCGACTGGTGCCACGGCCTCAACATCGGTGAGCCTGATGTCGGTGTCCAAACTGGTAGATCTCGGGTAGGGGTGCCCAAGTTGTACGTCTAAGGATCGATGGTAACAGGAGATAGGAGACACAATATTTACCCAGGTTCAGGCCCTCTCAACTGAGGTAAAACTGTACTTCTTGCTTGATTGATCTTGATGAATATGGAGTTACAAGAGTTGATCTACCTCAAGATCGTAACGGCTATGTGATATGAGTCTGTCGTCTCTACGAACTATCCCCTCGGCTTATATACACGACAGAGGGGCCCTAGGATTACAAAGGTGACTTGGGGAGGAAGAAATCATTATATCCGGACATCTCTCTTGCCTTAATTCATACATAGGAGTCCTAACCAAATATGGGGGAGGGCCCTCTGCTTCTATCTTCATGGCCCATCAATGGCCCAGAGGGTGAGGAACCCTTAATACAGGACTCCCTTAATAGCCCCCGAACTTGCTTTCAAGGACGAGGTTGTATCCAGCTTCATGTCTTCAGTCTTGCAAGGTGAGTCCTCCTTTGAATTAGATGATAGTTCGGCTTCATATTTAATATTATATACTGTTGATTCCCTACCACCGTCGTCTTGGTTTCCACGTGTCTGACGAATGCGAACCGTCTAGTTATTTTTACAATTGACCCATCGGCTACATAGGGAAGGCGCCTATTTAAAGTGACTAGATCTCAGATGCCATTCCATTCCACGCGGAAAATCCTTAGAGCCTGCCATGGAATATCTTCAAACATGACCGGCGTTCCCAGTTCTTCCTCGCGCCCTCATGGCCCTCAAGTGGGCGATTGGGAGAGTTTCTCAGTATCTCATGCGCATTTGGAAAAACTTTGGACGTAAGGATATCTCCCTCCCGAGGATCTAGTCCCCGTCCAGGCTGGATTAACTTCTGTTGACGGTCAAGCCCTAGCAAAAAATGTCCTCAATCCTTCCAAAGAAGAATGACTGTGCTTTGTTTCCTTCCTCCTAAGAGGCGTAGGATTTCCTATCGACCCTTTCCTCAGGTTTTTTTTCGGAATTCTATGGCCTCCAACTGCACGACCTTACACCGGGGTCCATCGTGCACATTGCGGGCATCATCGCTCTTTGTGATATATTTCTAGGCTGCAAAGCTCACTTCGGGCTATGGTGAAAGTTCTTCTGTCTTGTCACTCGCTCGAAGAAGGGATCTATATTCGAGGTAGGCGACACCGAAGTGCGGTGTATAGCAGGGAGAGGTTTTCTGTCCGGCACTCCAAAGAAGGCATCCGAAGAGTGGCCCTCGGAGTAGTTTTATATCAAGGATGTTGTCCTGCCGGACCCAATCTGGCAAGGCCTTACCGAATATTCCAGTGCTCCTTTAAAGAAGCGCTTCAACCGGTGTCCCCACAGTATTAAGGAGGAAGATAGTGCGGAGGTCAAAAGACTTGTGAGCAAGATTAGACTACTTTCCCACCTTGAGCTTACGATAATTGAAGTGATGTCGATCTAAATAACGCAGTTCATGCAGCCGCTCCAGGCCAGAGGGTTTCCTGTGTGGCACTATAATGGTCAGGATGATGCATCACGCTGTCTACGACAGGGTCCGGACAACCCCGCCACTTTGGCCGCCATCCTAGGCGATCTCTATAAAGGGGAGAATGAGGATTTTCTTTGTTTGAAGTGTCGGGAGAGTTTCTCTATGTATAACCCCATCGACTGGGTAAGCCTTTCTCTGATTGCTAGTTTACTCAATTTTTATTTTGAGATACATTAACCGAACTAAATTCAGTTGCTTCAAACAAGAGTGGAGGAAGGTGGTTCAAGGGATTAGTAGTCCCATCCCACGGCCAGAGGACCATATTCGAAATATGGATCCCAGATTTCAGGAAGATCTGGACATAGGCATAGATCTTAAACAGGGAGTGTTTTATCAAGCCAGCCATGACGGTACCAAAGTGGCTATTATTGCCGACTATCGTGGCCTTCTTCCTTCCTTCGATGAAAGTACTCAGGAGACACCCCTTCAAAGAGAATATTCCCAGCGCGCCTCACCCACCGCACTATCTCATGCTAAAAAGGGGCGACGCTCATCCCACCATACTGCATTAAGAGCGTCTTCCCAAAAGGCGACGCTTGCGCAGGGCGGGTCTCTGAAGCGGAAGGGGACCGAAGACACCACCGTACCTCCTCCTTTATCGAAGAGGTTTGACTTCTTTAACATATATCTCGTGGTAGAGCCGCATTATAATTTTCCACTGTATTTTTTCTTTTTAGGAGGAGCATACACCGGACTATATCCTGGGATCCCGATGGTCATGCTCCAACCAATCCGGCCCCAGGCCCATTCACAAGGATTAGGGTTGATGCGGGTGTAAAACCGGATTATCCTCTTCAAGAGGATTCGAATGAGGTATCAGTTAGCAATTCTAATGTGGAAAGTGCAATGAATCATTGGCGGCGAAAAGCAATCATGCGTGACCCAGCTTTCAGTCATGAGGCGTTTAATGCCTTCAGTTATGTGGATGCTTATATCCGAGCCGCTCGAGACAGACTTGCCAGAGCAACTCACCAGCTTTACAAGGACATGCGGGTAAGTGTTAATTCAATGTTCATATGCTAGTAGCCCCGAGACTTAAAGCAGTTGTCCCAACTGATTTAAGGATCGTTATGTTTTTAGGTACTCAAGGAAAATAATAACGCATTATCCAAGGAACTGGAAGAATGCCAGACCGAGCTTACTACTGTCACCACTGATTTTGAAAATTCAAAGAAGTCCAAGAATGGCTCTGATGGTAAGAACAATAGTGTCCGAATAGTATGGTACTGTACCGATCGATGTTCTTTAAGTATACATTGTTTGAACTGTAGCAACATGACCAATAGACCAGCTGGAGGAAAAGCTAAGTGCTGCTCTGGCAGCGAAGGAACAAGCCGAAGGGCAGACAGCTACTTGTCATCGTGTACTAACACGGACCATAAATGAGAAAAACAAGCTGGAGGATACAAACGCCAAGCTATCCAAAGAGATAAAGGACATGCGAGCCCAACTCTCGGATGCCTTAAAAAAACAAGAAGCTTAAGGGCGGCATATTCAGTATGACAATGAACCTAGCTTTCATTATAGTCCCTTGATTCAAAGTTTATTTACAAAAACTATTCCTGCAGATTTGTTAACTGGGTGGCCCAAAGGAGAGGTGTCCGGATTTCAAGGTGACCTGTTGCAAGAGCTTTCCAGGGTACACGAGCGAGCTCGAAAGGCCATGAAGAACATGGCCAAGGCTTTATGGCCAGCCGATTATCCTCTAGAAATTATGGAGGAACTGGCGGGTTTATTCAAAGGGGCCCGACGCCGCTTTGAATTATGGAAAGCATCAGCATGCCGAGAAGGTTCCCGCGAAGCCTGGGCTATGGTGAAGACCCGAACCATATGGCTCGGGTTGGACCTCTAGGGCCCGACGGACTAGAAATCCCTGTAAACTTGGTATACGACCAAGTAAATACAAGCGCCAAGTATTTTCAACAAGATAGTAAATTAGACAGTCTTTTAGATGGTATAGATGAATAATAGGCGCTTGATTCTATGTAACAATGTACTTTATAATCAAACTTATCTCCTACCAAATTTCATTAGAAGATTGTCATGGCAGACCTTCCGCTTTAACCTCCGAAAACCCAAGGGCGGGAGTCTGCGGTGAACAAGTGGTATGTTCGGTAACCAGGCAATCCTGTCATAACGGCTTGAACAGACAAACTATGTTTGGGGAGCTATGTTATATTACCATTTAACGTAAGACACATCTTTCAGAGAGAATAGTTCTGTTAAGGCTTCCTTTCCGTGGGTCAGCATGCGTACATATGCATGCTGAGGCTTTGATCCTATAAAAAGGATTGAAGGATGTCGTATCCTATTAGATTTTAAAGATTATGTGCTTTAAAGGAATACATCATGTAAACCATCGACTGATTATTCCCTTAAGAATGCTAGCTTTCGGCTTCACCCATCTGAGGTACATGTTCGTATTACCCGATTGTAACAATCGCAGAGGTGCTCCCTTTACACCCTAGCCGAACAATCAGGAATGTAGGGTATAAACACAGGATCCAGGCAACCCAGCTTGTCAAAAACTTAATTCATAAAGGTGCATATAACTGTATGAAACAGACAACATGAATATTTTGAGCAATATGCTTATTTATAATGGGCTTCGTTATAGAAGCCCCCAAGTATTTTTGAGGTATATACATCTGAGGATGTTCTACCTTGTGATTATTCGGTTGAGCCAAAAAATTATCGATAATAAAAAATAAGAAAAAATAAGAGGTGAACTTAAAGATAAAACGGGGAATAAGACCTAGACTGAAAAAGATAACATGTGCTACCGAACTATCCGTAGAATCGTCAGACCCTGGCAGCGTTCCATGGGTTCGGCTCAAGGCGATTGTCTAATGCATTTCAAAGGCGATAAGCTCCACCGGTGAGTACTTCGTAAATAATGAAGGGGCCCTCCCATCTTGGTTTGAGCTTGTCCTTTTTCTTCTCCGGGAGGCGTAATATGAGTTCGCCAATATTGTATGTCTTGGCCCGCACTTCTCTACTTTGGTATTGCCTGGCCTGTTGTTGATAAAATGCAGAACAGGTCTGCGCGATATCACGCTCCTCTTCAAGGCCGTCTAGGTCATCCTGCCAATCGAGCTCTGACTCTCTCTCTCTTCGTACATGCGCACTCGAGGTGAGTCATGAATAATATCACAGGGCAAGACAGCCTCTGCGCCGTGCACCATGAAAAAAATGTGTGTATCTAGTTGTCCGGTTAGGTGTAGTTCGCAGCCCCTAGAGTACGGATTCGAGCTCCTCCACCCAATGTTTATCTGACTCCTGAAGGGAGCGCACCAGTCGGGGTTTAATTCTACTCATTATCAAGCCATTTGCTCTTTCTACCTGACCGTTTATTTGAGGATGGTACACAGAGGCATAATCAAGTTTAATGCCTAACTTAGTGCTCCAATTTTTCACCTCGTCAGCTGTAATGTTGGAGCCCCTATCTGTGATAATAATGTGCGGGACACCATAACGGTGTACTATGCTGGATATAAAATCTATCATTGGCCCTGCCTCAGCTGTTCGGACTAGTTTGGCTTATATCCATTTAGTGAATTTGTCCACCATGACTAGTAAATATTTCTTTTTATGGCTTCCCCTTTAAGAGGTTCGACCATATCTAGGCCCCAGACCGCAAAGGGCCGGGTAATGGGGATGGTTCTAAGGGCGGTGGGAGGCATATGACTTTGATTTGCGAAAAGCTGGCATCCAACACAATGTTGGACTAGGGTCTGTGCGTCTGCGCGTGCAGTTGGCTAGATAAACCAGTTCGGAAGGCCTTGCTTACAAGAGCTCGGGCCGCGACATGATGGCCGCCCATGCCAGCATGTATTTCGGCTAGAAGTTGTTGTCCCTCCTCTTCAGAGAAGCACCATTGGAGAATACTAGTAGTGCTTTTCTGGTAAAGTTCACCTTAGTGGACCTTATAGGCTTTAGAACGCCAAATTATGCGGCAGGCCTCATTTTGGTCATCGGGGAGCTCTTGCCTATTAGTGTAGGCTAGGAAAGGCTCGGTCCAAGGGGATATGAAAACCATGATTTTGAGAACCGATGATGTGATTTCCGTTTTGGGGTCCCTGATGACATCTGTATTGATTTTAGCTAGGGGCATGTATGGGTCCGGATTGGCGTCACTGCTCTCATCTTGCCATGTTACTGATGGTTTGAATAGCCTTTCCACAAATGTGTTAGGCGGGATTAGGTCGTGTTTGGTGATAGTGCAGTATATCGACTAGAGGGGGGGGTGTGAATAGGCGATTTTTAGGAAAGTCTTCAAAACATGGAAGTTTCAAAGACAAACGATAAAACCAATCCTATTTATATGCAGCGGAAGGTAGACTACACTAGACAAGCCATAGTCAAGTATTCAATGAAGTGAAAGCATGAAGACTAATAGCAGCTAGGCAGTATGGATCAGGATGGAAGATTGTATGAAGCCAAACAGAACAAGTAGTCACACAGTGAAGTCAAACAGATAAGGCAAGCAGGCAATGACTTCACAATGAAAGACAATAAGTAAAGAGAAGGAAAGGATAGAACCAGTAGCTCGGGGAAGACAGTGATTTGTTAGACCAGTTCCAGTTGCTGTGACAACTGTACGTCTGGTTAGGGAGGCTGAGATTTAATTCAGAAGACCGCGTCTTCACCTTGTACCCCTTGAGCAATGGACACCTAGTCCTCGCCCAATCACTCTGGTAAGTCTTCAAGGTAGACTGCCAAACCTTCACAGACTTCGTTCACCGGCAATCCACAATGACACTTGGATGCTCAAAACGCGATGCCTAACCGGCTGGAGGAAACAGTCCTCAAGTGTAACAAGTCTTCAGGTCACACAGACAGAAAGACTTCAGTGATGCCTAACACTCTTTGGCTCTGGGTGTTTGGGCTTTGTTCTTGCAAGGACCTCTCTCTCAAATGCTTCGGAGGTGGGTTGCTCTCAAACGACAAAAGCCGTGTAATAACTCTGAGCAGCCACCAATTTATGGTGTAGGGGTGGGCTATTTATAGCCACTGGGCAACCCGACCTGATTTGTCCGAAGTGACCCTGGGTCACTAAGGAACTGACACGTGTTTGAACGGTCAGATTTCAAACATACATGGCAACTTTACTTGGGCTACAATCAAAGCTGACTCATCCAACTCTGGATTAGATTTTTTCTCATTGTCTTCGCTCGAAGACATAGGATTTGGTTGAGCATCACTTCACTCACTCTGACTTAGTTCACTTGGACCCCACTTAACAGTACGGTGGTTCCTATGACTCATCAAAGAAGAAAAGGAAACAACGAAACATCTAAGTCTTCGAGCTCCATAGTCTTCACACAATGTCTTCTCTTGTCATAGTCTTCAATATGATTATCTTCATATACCACCATTGTCGTCAATGTCTTCATACAATTTTGGGGGTCATCTCCAGTAGGTAAACCGAATCAATGAGGGACTACTACATGTGTTATCCTACAATTCTCGCAAACCCATTAGCCCCTCAACCAGGTTAGTCATCAATACTCCAAAACCAACTTGGGGTGGCACTAGATGCACTTACAATCTCCCCTTTTTTGGTGATTGATGACAAACTGGTTGAAGTTTTCAACGGGGATAAAAGTATGTGAAATTGCAAAGGATAAAGGTATTGTCTTCATAAGTAGCAAAAGGCTCCCCCTGAAGATGTGCATATAGTTGATTTGCTTTTGAATGCAAATGCACATGGCAGGTTGTACTTGTGGGGATCCTCTTCAACTTATGAAGACAATTCACCATGCACAATTGATATATCGAATATAATGATATGCATAATGAGAAATGGACGTCTGCAAAATGACTAAGTGCGGAATATATCGTAGCACATGCGGAATTCATTATCGCATTACAGAGTACTAGAAAACGTAGCAGACGACCATCAAGTTTAAGTGTTACAACTCAAAGAACCAAATGTAGCAAAAAGAGAGTTGTAACCACTAGGCAAAATATAAAGCACCCGCCCATATGGACCCGCTTGAAGACTATCAACTCATATGCTTCTCCCCCTTTTGTTAGTAAGGACCAAAAAGGTTTGAAGACATAGAGCCTCTACTCGTTCCCAGTTGGAGCAGGAGAAGATGTAGGGTCAACGTTGGTGTTTGGCGGTGCAGAAGTAGTTGGTGCAGTGTCGACACGCGCTGAAGGAGGAAGTGGTGAGGTAGCATCATCTTGATCATCTATCACTCTGGCATCAACCGTTGCAGCGGAGGAGGAATAGTCAGAGTCTTCAAGAGAGGGAGTTCGACGCAAAACAACATTCCTTGGGGGAGTGTGGTCAAACTTGAATCTTTATGTGAAGCCATCGTCTTGAAGATCTGCTTCAACAGTCAGCAAAGTCAAACTCTTCCATGACCTCCGACAGGTTTCATGAGCAACAAAGGCATTCTTGGTGGCAAGGTTGCGAATGCGATTGACGTCCACCAAGAGGCTTTGCATCTGACGTTTCAACAAGTAGTGATGCTTATCTTGTTTCTAATGTAAGGCAACGAGAAGCTCTCGGTCATTGAGAACACGAGAACACTTCAGAGGCCTTTGGGCAATGGTGCTCTCAGTAGAGTCAGTAGTGGAGTCGCCAGTTGTGAAGACTAATAGGCTCTTTGGCAGGCTCTTGGTATATGGCTTCAACTGACATATCAACCTCCGGCAAGAATATATGATGGTTGCAAGCAGAAGGCTGATAGTTGATGGCAGAATGAAGCTTGATGAGGCGCATGATCCATGGAGCGTAGAACTTGAGACCAAATAGATCAGAGCCTGAAATAGCCAACTGCCTGATAAAGAAGTTTTGAGCGTTGAAGCTGATGCCATTGAAGATATAGAAGACTAATGTCTTCATTGTGCCTTCAAGATTGGCTGATGAAGAATGTCCTTTGACAGGCCATAGAGTTAGCCTGATGATATGATATATGGTGTGTGGCAGATACTCAAGGTCTTCAACAAAGAACTCCTTTGGATATTCAACATCGATTGGCAAAGGCTTCATCATGCTCAGCATTTGGCTCATGTTGGGATTGGGCTTCTGAAAGATACTCTCCAAAGCTTCGATGTGTAGTTGACAGCCAGCTTCATATAGTTTTCCTGGAGTGGGTAGGCCAGTAAGCTCAATGAGGTCAAATGCTTTGGCTTCATGATGGATATTGCCTGTCATCCACTCAAGGACCCATGTCTTCGGATCCCTGCTGTAGTCGCGAATGTGGAGGGTTGCATAAAATTGCAGAAGCAGCTCTTCATTCCAATGCTCTTTGTCAGTCACAAAGTTTAGCAGGCCAGCATCACGGAAGCAAGCAAGGGCTTCGGTATCAAGACACATATGAGGGAAAATGTGCGCTTGATCATAGAGAACTTGTGAGTAATAACTGCGCTGTTGATGGCTCTAGAACCTATCTGATGATATCCTTGGCTTTGAATATGGGTTCTTGGCGCTGTCAAAGAAAGTGTTGTGTGCAGTGAAGCCATTGGCATTGAAGGACCCTTGAGAAGTGGCTGTACCTGGGAACCTTGGCAGTCTTGGCTTAGGCTTCTGAACCTGAGGCCTGTGCTCGACATGGTAGCCAAATTGGGGACCAGCAACAGGTGGTCTAGCAGCAGGCGGAGGAACCAGAATAGGCCATCTGAGAGAGATGAGTTGGTCATCTTTGTCGTATGCTTGCTCAATTGTATGGGGCCTTGGAGGCGAAACAGGCGCTGTTCCATTTGCTTCGGGCTGCTGAGTGGCTTCAGGTGCAGCATTGGCTTCAGGTGCCATCACATCTGGCACCACATTGGATTCAGGCGCCACATTAGGTTCAGCCATGACAACATCATTGGCTTCAGTGTTGGTGTTGGTGGCAGCCTCAGAATTTGTAACCTCCACTTCAGGAGCTGGAGGGTCGGACACGTTCTTTTCGAGAACAGGGTGTGTGGCAGCACGTGCTTCTTCTTCTCTAGGTTGTTCTTCATCGGCTGATGCAGCTGGAATATCTTCAGCCGCTTTGGCTTCAGACTCTGGCACATTCACAATAGGAGAGGCTTCAGGAAACACTTGTTGTGAAGCTGTTTGGTGCACATCTCCTTCTAGAACGCTGTGGGAATCAACTTGAGGCCTTGGTCCTTTGCAAAGCCTGCGGAATGCTGGCGATGCTTGTGGAGATGGAGTGGGTTGGGCCTCAAAGTCTTCGTCTTCAAGCACCGACCGGTGACTTCAGTTGGGGCTGTTACTGGTGTGTCTTCAACACATGGGGATTCTTGTGGGTGATCAGCCCATGAGTCATCCTGAGCAATTGGCGTCAATGGACGACCAATGCTGATGCATTCGCTGTTCGTGAGAACAGGCGATGATACCACGTTATACTCGATCTGAGGAAGGACTTCATCATCTTCAACATTGTCGTGAGGACCAATGTCTTCAGCTGCGGTGGGGTCAACAACTGGAATGTCTTCACTAGCTTCTGTGGGAGCAGGCTCATGAACAGTCAGACGACGTTCTTGGTGTGCAGACGCAGGACGAGCGACAGAAATGGGCTCGACGACAAGGGGATCTGTGGGAGCAGCCCGGACCTTCTTGATTTTGCGCTTCTTGGTGGCTGGAGCATTGGCTTCTGTCACACCCTGCTTTTTGTAACATGTTATTTGTACCTTTGAAGCATGAAAATTTGGACCAACAATTTTTTTTAGCATCATTTGGCTTTTATTTGAAATTGAGTTTTCTTCATGTGCTTTTTCTTGTGCTCATTAAAGTCAACTATGACCTCTTGTAGAATTCATCTCCATACCTAAAACTTTTGCCCAATGATCATGCCAAGTGTTATATAATAGTATAGCATTTTCTTACAAAATTAATTTGGCCAAAAGGTATTTTATAAATTTAGTTTTCCAAAAACCCCAGAATTGAGATTTGCACTGCAAGTACTTGATTTAGGGTGAGAAAATTATTTCAAAAGCTTTATTTGAGACCTAGTAGTCATAGGACTTCCAGAAACCACAAAGGTATAATTTTAAAAGTTATTTTCCTATTTTATTTAAAAGCTTTTTCTTAAGGCCAGAAATGGTCTTTAATAGGGAAAAATTATTTAACTATTTCAAAAATATTTGCCAAAATTCAGGGAGACTCAGAGGACATATATTGTCCATATATAAGAGTTTCAACACTTGGTCATGTTCAAAATAATGGGCTAAATCCTCTAAAGCCCTTTCTGGATATTTCAAGCTTTTGAAATATTTACAAAGGAAATATTCTCCAAAAATTCCAGGGAAATTCTATCATGTCATATAAGACATATTTGATGATCTTGCCAAGTCCCATGCCTTGGGAAGCAAGAAAACATCCTCAAACCCCTTCATAACCATTCTGTCCATATTTGAAGTTTGAGCAACTTTACATTGCCAAACTTGTCCAAATGCTCTCAAACTTGGTGCACATGCTATAATGGCCTAATAAGGCATCTAGACCAAATGGCACAAGATTTGGAATAGAGCAACTTGATCAGATCACCTCAAAACCCTTTCTGTTCAAATGCAAATTTGAACAACTTTACATTACCAACTTTTTATCTGGAGCTTCAAACTTTGTGGGCATGATCAATACCCCAAATGATTATGCTACACCAAGTGGTGCATCAAGGGGAGATGATTAGCTTGACTCAAACAAGATGAAGTTGTTTCTGTTGATTTCTAGGGTTCACCAAAGTTACATTGGCTAGTTTCTTCAAATGAGCCCAAATTTGGTGAAGCACCCTATTTTCTCATGTCTTACAATCCTGTTAAGTGCCATGTCAAGTGGAGGTCATTTGCTTGACCAAACACTGATCAAACAACTTCTGGCTTTTTACTAAAACCCTCATCTTGATCATTTTTACTCTTCTCCATGGCCTCAACTTGTTACCACATGATCATTCAGTTACTGGCTACCCCCAGTAACTTCCCCAGCACCCCAGCTCCATGATTGAGGGGTAAGAACCCAAGTTTACCTTGCTGGACAACAAATTTTCACCAAGTCACCAGCATCCTCTTTCTCTCTCAGCATCTCCAGGGCATCCAAGGCCTCAGCCCAATTCTTTACTCTTCCCCTGACCTTCTAGACACTCTTGGGCACGTTGGTTTTGACCTGAGCGGCGAGGGCACGAAGGTGCCAGCCATACGCGCGCTCTGGAGCACGCAACAGTGCAGACATGCACTGTAGCTCCAGCCAATCAGCCACCCCCGACAGCCTCGGGCCACTCCCTCGCGCCAGTCGATGCTCCTGGACGTCCGCGACCGCCCCCGCGCTGTCCCCCCTCCTCCTGCGCCCTCCAGTGATCATTGTCGCACGCGCACCGGCTGCCCGCAACGGCCACTCTTCTGCCTCGCACGCGCGCGCGCTACAGAAGCTCCCCCGCTCCTCCTCTCACCTCAGCTGGACGTGGAGCTCGTCCAGCAACTCCATGGACTCATTCCCCTCGCCCCCTGTGCGCTGTAGCTTCGAGCCAGAGCTCGCCTGCGCACTTGACCTCGGGCCTCCGTCGACCCCCTATAAATAGGACCCCCCCCGGGCCTCTCCAGCAGCATCAGCAGCTCCACCACACCTCACTGAACCCCCCAACACCACCAGTTCCTCCCCAGGTAGTCCCAGTACTCGGGATCGACCGGAGCTCCGCCGCGTCGGGCCGCTGGTGATCTCGCAGTACGGGCCTCCCCTGCCCCTTCTTTTGCCCGATTCGGAACCGCCGTGCTCCACAGACTCTTTCCCCCCTGTTTCCCCTCTCTGTGGCAGTTGGAAACGGCCGGAGCGATGACCTCCCGTGGCTCCTCCGCCGTCCCACCTCGCCGCCGGCGAACCTGACCTCCCCGGCGTGCCGTACCACCACCCCTACAACCGCCACTCGACGCTAGACCCAACCCTACCCTCCGTTTCCGTCGCCGTGGCCGAAAACCTCGCCGGTGAGCTCGCCCTCGCCGTGGCCGCAAGGTTGGAGATGACAGGCGGGCCCCGCCTGTCATCCCCATACCTCTCTCCCCCTCCTCTCTACCACTGACCGCCGGGCCCCGCCCGTCAGGTTCAAAAACCTGACGTGCGCGCGCAGGCACCCGTGCGGCTTGGCTAGTCAGCCCTGGGTCGTGCACTGTGGCCTTCTCTGGCCCAGTTGCTTCGGGCACTTTTCCTTTTTCTTTTCTGTAATTGTTTTAAACATTTTTACAGAAAAGAATAATGGTCCAAATAAAATAATTCCAACTCCTAAAATCTTGTAATATTCCAACCTATTTAATGGTACCACTTTCACTCACATCTATGAAACTTTTCTGTTCTGTTCAAATTTAAATTCAAATTTGAGAAGTAAAACTCCTGTTCTAAAATCAATAGATTCCTAACTGTAACTCCAAAACTCCAACTAAGATTTTTCCCCATCTTAGAAATCCCTCTAGTATTTTACAAAAATAAGTTGACATTTTTCTGAGCACTTTGGTTTTTCTGTTTTATTTGTGGTCTTATTTTTCCGTGGTTATTATGCGACGTATAGATCCCGTATTTGACGAAGTTGTTGTGTAAGAAGAAGGAGA
Organism: Secale cereale; assembly: GCA_902687465.1. Classification (NCBI taxonomy): domain Eukaryota; kingdom Viridiplantae; phylum Streptophyta; class Magnoliopsida; order Poales; family Poaceae; genus Secale; species Secale cereale. Next base: position 338,820,601 of record LR738711.1, on the reverse strand, counting down.
AGGATTTGAAGACTTTGAAGACCAAGCCAATCCAGGCAAGCAGCCCTTTGACCATGATACACTTGTTCTTCGGAACCCGTTCGTTTCCGATGCATGATGTTAGGGTTACGATAGTGACCTAGTTGATTCCACCATATGATGCATGCCTTGATCTTGATCTTGCTATGTGCTAGATGACATGCATATGGGTAGTAGTAATGAATAATGATGCATGTGTGACATGAACCTTCGTGGTTGAAGTCTTTACATAAAACCCCGTCGGGTGCCATTCATACCCGAGGGAGATGATGAGTTGGGTGACCACTTGATGACGAAGTGATGTACCGAGGCAAGTGTGTGTGTTTTTCAAACGGATTGGTTTAAGTTGCGACCGTTATTCCAACCATACATGTGCAACCACACTACCCCTTACGGGACGGGGCTTTATTGATTACTTAGGTCGATACTAGCATGGTGCCCGCATTACTAGTGACGGGAAGACTTGAGGTCTTTCCCGGGACGGGGTCGTGCTTGGATAGACGACCATGACTGTTTTCACAGGGCACCGGACACACGGTTGGTCCCTTCGGGTACGCGTGACATTGAAATTATGGCAAGTCCCGTGATCTATTGTTTGTACCCGAGGGCCGTGTACCAACGAGTGGACTCTATGTTAGTGTCGTCTAAGGAAAGGTAATGACCGGGTGCTTATCCCGGGTACTTGAGGTACTGCGGGTCGTGGATGACACGGAAGTTCCCCGGATCTTGTGGGTAAAGTGCGCAACCTCTTCAGAGTGTAAAACTATTCGAATAGCCGTGTCCACGGTCATGGACAGTTGGCTAACCGCTCTTGGGCTACGTCCAATGTTTGTGAAACCATGCGTGTATATGTGAGTCAAGGTGGTGACTTGACTCGATGAGTTGAATCATATTCATGTTGATATCGGTAACCTGTCTTCGAGGTTACGCGAGGTTATTGATGCATAAACTTGATAGTAGAATATTTATTCTAGCCCTTTGCTAGATTGTTCATTATCGTTCCGCGCCTCAGCTTCAGCCACCTTTGTCTTCTTAAGCTCTGAAGCAACTGGGGTGACCTTAGGCTTCGTGCCTGTCATGCTGGCAGGGAAGACAATGCGAGGTTCTTCCTGCCTTGATTCTTCAGCGGGGGCCACAGTTTCCTTCTTCTTCTTGGCAGCCATTCTAGGGTCGATGCCAGGACGCCCAAGGGCCTTGTGCTTCTCAGCTTCATTGTAGGCTTGGACGCACTTGGCAGCCAAGGCCATTATGCGCTCTCGAGAACCTTTGGCACCTTCTTGCCTCTTGTGAAGGCTTCCTTGAGCTCATGCATCATGACTTTGAAATTCTGGACTTCTTGGATGCTGAGCTTGGCCACATTCTTCTTGAACCGAGCCTTTTCATAGTCAATCTTTTTCTTCAGCTCAACAGTTCTCTGAGCAAGAGCTAGCTCAGAAGCAATGGCACCATTGAAGTAGACGCTTAGGCCAACGGGAAGTTGCAGATCGTCAAAACTGAGGTTGGGGGTGTCAAACCACTCATCAATGAAGTTGTTCAACACTTCCACGTCAAAGAGGGGCAGATCATTGAAGATTTCCGCATCTTGCTTGCTCTTGATCAATTTCTCAAGAGCGTCATCAGCTAGATCTTCATCGCTTGACGGATCAATGGCTTCATTCGCATTCTTCAGAACAGCATCAGGAGTCAGAGCTGGATTGGGGTTGTGCATGGGCTTCTTCCTTAGCTGCTTGGTCTTGGAAATGCGAGAGTGCTTCTCAGATTGCACACTTGGTGCTGGTGGAGCAGTGGCCAAAGGCTTCACTCTCGAAACAATTGGTGGAGTGGTCTTCGAAGCCTTGGATTTCTTCTTCTTCTTTGGCTTCGGAGATGCAGGCGTTTCATCAGAATCAGCGTCGTCTGCAGCTTGATCCACATCTGCCCCTTGAACCCTTATATGACTAATGAGACCTTCTAAGTTGTAGAAGGGCCCAACAAGGTTAGGTTCAGCTTTGCGCGTTCCATTGGCGCGGGGCGTAGAGGGGCCAGGATTGAAGTCTAATCCCCAAGTCTTCTTGTTTTCCTTGCCCGAGTTCTTGGCATACTGAAGATTTCGCTTGAACAAATTGTCGTCGCGACACCACAACAGTGATGATGGGTCGGCATCTGCTGGTTGTGGCCCACGGACCATGCAAAGATAGAAGCCCTAAGCAATGGCTTCAGCCTGAGTCCTGGGTGGAAGATTCTTGTATAGAATGTCTCCCCAAGGTCGCCTGATAGCATTCTTCTCAGCATACTCCTGGGTCACAAATCTGTATTTGAACCATTGTTCTGCCCAATATCTTCGAATCCATTCGATTCGAGTCTTCCTCTGATTATAGTCCTCCTTTGGATCAGTCTTGTACATATCAATGAGGTCAGGAGGCAAATCTTTGGAGGTGTTGCCACGGCGCTGTCTGCCACCCTTCCTAACAGATTTTTCAGTAGCCATTGGGTTCAACCTGAAAGGCTTCAAATTGAAAGGGTTCAACACGGGCAAATGCTTCAGTCTGCTGGTCACACAGGAACTGGCTTCCGGAGAATGAATGTGACGCTGCAAGAATTCTGCAAATGAATGCAAACTATGAGAACCAAGGGATTCTCCCACGGACATGTACCTGTGACAGCATTATAGATGCGAGGGAAGGGGAAGAGGTCATATGCATTCTCACAAGATTTTGAAGATAAATCAGTTTAGAAGACATTGACCTCATAGCGCAAAGACATTCACTTTTACGTTGAGAGTTGGTTCCAGATTTGTACTAATCCAAGAATAGGTACAAGTGAGGAATCTAACTATGCTTGAAGCATATGTGAATGTACTAGGCAAGATATGAGATGCAGACAAGGTAGATCAAAATATGTGGAGGCAGAAACTTCTTATGGTAAAGAGGATGCATCTATTGGATCAAGAAGATGGTAAAAAAGAGTTTTAATTTACCACACGATGAACTGCTAGATGGAGAGGAAGTGGATGCCGAGCAGTTCGATCTTCCATGCCCTAACTTGGTGACGGAGGACACCTACGGCGGCGGCGGAGAAGACGATGTCCGAGGCCGGCGTGAAGACAGCGTCGATGAGGTCGCGGCAGCGAAGCGCTTCGTCGCCGGCGTCGTCGAGAGCTAGCAGAGGCGCTAGGGTTGGTCGAGGTGGAGAGGTGGTAGAAGAGTTTTTGACCGTGATGGGACATGCATTTATAAGGATGGGAGACGGCACAACGCAATTACGCAGGTGCCCCTTGCGGTTCACATCTGAGGGACATGTGGCAGACATGTAACACATTGGGAGTTGTCCCACGATCCCACGCACACCTGGACTGTCGGGGTGGTCGTTCCGGCTTCTCCGGGTTTCACGCATAAAGGATTGAGCATTAAAACCGAATTTAAAGTTTGTCTCTGTACCTTCTGCTGGCAAGGATGCAGAGAAGACATTCGACTGTTCCAACAGAATGCATATGATTTGGATAGATAGAGTTTCAGGTGAGAAAGCATAGACATGTTTGGGTCCGATCACATTCACTTAGTTTGAAAGATTCAAATAAGAAGACATAGCTATAAGTCAATGCTGTAGAGGACAGAACACAAATCTAAATATATCCTATATGAAGATAAACCAAATACGAAGACTTTGCAAATGTAACGCTAGGAGAAACACTTCAAGCAAAGATTTGGTGGTGGTGTTACCCACTGTATAGGAAGTATTAGACCCAGACACGGTGCACAATTATCGTGGCGCTTCGAAGTTAAATTCCATGTTAATGTATTCACACGCAGTGTGTAAGTCTTCATTGATTGAAGATATACTTTACTTCGTGTGTTGTACATCTAAGTCATCAATATGCATAAGTGTTAGGATGTGTGCCTGATCACATGACATTCGAGGATTCTAAGATATTTAGCTCACACCGCAACTTGCAAAACCTTTTCTCATCCAAGGGTTTTGTGAAGATATCTTCCAATTGCTCTTCAGTGTTGACGTGTAAGATATCAATATCTTCCTTCATGACATGGTCTCTGAGAAAATGATAACGAATTTCAATGTACTTTGTCGAGTGCTGAACTAGGTTGTTGGCAATCTTGATGGCGCTTTCATTGTCGTAGTAGAGTGGCACATGCTTCAGATGGACACCTTAGTCCTTGATAGTTTGCTTCATCCAGAGAAGCTGAGCGCAGCAAGATCCAACAGCAATGTATTCAGATTCAACAGTGGAGAGTGATACACAGTTCTTCTTCTTTGAAGACCAACAGACAAGTGATCGTCCCAGAAAGTGACATGTGCCTGATGTAGACTTGCGATCAACTTTGTCACGAGCATAATCAACATCTGAGAATCCAACTAGATCAAACTCTGAGCCCTTTGGATACCATAATCCTAGTGTTGGGGTGTAAGCCAAATATCGAAGAATTCGCTTCACAGCTAAGTGATGCGATTCCTTTGGTGCCGCTTGAAATCGAGCACACATGCAAACACTAAGCATGTTATCTGGCCTAGATGCACATAAATATAGTAAAGAACCAATAATGGAGCGGTATACCTTTTGATCGAAATCTTTACCATTGGCGTCGGGACTCAAATGACTTTTAGTTGGCATAGGCGTCGTGTATCCTTTGCAGTCTCGCATACCAAACTTCTCCAGGCAATCTTTGAGGTATTTCTATTGAGATATGAAGATGTCGTTGCTTTGCTGACAAATTCAAGGACCAAGGAAGAACTTCAGCTCACCCATCATTGACATCTGATATTGCTCTTGCATCATGTGACCAAACTCATCACTGTATCTTTTGTCAGTGCAGCCGAAGATAATGTCGTCCACATAGATTTGGCAGACAAACAATTCATCATCATATGTCTTCGTGAAGAGTGTGGGATCCAGGGAACCAGGTTTGAAGCCTTTGCTCTTCATGAAGTCTTTGAGTGTGTCATACCAAGCACTAGGGGCTTGTTTTAGGCCATACAGTGCCTTGTTGAGCTTCAATACCATATCAGGACGTTTTGGATCCTCAAAGCCAGGTGGTTGTGCAACATACACTTCTTCTTCAATCTTGCCATTAAGAAAAGCACTCTTCACATCCATTTGATACAGAAGGATGTTGTGATGGTTTGCATAGGCTAGCAGTATGCGAATAGCTTCAAGCCTAACCACAGGAGGAAACGTTTCATCGAAGTCAAACCCTTCAACTTGAGTGTATCCTTGAGCAACGAGACGAGCTTTGTTTTTGACAACTTGACCATGCTCATCTTGCTTGTTGCGATATATCCATTTTGTGCCTATTATGTCGTGCTTGCGGGGGTCAGGACACTTGACAAGTTCCCATACGTTGTTCAACTCAAACTGTTGAAGTTCTTCTTGCATTGCTTGAATCCATTCAGGTTCCATGAAGGCTTCAGCAACTTTCTTGGGTTCAGATATTGAGACAAATGCAAAGTGCCCACATAAATTTGCTAGTTGTGTTGCTCTTGAACGAGTGAGTTGACCAGGTGCATTTATGCTGCCAATTATCTTCTCAACTTGTACTTCATTTGCATCACGGGGATAAGCTGGACGAAGATTTTGCTCTTGTTGTTCATTGTCATCATCAGGAGGATTGTCTTCAGGCTGAGCATTGTCTTCAGGTTGATTTGGAGCAGAAATGATGAGTTCCTCATCAGGCTGTGCTTCAGAAGGCATGATTTCACCTGTTCCCATTAGCTTGATGGATTCACTAGGTGAAGCTTCATCCAGCACATTTGGAAGGAACTCTCTTTGTGAGCCATTCGTTTCATCAAACCGCACATCCACAGATTCAACCACTTTATGGAGAAAGATGTTGAAGACTCTGTAGGAGTGTGAGTCCTTTCCATAGCCGAGCATGAAACCTTCATGTGCTTTTGGTGCAAATTTTGACTTGTGATGAGGATCCTTGATCCAGCACCTAGCTCCAAACACCTTCAAGTAACTGACATTTGGCTTCTTGCCAGTAAGTAGTTCATAGGATGTTTTCTTCAGAAGCTTGTGAAGATAAACACGGTTGATGATATGGCATGCAGTATCAATAGCTTCAGGCCAGAACTTTCTTGGTGTCTTGTATTCATCGAGCATCATTCGAGCCATCTCAATTAGGGTTCTGTTCTTGCGCTCTACGATGCCATTCTGTCCAGATAAAGATCAAGGCCGGTATTCTTGAACTCAGTTGCATTGTCACTTTCTGATATGCTTGATCTAGACGCCATAGTTGTTCATGGCATGGTTGGCGAAGCATCTGAAGACATCTTGCACTTCAGTCTTGTAGAGAATTATGTGCACCCATGTGTATCTTGAGTAATCATCAACAATGACAAAGCCATAGAGACAAGATGTGGTAGTGAATGTGGAGTAGTGGGTAGGGCCAAATAGGTCCATGTGAAGCAGCTCGAAGGGTTTGGATGTCGTCATGATTGTCTTCGAGGGATGCTTGGCCCTAGTCATCTTCCCAGCTTCGCAGGCACCGCACAGGTGATCTTTCTTGAACTTGACGCCCTCGATGCCACGTGCTTCTTCTTAGCGAGAGTGTGCAAATTCCTAATGCCGGCATGTCCTAGCCTCCGATGCCAGAGCTAGCACTCTCAAGCTTTTGCTAGAAGACATACGGCCATCTGCGGTCCAGCTGAGAAATCTACCATATATAGATCACCTTTCCAGTATCCTTCAAAGAATAGAGACTTGTCAAATTCCTTTAGTACAAGGCAATGATATTTTCCAAATATCACAATCATGTTTAAGTCACAAAGCATTGAGACAGACATTAAGTTGAAACCAAGGGATTCAACAAGCATGGCTTTATCAATGTGCTGATCCCTTGAGATTGCAACTCTACCTAGACCCAATACTTTGCTTTTACTAGTATCAGCAAATGTGATGTGACTCTTGCTAGATGGACATAAGGTTGTGTCCATAAGAATACTTCGATCTCCAGCCATATGATTTGTGCATCCACTGTCCATAATCCATTCAGAAGTCTTTGGTGTCACTCCCTACAATGTAGTTAGGGGGATAGGCTTCACCAATAGTCAATGTTAAGCATAAACGTTTGACGTACAAGTGGATTATGATACCTTAGATCCAAGTTAGGACTGATGAGATGATTGGCAAGCGATTCAGGAACAAAATAGATAGAAAGATCATTTGGGCATTTGATCTTGTGCCCTACAAGATGTTTTAGGTCCCCAGCAATAGCATCAGACGCCTTTAATTTTTGGCTGGAGACCCTTCCTGCAAGAGAAAGTTTGTTCTTCTTAGCCACCCACATCTTCAAGGGTGGCTTAGAAGCAATGAGTCTAAGAGCAACATCTGAGAATTTTGGCTTTGAAGACCTAGCAAATAGTCTTGCATTAGGATAATAATACTCATAGGAATAAGTGGAAAAATTCTTTGTTTTGTGAATATAGCGGTTTGAGGAAACACACTCATATTCATGGGTCTGAGTATAATTTCCCTGCAAAACATTGGCGTTAGGGTGACTCAGGTGAGTCCTTTGTCTGTATGAAGCCTTAGGACCATATGAAGCCTTTGGTCTGGGGTTTGTCTTCTTCCCAGGTGGTGTCATGATGACATTTACTAGAAGCTTTTCAAGACAACCTTTGGGAACCCAGATCTTCTTCATAGGTGGCCCGTTCCTGCAGTCAGTACCAATATACCTGGCAAACACTTCACCATTCTGATTCTTAAATAGTTTATTGTTTGCATCAAAGGATTCATCAATGATAATAGGATTAGCACAAGTGAAGCTAGATAGGGTAGACAGATCCACTGAAGGTTCCTTTGCGGCAACCCATGTGGTTTTGGGGTACTGCTTAGGCTTCCAGTATGAACCATCAACATTCATTTTCCTCTCGAACCCTACACACTCTTTCCTAGGGTTTCGGTTCAGGATCTGCTTTTTGAGGACATCACATAAAGTCTGATGCCCTTTGAGGCTTTTGTACATCCCTGTTTCAAGCAAAGTCTTCAACCTAGCATTTTCATCAGTAATGGTAGTGGTATCCTCAGCAGAGGGGTTAGTTACCACATCAGCAGTTGAAGATATTACAACAGTGGCAGCAGTATAACATTCAGCAACAGATGTAGCGTTATCACGCTCAATGCATTTTAGACATGGAAGAATGAACTCTTCCTGAGAAGCACTGATTTGTTGGGCAAGTAATGAATTGCGCTCCTTTTGAAGATCTTCATAACTCACTCTTAGTTTTTCAAGATATTGCGTTCTTTGAAGAATTTCATAAGAGAGCTTCTCATGATCAGATAAGAGAGTGTTATGATGACTTTGAAGCATGTCAAACCTAGTCTGAAGTCTCTGAAGACTCTCAGCCAAGGTTTTCGACTGATCCATTTCTTCACCCAACATATTAGTGGCAACGTAAGCAAGTTTGACATAGATGGGTCCAAATTCATCACCAGATTCATCATCACTAGACTCAGATAGGTAGCATTTGGTTACCTTGGCACCTTTTGCTATAAGACAGGGTGCTGAGGATGAAGATTCTGGATCGAAAGTCATCATCTTGAGAGATTCTTTGAAATCCTCAAACCTGGGATCATCACGAGTTTGATGACCTTCATAAACCTCAAAGAGACAGTCCCAGATAAGCTTCGCATGATAGAGATGCATGACGTTCCTAAAATGATTTTGAGACAGACAGGAGCAGATGACGTCCTTCCTGTGAGGTTGAGAAGAGTGAACTTGCGAATGTCATCAGCTTCTGCCATCTTGCACAGATCGGTAAGACCAATCTCAGTGACGGTCCACCACTCACTGTTTATCGCCATGATACGCTTCTTCATCATGGCCTTCCACTTGGGATACTCGTGACCGTCAAACATGGGGCAAGACACAGTCATCATTCCCGTGGTCGACATAAATAAAACTCCAGGTGGTTAAACCCAATCACACAGAACAAGGGAGTACATTGCTCTGATACCAATTGAAAGTGTAGTATATCGACTAGAGGGGGGGGGGGTGAATAGGCGATTTTTAGTAAAGTCTTCAAAACATGGAAGTTTTGAAGACAAACAATAAAACCAATCCTATTTATATGCAGCGGATGGTAGACTACACTAGACAAGCCATAGTCAAGTATTCAATGAAGTGAAAGCATGAAGACTAATAGCAGCTAGGCAGTATGGATCAGGATGGAAGATTGTATGAAGCCAAACAGAACAAGTAGTCACACAGTGAAGTCAAACAGATAAGGCAAGCAGGCAATGACTTCACAATGAAAGACAGTAAGTAAAGAGAAGGAAAGGATAGAACCAGTAGCTCGGGGAAGACAGTGATTTGTTAGACCAGTTCCAGTTGATGTGAAAACTATACGTCTGGTTAGGGAGGCTGAGATTTAACTCAGAAGACCACGTCTTCACCTTGTTCCCCTTGAGCAAAGGACACCTAGTCCTCGCCCAATCACTCTGGTAAGTCTTCAAGGTAGACTTCCAAAACTTCACAGACTTCGTTCACCGGCAATCCACAATGACTCTTGGATGCTCAGAACACGACGCCTAACCGGCTGGAGGAAACACAATCCTCAAGTGTAACAAGTCTTCAGGTCACATAGACAGAAAGACTTCAGTGATGCCTAACACTCTTTGGCTCTGGGTGTTTGGGCTTTGTCCTCGCAAGGATCTCTCTCTCAAATGATTCGGAGGTGGGTTTCTCTCAAACGACAAAAGCCGTGTAATAACTCTGAGAAGCCACCAATTTATGGTGTAGGGGGTGGGCTATTCATAGCCACTGGGCAGACCGACCTGATTCGTCCGAAGTGACCTTGGGTCACTAAGGAACTGACACGTGTTCCTACGACCAGATTTCAAACATACACGGCAACTTTACTTGGGCTACAAGAAAAGCTGACTCATCCAGCTCTGGATAAGATTTGCTCTCATTGTCTTCGCTCGAAGACATAGGATTTGGTTGAGCATCACTTCAGTCACTCTGACTTAGTTCACTTGGACCCCACTTAACAGTACGGTGGTTCCTATGACTCAACAAAGAAGAAAAGGAATAAACGAAACATCTAAGTCTTCGCGCTCCATAGTCTTCACACAATGTGTTCTTGTCACATCCCTAGCTTTACCTTACCCTAGGATAGCACTTGCTTGTTGCATCATGTTTACATTTCTCAGAAACTTGAAATGGGGTTGTTGAAACCCTAGCACCAAGTGAACTCAACTAGGTTCAAATTAAAATCTTTTTCAATGAACCCAAAATGCCCTTTGGAAAACTTCATCATTTTTGGATTGGTTAAAAACCTCTGCCAAAAATGTTGCACATATTTCTAGGACCATTCTGGATTTTTGAATAAGCCATATTGTATTTGAATTGGGGCATTTAAATACTTTTAATATCTTTAAATGCTCCAAAAATTCTTTTAATGCTCTGTAATAATTCTTTTAATGCTCACAATTATTTTCAGGATTTATTAAAATGATTTGGACTATAAACTAAATCAAAACAAAATAACAAAAATAGAAAAGCAGAACAAATTTTATTATAGAGAGAGAACTGACCTGGCGCCCATTGGTCCAGCCCAGCACGGCCCAGTCCATCTGGCTATGCCAGTCGTCCCCTTCCTTGGGACAGAAGGACGCCGGGCATGTGCCCCTTGCGCGCGGCCACGCTCCTCGGCCACCTCCTGCTTCCCGCCGCCTACCCGACGTCGCTCGAGATGCTTTGGACGACGCCACGCACACCCCCCGACCCCCTCATCCTCTTCCCTCTCTCCCTGGACCTCTTTCCCCTCCTCTGCTCTCTCTCTCTCTCATGGCAACCTGAACGGAGCCGTTGCCACCGTCGCCGCTCGCCGCGTCCACCGATCTCCCCATGCCTAGCTAGCTATCCCACGAGCTCCGCCTTGCTGCCGCGCACCTCTACACCGAACCCCAGGACCCCGGACGCCCTGAAGCCTCGTCCTCGAGCTCGTCTTCTTCGCACGGCCGCCGGACGCCATCGACGAATTCGCCGCTTCCAGTTCGACCCCGAGCCCGCTGAGCTGCGCTCCGACCTCCCAGTGAGCCTCACCGTCTTTCCCCTCTTTTCCCAAGATTGTTTGCCTCCCCTAGCTAGCCTAGCCACCACACCCGAGAGCTTCGCCCCGCCGGCCATGGCGCCGCCGTGGCCATAGCTTCTACAGCTCGCAGACGTGCATCCCATCATGCTCAACGTGCTCCCACGAAGCCATAACACTGCTCACCTCTCTCTCCCGTACACCGTAGCGTCGCGCCGGTCGAGCCCGTACGCCGGCCGCCGCCGCGAGCTTGATTCCGACGAGCTTTGGCCACCCTAGCTCCTCCTGCTTGCCCTACCGGATGCGCATGAGCCCCAGCTACGCGCAGGACCGAACGACGGTAGATTTGGTAGACCGTAGGCAAATCCTGAGCCCCCTCCGCCGTTCTCGCTGCCGTCGGCGGTAAGTCGCCGGTCTGTTTGGGTCTTTGACCCGAGGTTTGACCGCCCCGGGGTCTATGACATGCGGGCCCCGCACAGCTAATTAACCTAGTTTAGGCTTAAATCTAATTAGCTTAACCTTGGTTAGTATTAACTACGTTTAATTAGTCTAGCTGAGTCGCTGACTGGTGGGCCCGGGCCCCATTGATAGTTTAGTTAGTGTTATTTTAATACTAACTATCCATGTTAGCTAGTTGTGTCATTGACGTGTGGACCCCACACATCAAGTTTGACCCTGGCCGCCCTGTTGACTTGCTGACGTCACACAGACGTCATGCTGACACAGTAATGTTTTCTGGAATTTATAATAAATCTTAAATGATTTATTTATTTCAGAAAATAGCCAAAACTTCTAAAAATCACAGAAAATAATATATAACTCCAATGAAAATAATTTATATATGAAAAATGATCAGAAAAATTCAAGGAATCTGTTTATGGCATTTTGATGCATGTTTAAAAACTTACAACCACTGTTTAGGACAATTTGAATAAATGACATTTGAATAATCACATATGGAGTTTGAATTTGAACCATTGGTTCAAACCAACTTCATTTAATATGGTTGCTAGTTGCATTAGCTCAATCAGCAGCATACTGCCATGTCATAATCATGCATCATATTGTTGCATTGCATTGATTGTGTTTCTTTCTTTGTTGCCAGTTCTTGTCCCCTCTCGATAGACGCGGTTCCGATGATGTGATCAATGACACCGATGAAGACCCAATGATATCTTCAGAAGTGCCAGGCAAGAAAAACCCCATTGAGCATTTCGATACAATCACACTCTCTCGATCTTGCTCTCTTTTACCGCATTAGGACAACAACGCTTCAACTGTTACCTGCTGCGGTAGTTGAACCCCTTTCCACTACATGACCTGTCATTGCCACAATAAATAATTGAAACTCACTAGCATGAGTAGGAGTTGTTTGAGCCATGTTGTGCCTACTCATTCATGCTTTCTGGTTATGCCTGCTATTTCTTAGAGTTGTGTCCGGTCTGATTCATCGGGGATGAATTGGAATGTGGTGAACATGTCCTACTGTTGAGAGCTAAGTGTGTGAACACGGTTTGGTAAAGGTAGCGATGAGAGGCCATGTAGGAGTACATGGTGGGTTGTCTCATTGCAGGCGTCCTTAGGAACTAAGTTCTATGTTTGTGATCGATGAAACAACTACTACCACACATTGCGATCCTTAATTGAGTCTCTCGGCTTCTTAATCACCCTTGTCCTCTGTCCAGGTGTTGCAAGTAGTTTCTGGTGTTTGTAGTATGCTGGAGGCCGTGCGCAGCGCTGACCGGAGGGGTGGGCTGTGATGCGGTAGGCACGTGGCCGGGTATGCCGGGCGCCCGTTTGGTGTCGCGGAACCCTGTACACATCGTTCGGGGCCGTATGTTGAAACCTCGGCCGGACTCCCTGCGGATGGAACCTAAATAGGCGATAAACCTGGACTAGAGACTTGAGTGTTTAGGTAGGTTGTGGTCGACACCCTCGCTGGGCTTCCGCTTGAAGGTTGCCGAGAACATGTCGTGTAAACGGCGGTAAGTGGTGAAAGCGTGTGTGAAGAAGTACACCCCTGCAGAGTTATATATCATCTATTCGAATAGCCGTGCCTGTGGAAATGGACTTCTGGGTTACCTGTACAGTTCATAGACAAGTGAAAGTGGATACTCCAAAACACGCAAGATAAGCATGAGTGCTATGGATGGCCTTCTCGTAAGGAGACGGGAGCGGACCCATAGTGGTGTATTGATTGGTGAATATGTGGACTCATGTGCGCCACCTCAAAAGAGTTACTTGCAGTCGTATTTCAGGATAGCCACCGAGTCAAAGCTGGCTTGCTGCAGTCAAACTCCACCACCCCTTTGTTGATACTGATGCATATGTAGCTAGTTCTGATGTAAGTCTTGCTGAGTACCTTTGTACTCATGTTTGCTTAATTTATGTTTTTGCAGAGAGACTCCAGTCTCATTAGTGGTTCCGCGTGGACTTCGACGCTTAGCTTGTTACCTCAGCTACGGTCTTGTACCCTTGGGAGGGCCTTGTAGATAGTCAGGCTCCTCAGCCTTTTTATTTGTAGTTGTCTGTACTCAGACATGTTATGCTTCCGTTGCCTGTATGCTCTGTATGTTGGGTCATGTGACCTCTGTTTGTAATAAATGTTATGATGGCTCTTTTGGGCCTTATCTATATGAGTTGTTGAGTTATGTTGTGATGCCATGTTGTACAGCACATACTTGCATGTTATGCGTACGTGTAATGTGTATTGCTATGTGTGGGATCCGACACCTAGTTGTTTACCCTTGGTAGCCTATCTTACCGGGAAATGTCTCCTAGTGCTTCCACTGAGCCTTGGTAGCTTGCTACTGCTCTGGAACACTTAGGCTGGCCGGCATGTGTCCCTCTTCGTTCCTGTGTCTGTCCCTTAGGGGAAATGTCACACGTTGTTCTTTTAAGTCCATGTAGCTTGCTACGACTTGGGTTCATACCTGTCTGTGTCATGACCGACACGTTCGTTGCTGGGTCATGAATGCCTGTCTGTGTAATTTAGCGCCACTTTTGGTTTATAACTAGTCACTTCGGCCCGGGTTCCCTGTCATATGGATGCTAGCGACACTATCATATACGTGTGCCAAAATGCGCAAACGGTCCCGGGCCAGGTAAGGTGGCACCCGTGGGGATACCGTGCGTGAGGCCGCAAATGGATATGATGTGTTACAGACTAGACCTATGCGACTTAGGATCGGGGTCCTGACACTTCTCTTGTCATAGTCTTCAATATGATTATCTTCATATACCACAATTGTCGTCAATGTCTTCATACATTTTTGGGGGTCATCTCCGGTAGGTAAACCGAATCAATGAGGGACTACTACCTGTGTTATCCTGCAATTCTCACAGACACATTAGTCCCTCAACCAGGTTAGTCGTCAATACTCCAAAACCAACTAGGGGTGGCACTAGATGCACTTACATTTGGCGCCCATGCGAGCAAGTATATCCGCTTCCTGGTTACTGTCCCGAGCCACATGGTGAAATTCCAGCCCCTCAAATCGAGCCGATATTTTAATATGGCGTTTCGATAAGCCGCCATTTTTAAATCTTCGCATCAGATTCTCCGTTTATCTGAGATATGGAGAGGTTTGAGTCTCCATGCACCTCGAGGCGTTGTATACCCATGGATACGGCCGTGCGGAGACCTTGTAGTAATGCCTCGTATTCGGCCACGTTATTTGAGTCTGTGTACACGATCTGCATCATGTAGCGGACCGTATCCCCTGTTGGGGATATCAAGATGACGTCGGCACCCAACTCGGATAGCAATTTGGAACGGTCGAAATACATGGTCCAGTGGGAGTATGATCCGTACTCTTTAGGGAGTTCGTCTTCAGTCCATTCTACGACGAAGTCGGCCAACACCTGGGAATTAATAGTCTGGCATGGTTTGTATGTTATTTCGAATGGTGAGATATCTATGGCCCATTTGGCTATGCGTCCAGTGGAGTCTTTCTTGTTTGTGATATCGTTGAGTGGTACTTCAGATGCCACTGTGATCGAACACTCTTGAAAGTAGTGTCAGAGCTTCCGAGATGCAATGAATATTGCATAGGAAATTTGCTGGTAATGGGGGCATAATACAGGGGTTTTTGAATGAGGAATTTATGTCCCTCTTCGTCTCGTTCGACGACGAGCACAACACTCGCTACCTGATGAGTGGCGGAGATATAAAGCAGCACTGGCTCGCCAACAACTGGAGCGCCTAGGATTGGGTTACCCGCTAATAAGCTTTTTATTTCTTCCAGTCCGGCCGTGGCCGCATCAATCCATTCAAAGTTGTCTATGCGCCTCAGCAGTCTATAAAGCGATAGTGCTTTCTCTCCGAATCTGGAGATAAAGCGGCTCAAGGCCGCTAGGCAACCTGCTAGGTTTTGCACTTGTTTGAGATTGCTGGCGCAGTTAGCTGTGACAGGGCTTGGATTTTAGCTGGGTTCGCTTCAATTCCTCTATGGGATACGATGAACCCTAATATCTTTTCGGCCGGAACACCGAAGACGCATTTCTTCGGATTGAGCTATATGTCATATGTCCGTAGGTTATCGATCATAAGGCATAGATCGTCCACCAAGGTTTCGATGTGTTCAGTCTTGATGACTACATCGTCAACATATGCCTCCACTGTCTTGCCAATTTGTTTCTCTAAGCATGTTTGAATCATGCGTTGATATGTGGCACCAGCTTTTTTGAGTCCAAATGGCATAGTGTTAAAGCAAAAGGGGCCGTACAGAGTGATGAATGTCGTAGCAGCCTGATCGGATTCCTTCATTTTTATTTGATGGTATCCGGAGTATGCGTCGAGGAAACACAATGAGTCATGTCCTGCGGTTGCATCAATAATTTGATCAATGCGGGGCATAGGAAAGGGATCCTTAGGGAAAGCCTTGTTTAGGTCTGTGAAGTCGACACAAAGGCGCCGGGATTTGTCCTTCTTTGGCACCATGACTAAGTTGGCTAGCCACTTCGGGTGTTTGACTTCCCTTATGAATCCAGCTTCCAATAGCTTGGCCAGCTCTTCCCCCATAGCCTATCTTTTGGGTTCCAAAAATCGTTGTAATGACTGCTTGACTGGCTTGAAACCTTTGATAATGTTGATGCTGTGTTCGGCCAGCCTGCGTGGGATTCCTAGCATATCTGAAGGATGCCAAGCGAATATGTCCCAATTTACGCGAAGGTAGGTGCGCAAAGTGTTCTCTACCACCAGGTCCAGCTGTGCCCCAATGGATGCCGTTATATTAGGGTCCATTGGGTGCAGTTCAAATTTTACAATTTCATCTGTTGGCTTAAAAGAGGTAGATTTCGATCGTTTGTCAAGGACTACGTTATCCCTTTCCACCATAGATCATAAGGTGGTTAATTTTTCCGCTGCGAGGGCTTAAGATAATGCCTCTAGGTCTAAAGAAGCAGTTTTGTTCTCGGCACAAAGTGCTCTATCCGGATCACTTGCAAGTGTGATTATTCCATTGGGCCCTAGTATTTTGAGTTTCATGTACCCGTAATGGGGTATAGCCTGAAAGCGTGAGAAATTGTCTCGCCCTAGAAGGGCGTGGTATCCGCTGTTGAAGGGGACAATGTGGAAGAGCAGTTCATCCGACATGTAGTTCTTGGGTGTACCGAATACCACATCAAACTTAATGCTTCCAGAACCCCGAGCTTCCCGGCTGGGGATAATTCCTCGAAAGGTTGTACTACTTTGTTCAATGTGGGATTTTTCAACCTGCATTTTTGCAAGCGTGTCCTCATATATGAGGTTGAGTCCGATGCCTCCGTCGATGAGTACTGTAGTGAGGCCGAAGCCATCTACTATTGGGTTTAGTACGAGAGTGGCTGTGCCTTGGACTGGCGGGACTCGTGGTTCGTCTTCGGCAGAAAAGGTGATTGCCGTGTCGTTCCATGGGCTCGCAGTGTTGATTTGATTGACCTCAGTAAGTTCGCGATTCACTCTCTTGCACCGGTTGTTTGAGGAGAACGTATTAAAGACGGCAAAGACATTGAGGTCTTTCTCCCCTAGCATTGCGGTGGCGAGGATTGCTTCACCGCTCATTGCTACCTGCCGGAGTACTCGGCATGCTCTAAGGCAGTGGGTAGGGGTATTGTCTGCGGCGACATGTATTTGCCAAGGTTTATCCAACAGTTCGTCCTGAACGGACATGTGTCCTGTGAAAGGTCTGTTTTTCTTGCCATTGTGTATGTGATCGGAGGCCCTTCCAGGGTATGTCCGTTTCGCTTTAACGGCCTATCATCCAAAGATGGACTGCTCCAGAGGTGTATTATGGGCATTCCAAGTGTTCTCCATAGCACAATACTTTCATACCAAGTGCGATAATTCTGCAAAACTCAGTATTTGACGGAGGTTGAGGGCGTTCAAGACTCCCTCGTCTGTGCAATTGCAGTTAAATATGGACACCGTGTCGTCGTCGCCGCAGCATTCCTCAATCTTGTTTTTAAAAAGTAGGAATCGGGCCCAGAAGTCATGAACTGTCTCTTGGGGCCGCTGCCGTATACACGTGAGACCGCATATGTCCGGTAGTCCGGAGTTGCTTGGAGAGTGTATGCTATGGTGGGTGGGTGTGGATAAATTTGAGTCCCGATCCAACTTCGTGTCCGGGGTGTGTACAACCACCAATATGGTGGGCTCAGTGGGATCTGAATATTCCATGGGCCCAGTGTATGCCCCAGAGTTCGAATGACACAAAGTGCCACCTATTAGAGGTGTGTCCGGCTCGAAGGGTTCGAAGGAACGAATAGTGCTGGTCTCCGTCCTGAGAGGAGAAGTATCTTAGGCTCGGTCCATGATTGACGGCACCAGATGAGTGATCAGGGTGGAATTGATTTCGTCTTGACCGGATTTAGGTCCGATCTGATCATTTGACAATGAAATCCCCAAGGCGGCGATGCGATCCAGCAACTCGTTCAAAGACGAGGAATCCACCAAAGTCGCGTCATTTAGGTGGTTAGAGCCAATGTAGGAGTGGTGCTCGATGGCCGTGGGGACTGCGGCTGGGCTGGCGGCCACACGGGCGCATATAGAGAATCCATCGAGCTGGAGGATCTGGCCCATGGCCAGGTTGTTTTCGTGGGTGATCTCGTCGTTGATGACGAGACGAGACATCGGTTGCCTATCGCGTGCGCAGAGCGGAGCTCTCAATGAAAGCACCATTGTCGGCGTATAAACCGGCAGATCTCGGGTAGGTGTGCCCAAGTTGTACGTCTAAGGATCGATGGTAACAGGAGACAGGGGACATGATATTAACCCAGGTTCAGGCCCTCTCGATCGAGGTAATACCCTACTTCCTGCTTGATAGATCTTGATGAATATAGATTTACAAGAGTTGATCAACCTCGAGATCATAATGGTTAAACCCTAAACGTCTAGCCTATGTGATATGAGTCTGTCATTTCTACGGACTATCCCCTCGGCTTATATACACGTCGGAGGGGCCCCAGGATTACAAAGGTGACTTGGGGAAGGATAAATCGTTACATCCATACATCTTTCTTTCCTTACTTCATACATAATAGTCCTAACCGAATATTGGGGAGGGCCCTCTACTTCTATCCTTATGGCCCATCAATTCGGCCCAGCATCAATGGCCCGGACGCTTGAGCACCCCTAAATACAGGACTGCCTCACCTGCGCTCTGTCTTGGTGGGTGCCTGCCTTTTGAGGTTGGCTGCCCTGCCTTTACACAAGAGCTGCGGCATGTCCGTTGGACGTCCATTCGCACGTCCAAGCCAGAGATACCTGAGAAATACGACAGGAGGCTAAACCTGGCAGATTTCCTCAGCATCTACACCATCGGTGTTCAAGCTGCCGGGGGAAGTGATGATAAGGTGTTTGCCAACTACTTCCCTTTGTCCGTCAAGTCCAATGTGAGGTCTTGGCTGATGGAGAACTCCATTTTGTCGTGGGCGGACCTGTGCCACGAGCTCATCGGTGCCTTCGCTGGTGGCTACCAAGAGCCCGGCAGGCCCGGTGACCTGTAGCTTCTCCAATAGAAGGAACGAGAAACCCTCCATAAGTATTTGTAGAGATTCAATAGAGTTCATAGAAACAGTCTGAATATCCATCCAGCAGCCATCATAGCAGCTTTCCAGTCCAATGTGCGCAAACACCGCATTTGTTCCAAAATGAACATGCGGTTACCCAAGACTGTAAAAGAACAATATACACTGGTGGATAAGTATGCTTTGATGGAGGAAGGAAGGAAGCTGCCCGGAGAATAAGATTACATTAATATTGATTCACATGATGATGATGAATCAACTATCTAGAGAAAGGGCAAGAAGCGGAATAACAAGCCGAGGGATAAGGCAGTGATGACTGTGGAAGGATCGGGCATGCCTAGTACCGGCAAGAAGGCCAAGGCTGAAGGCCCCAGCAAGGAAGCTATCGTGTGCGGTGCCTACCGGGAAGCCAGTGCTGCCGAAAAAGTTGGTAAAGGCGATGGGCCGTATTGCAAGATCCATCGGGCCAAAGTCCACGACCTTCAGGAGCGTTATCGAATTAAGCAGCTCGTCAAGAAACAGAGGGCAGAGTATGATAAGTGTGACAAGGAAATAGGTTAGAATGCTGGTGCCGGTAAGGGCTGGGGTGGTGAACCAAATCATCGCGGCAGACCCTTTCGGAACCAAGGAAATCCCGCCAGGGGCCAAGAGGAGGAGATCCGTGATGATATTAGTAATGGACGGGATGAAGAGGAAACTAGTGACCAGGAATTCTAGAAGGCTACTGACGCCCTATGCATTGACGGGGGTGCATCTTTGCACACCTCACATCGTCAACTCAAGCGATGGGCACGAGAGGTCAATGCTGTGGAACTAGCGCAAGAGGACCGGAAACCGCTCAAATGGACCCGCACGCCCAGCATCTTTAACGAAGAGGATCACCCTAGTCACACCACTGCGGTAGGGTGCTTGTCGTTGTTCGTCTCCCCGACAATTCGCAACCTCAAGGTTACAATGATGCTAGTGGATGGTGGGGCTGGGTTGAATCTGATTTCCCCAGCAGTTATCAGCAAGCTTTAGATAGGAGAAGAAGAGCTAGAGATCACCGGCACGTTTCAAGGAGTTAATCCCGGTAGGAGCTGTCCTAAGGGAAATATTACGTTGCCAGTGACGTTTGGGGGAGAACTAAACTATCAGACTGAGAAGATTGTGTTTGATGTGGTTGATCTCCCCCTGCCGTACAATCTGATTCTAGGACAACCAGACCTGGCAAAGTTCATGGTAGCATCCCACTATGCTTACAACACCTTGAAAATGCCTGGGCCATTGGGGGTCCTCACTATCCCATCGGTTGAGAAGGATGCAATTATTTGTGTGGACAAGATGTATCGGGATGCAGTTGCGGCAGAAGCAGCGGCAATGGCAGTTCCCGCCAAGGAAAGAAAGGAAAAGGGATTGTAGGACCTCTCGCAAGGAGTCTGGGAAGCGTGCCCCCTCTAAGTGCATGGCACCCATTGATGACACGGCGGAGTGTTTCAACAGCAAGATATCCAAGGCTATTGCACCCCAAGTGAAGAAGGTCCCAGCAGGGCTGGCTGGCGTTGATGGTACTTTCACTATTAGTGCCACCCTCCATGAAAAATAGGGAAGCACGCTCGTTGCCTTCCTGCGGGCGAATATCGATGTGTTTGCGTGGCAACCATCCGATATCCCCGGTGTTCCTAGGGAGATAATTGAGCACCACCTTACTATCTGCCCACATGCCGGACCTGTCATGTAGAAAGTATGGAAGCAGGCCTTGGAGAGGTAGCAGTTCATTGCCAACGAGATCAAGAAGTTGGAGGCAATTGCTTTAGTCAGAGGAGTACTGCACCCTACATGGTTGGCAAATCCAGTAGTGGTTTGGAAGGCTAAATGGAAGTGGAGGCTTGGCATTGATTTCACAGACCTCAACAAGGCTTGTCAAAAGGACCGATTTCCCTCGCTGCGCATCGACCAGATTGTGGATTCTACATGAGGATGTGATTTGCTCTCCTCCCTGGATGCATACTCTGGGTATCATCAGATCTTCATGTCCAAGGAAGATGAAGAGAAAACATCATTCATCACTCCGTGTGGTACGTACTACTTTGTCCGCATATTATTCGGATTGAAGAGTGTCGGGTCCACTTTTGCAAGGGAAGTCAAGATTGGTTTTTAGCCGCAGTTGCATAGGAATATATAAGCTTATATGGATGATATCGTGGTCAAAACCAAGGATAAGGCCACCCTTATCCAGGATCGGGAAGAGACATTCGCTAATCTGTGCAAGATCAATCTGAAGCTTAATCCGGAGAAGTGTGTATTCGGTGTTTGCTCCGGCAAGCTACTTGGATTCTTCCTGTCTCATCAAGGGATTGAAGCCAACCCCGACAAGATCAAGGACATTGAAGATGTGAGCTACTTGGATTCTTCCTGTCTCATCGACGGGATGCATTGCCGCGCTGAGTAGATTCATCTCCAAATCTGTCAAGCGTGCCCTGTCGTTCTTCAAGGTTTTGAAGAAGGAAGGGCCTATGAAGTGGACCCCGGAAGTAGATGCAACTCTGCAGGAGTTAAAAGCCTACCTATCACCCGTGTCCATGTTGGTTGCTCCCAAACCCCAAGAACCATTGTTGCTATACTTGGCGGCAACCAACCAGGTGTTCAGTGCAGCCTTGGTAGCATAGTGAGAGGTGGATGAGGCTGAGGCTAAACAGAGAACAACAGAGTCAGAAAAGAGCCACGACAACAATGAGCATGGCAATGAAAACAACCCCAGGGATGCGGCAAGGAAGAAAGTGGTGCAACGCCCGGTGTACTTTGTCAGGTCCTTATTACGGGGGGCTAGATCAAGGTACTCTGGTGTGCAAAAGTTGATCTTTGGTCTCATTATGGCCTCAAGAAAACTTTGCCACTATTTCCATGCCCATGAGATCATGGTTGTTACTCGTTTTCCGTTACAAAGGATATTCCGAAAGCCTGAGGCAACTAGCAGAATAGTGGAACGGGCTTTGGAGTTGTCCAACTTTGGTTTGAAGTTTGAGAGCACATCAACTATCCAGAGCAGGGCATTGGCAGAGTTTATTGCAGAATAGACGCCAACCCCTAATGAGGAAAGGACAAAGAAAGCCATCCCTGGCAAGGAATCACCCTAAGACTGGATTATGTATTTTTATTGTGCTTTTTCCCTACAAGGTGCTGGGGCTGGCGTGCTTCTTGTTTCCCAGATGCACTTTGCCTTGGAAGAAGCCACCAACAATACAGCTGAGTATGAAGGGCTCCTTGCCGGGCTCAGAATTGCTATAGAATTGGGAATTAAGAAGTTGATTATTCGAGGAGATTCACAGCTTGTGGTGAGACAAGTTAACAAGAATTATCGAAGCCCATTGATGGAAGCATATGTTGAGGGACTGAGGATATTGGAGGTGCACTTTGATGGGTTGCAAACAAAGCACGTACCCCGTGCAGTAAACAACATAGCTGATCACCTATCAAATTGTGCTGCGCAGAAGCTTCCTGTGAAGCCAGGAACTTTTGTTCTCCATCTCTCTCAACGCTCCATATCACCAGCCACAATGTCCCAGAAAGGAGAAAGTTGGACTATGGTTAGCCTCCCCCGGTAAAGCTATCCGCTCCCGGCAAAGAACCTGCCGGAAACAACTCCTCACAGCCTGCCGGACCACCCCCTCTAGTCGGGCCTATGGCCGGCAAACAGAGGAGGTGCCGCTAGTCCTTGTTGCCGAGCCCCAGGTTGCAACTTGGGCAAGGCACATTGTCCAATTCCTCCAAACCGGAGAACTCCATGGCAACCAAGATGAAGCTGAAAGATTAGCCCGGAGGGCCAATATGTATCAGTTTGTCGATGACACTCTGTACAGAAGGAGGCCCAATGGTGTGACATTGAAGTGTGTTTGACGGGAGGATGGAAAGGAACTGCTGGCTGAGATTCACTAAGGAATGTGTGGCTCCCACATTGGATCAAGGCCATTAGTTGGGAAAGCATTCCGGCAAGGATTCTATTGGCACACAGCCCTCCAAGATGCAGTTGAGTTAGTCACGAAATGTGAAGCCTATCAGTTCCATTCCAAGAAAATACACCTGCCTGCCCAAGCTCTTCAGAAAATACGGATATGATGGCTATTTTCGGTCTGGTGGCTCGATATCCTCGGCCCCTTCCCCCGAGAAATCGGGGGCTTTGAATTCTTGTTCGTTGCCGTCAACAATTTTACAAAGTGGCCCGAAGTGACTGTTGTGAGAAAGGTGACTGCTCTGTCAGCTATCAAGTTCATGAAAGAATTGGTGTGTTGTTTCGGAGTTCCTGCAAGGATCGTCACAAACAACGGCACCCAGTTCACGAGCCACACCTTCATGCAATATGTTCATACCCTCGGATGCAAAATCTCATTCGCTTCTATGACACAACCCCGGAGCAATGGACAAGCTCAGAGGACGAACGCTGAAGTGCTCCGTGGACTCAAGACACGAACTTTGATACGCTGGCGGTAGTTCTATGGTCCCTCAGAACGACACCTAACTGAGCTACCGGGCCGACTCCCTTCTCCTTGTTCTACAGGGCAGAAGGAGTTATGCCCATAGAACTCATTTATGGGTCCCCTCGAGTGCTTGCCTACGATGAATTAGCGCAAGATCAACACCAGCGTGACAATGATGTCCTACTCGAGGAGAACCGTCCCCGGGCTGCTACGCATGCTGCACGCTACCAGCAAGCCCTGCATCACTATCATAGCCGCATGATTCATGTCCGGTGTTTCGAGGAAGGTGACCTAGTCCTTAGGTGCGTTTAGTCCGCCAAGGGTACAAACAAGTTGTCACCAAAGTGGGAAGGCCCTTACCAGGTGGTACGAGTCACCAGACCTAGCTCAGTTCGTTTGGAGACCGGGGACGACACTTAGTTGCAAAAGTCATGGAATATTGAGCATCTCCATAAGTACTACATGTAAGGTGCGAGGCTGTCGGGCAGAATTTGTACATGCCTTGCCTCAGCTGCATGTAAGCCCTTGTAAAAAGCCGGGGCAATGACCCCGTGCAAGAGAAAATAAAGAAGCGCTGAGAGAGGGGGGGGGCAACCAAGTTCACTTCCTAAGCATTTCATGAGCAGTTGCATATGCATATAGATAGGATTGCATCATGCATTCATTCTCATCTACATGGAGCTGTAGGTTCCTACCACGAACTTGGCTTCAATGAGGAGTTGAGAAGATGCCCCGCCACTGCGATCTCCAGCAATCGAAACAGATAAGTTCTTCCCTTTTTATCCATTAGTGTTTTGTAAGCTATAACTTCTGCAGAGGGAAACCTCGCAGCTCTCTTGGAACTAAGGTGCTCCCACTCTTGGCTCGAAAGTTGCTTCGACCTGGGGCGGTCGCAGTGGCCCTAGGTAAGAGGGAGTAGGCAGATGGCTAGCACCTTAGTCTGTTCCCCGACATACATGGTTCTCCGACAGATGTAAAGGGTGCCGGCAGGATATCCTGCCAGGGAAAAAACTCATTTAATTATAGTAAAGTCCACCTCTGCATGGACGTATACATCCATGAGTCCCCGGCAAGGTTTGTCTCTTTCATTGACATGCAGATACAAGTAGAAGCATTACAGAACACAAACATGGATGAAAGGATTACATTATTAGAATATTTGGCGATTGCCTACAAGTTTAAGATTGAAAAAATATAAGTGCCCCGTGATCCCCTCTTTTCATTTTCCCTCCTTCAGGCACTGCGGCGGCAGAAGGAAACGACGAGAAAAGGAGCACCCAAGAAGGAACCCACTCTTGGACATGAAAGGGCCCGCCGAACGCAGCCTAACAAGACCGGGAGTGGTAAGGCTGCGAAGGAGGAGTGCGAAGGCGGGGAGGCGTCCTCAGGTCACCACCTCCATAGCTAGCAAGAAGCCTCGGCTTGAGTGCCGATGGAATCATCCACCAAAGCTGAGCCGAAAGACTGCTGGAAGGGAGGCGAAGGCGCCTAGAGAACATCCCTCCTCGGCCACCACTCGAAGAGGCTGGTGACGGGGAGGGAGGGGAGGAGCGGACAGACGACGCGGCAGGTCCCCAAAAGGGGACGAGCGCATCGGGGTCACCATACTCCGACCCGACCCCGCACCATCCGCCTTCTCCGTCCTCCCTCACTTTCTATTCATCTATGACGCCCCAGGAAACGCCAATACTCTAGTCTGGCGCCCCCAGCAGAGAAACAACAAGCAGCTAGAGCAGCCCGAGGGGCTGGACGCGCGCCGCTCCCCACCTTGGCGGGCAGGAAGGCACGCCTTTCGTCAACATCAGCCCCGAGGCTCCCAGGAAGGATGGTGCTAGGATTACCAACAATCTCCAGTCCTGCCTCCAGACCGAGCTTTGAAGAAACTGAAAGATTCTTCGCGGCAAGGACCGGGCTCACTCCCCAAGCATCAGCAGCCACCGTCCTCCTTCGCTAATTCAAGTCGGTTGGGCCCTCACCATAATACTCTCCCGTGCCACGCGCCTCCGTCACCTACCCCGCGTGATGCATGATGCATACGTGGCTAAGGACAAGGGCGTGGTGGGAAGAGTGAATTAGCAGTTTTCACCCTGTGCATTAAAGTCATTCACGGACCATTACTCGTGCGGCCCCACCACTTTGTGCTTTATGCAGCGTGTGGAAAAACTGGAAACTGGCCAGGATTCAATACTCATGAAGAAGGAGAAAGAGGACCTCAAGAGAATGACCTCTTCAGCAACCCTACATGTGCACTTATTAGGCCCTACCCCGACGACGCTCAGTACGACGACCGGGGCAGGCCCGAGGGATTCTGTTGGTGCAACAAACCCTTGGTCCATTGCCCAGACTTTGCACAGGCTCAAGAACAAGATTGAAGCGCCAGCCCAAGTCAGAGTACAAGAAACCAAGAGATTCGGAGTACGAGTTTAGAACAGAGAGACCATGGACAAGCCAAAGAAGTGAGACCTTACCAAGAGAAGGGCCTCCCTTGCCGGGTAGGTGAGCACGGCAAGGGGTGAGGCCACCCCCGAAGCAGATAGCAGAAACACCCTGGCAGGGCCCGCCGGGTGCTTGCGGAGGCCAAACCGCCCCACCGAATACTCAAGCACGACCCATGTCATCAATTAATGCGGTGTCAAGCTGCACGATGATTAAGAGGCAGCCATTAGCCGCATAGCAACCAGTTCCTACAAGAACCCGCAGATGACACCCGTCCTACGACGTCTTGAGCAGGAAGACATGGAGCTGACGGGATAGCCCGACAAGCCTAGCCGGGCAGCCAACGATGTGATGTTAATTGGCGCATTTAATGTGCCCTGTCAGCCTGCATAGTTAGGTATGATAGCACTGTTCGCTATCATATCAGTGCATAATGACTACTTTGCCACTATGGTAACCCCTTAATCTAAAGAAGGAGCCCCAGGGCAACCGTAGAAAGGTTTGGGAAGTGGATGAACCCACAACACCATACGTATGTAGTCACTCCGACTCTGAGGCAAACCCTGTCGGGCAAGTGTACCACACACCACCTCACTCATTCCACCATCAATCCACCAAAGTAAGATTAGGGTCTTACGCCTCGCGGCGGCCCAAACCTGGGTAAATTGCTTGTGTGATCTTTGTCGTGCTGCCGTACGTGAATCACCTCTTTGTGCAACACGACGTCCCCCTACTGAACTAGCAAGGGGTCACCCTGTCCCATAGGTGGCTACGGTTATCCCACGACACCATGGTCAAGGACAGTTGGGTGCTGCTGCTTAGACTATGTCCATATGTTTCTGAAAATACAACACGGTTTGGTAAATATGTTGACGCGATTCGTGAGGAAGTAACGATGAGCTTGAGCATGAGTTCTTCATAACTCTTTCATGATGTTGATGTCTGTAACCTCCTGATACTTGTTGTAGACGCATTCATATCCTTGATAAAATGTTGATCATACTTGCATGAGAAAAACTAGCTTTCCACAAAACTTCAAACTTAGCAGTAGAGCCTTGCATAATTATTCTGTTATCACTCCTGGGTTGCTTGCGAGTACATTCAAAGTACTCATTGGCTTGCAACTAGGTTATTTTATTGGCCAGGCATGAAAGAACAGGTGTAAGATGAAGATTTCTTTGGTGACAAACATGCGGGATAGGACACTTCCCAGTCAGAATGCCTGTAGTGTTAAGGCAGATGGCATGGGTCCAAGTTGATATTAAATATTTTCGCTGCAATGATATACTCAAGATTTGACCGTAATGGTCCTACTTGTGTAAAATGATATATATGGATTTAAGTATCATGTTATTCGGCTTCTATGTGTTCAGTGAGCACATGTTCATATTTCAAGGTGCACTAAATTATTGCAAGCGATGATTAAGGTTGGCCATAGTGGTGGTATCTTAGCTGGTATCTGTCGGTGTACTAAAGTAGGGGTACCTTAGTATCCCGACTTGTGCACGGGCAGTAGCAGCGTCCCGTGGTCGGGCTCACCACGTGCCCGCCAAAGCCCGCTCTAGTTTCCTTGAAGCCATTCAAGAACAAAGTATACAAGTCCGAAGAACAAGGCCCCGGCAAGAGGAGCTTGCCTGGAAGGCTGCCCCAAGCGCAAGACCACTCTATTTTTCACAAGACCCTGGCAAGAGGAGCTTGCCAGGAAGACCAGAAAACAGCATCGCAGAAGACATACCGTGGCGCATCACGCGCCCCGGCAGTACCCGGAAAGCAACAAGCTTCCGGGCCCGGCAAGAAGGCAACCCCGGCAAGGTGCTTGCCGGGGGAACTTTCACTGTGTGCCCGCGCTCCAGCTCATCCGTCCACGCGTCGCCCTAGGGCCCTTCCAGGGACACGTGGCGGATGGCTGTGCAGCCTGGGGTACACGGTGGCGAGCCACGGTGACGAGGCCTCCATCGTGGCGAACGGAGACGCCCGGGGGGCGCTTTTGGGGTGACGGCGATGGGCATTCAATGCCCTTGTCCCCCACCGTCAAGGTTAGGTATAGACCACTGTACATACACTGTACACGCACTATTACAACTACCACCATTTTTACACTTTTACCCTCCTCTACGTTGACACCTGTCGGTGACCCCTTTGAGCTATAAAAGGAGGCCCATGCACAACGTAGAGGGGGTTCGATTCCGGAAACTTGATCACTCCCACGCTCGGCGTAGCTAGCACTGTAGATCTTCAAGCTCCCGAGCTCAAGAACTCAATACAACCAAAGGTAGGAGTAGGGTTTTACGCATCCGAGCGGCCCTAACCTGGGTAAACTGCTCGCGTGTGCCCCTCGATCTGCTCTTCGTGCTCCCTCCGCTCCCTTGCCGTACCGAAAAGGGGCTCCGGTCCCATAGGTGTCCGTGGGCGACCAGTTTCCCCGACATCTTTGGCGCGCCAGGTAGATGGCGTTGAGGTTGTGCGAACCTGATCTGGCGCTCACGCGGGCGCAACCTTCAGCAACTTCACTAGCTTCAACAACCTCATCGACTACACCAACATGCCGCCGAAGAAGAAGGCTTCGGAGGTCGGAGGCCCGTCTGCGTCGATCCCACCACCACCAGAACCAACGGTTGGTGGGCGAGACACTGGCGGAAGGGTGGACGCCGGCGAGGACACTCACGGCACCGCCAAGTCCAAGGACAAGACGGACGATCGGGCGAACTCCAAAGCCTCGGCGTCCGTGCACGCACCCCGTCCCTCTCAGGAGGTGCCGGGCCAGCAGCGACGTGGTACCTACGGTACCATCCGTCTGCTGGGACAAGGCCAAGCCGGCGGGTCGCGGGACGCTCAAGGCCAGCGTGCTGCCACGAGCAAGGCACGGTCGCCGGGGCGAGAACCTGCTCCTTCTAACGCTGTTAGAAGTCCGAGCATATCTCGCTCCTCGCACCGCTCGCCACCGCTTCCCTCCTCTCCAGCAGAAGCTCTAGCAAGAGCTCAACTGCTCCTCGACTTCCCTCCAGCGGCAGACAAGGCCGAAGACTGGAGGGCTACAATCCAGAGCCTCATCGCCTTCGCCAACAACGACTCGCCGCAGCAGCCGACAACATCAAGACCGCGGCAAGTCAGCCAAGCGAAGGCTGATGGAGACAAGACCGCCGGGGGTGCAACAACCGTGCACTCCCCGCCGCGGAAACAAAAATCGCCAGCTCGCCGGATCAACGTCGACGACGACTCCGCGGCGTCGTCGGATCCGCGAGCTCGCCGCGATCAGCGCCAAGTCCTCGACGACAGGTGACAAGAAGACGCTCGGACTCGCATCGAGCGTCGAAGAGAAGCGCGAAGACAGTCTGATCAGCGCGCTGGGACTGCTGTCGACATGCACGCACCCGGTGAACCAGGTGACTTGCCGTACGCGGCAGGTTGCCCTGCGATCACCCGAGAGCTGCGGCAAGTCCAGTGGCCCAACATGAAGAACTTTAAGCCCGACGTACCCGAGAAGTACGACGGCAAGACACACCCCTCGGAGTTCCTCAGCATCTACACCATTGCGGTGCAGGCTGCCGGGGGACGCGACGAGAAGATCTTAGCAAACTACTTCCCGCTCGTGCTTAAGCCAAACGTCAGATCTTGGCTTATGCACTTGCCGGAGAACTCCATCTCTTCTTGGGCAGATCTGTGCCACTAGTTTGTCGGCGCCTTCACGGGCGGCCACAAACCCCACGGCCAGGAGAGCGATCTCCACATTCATGCCCAGAAGGAGGGAGAGTCGCTGCGCAAGTACATCCAACGGTTCAGCCGCGTTCAGCACAACATCCCGGATGTCCACCCTGCCGCGGTTATCAGCGCGTTCCACCAGAACGTGCGTAACCGTCGGATGAGGGAGGACATGGCGATGACCAAGATCCGGGACGTCAGCGAGCTTTATGCTCTGGCTGACAAGTGTGCCGTGCTGAAGAGGGGAGGAGACTTCCCGGAGAGGATACTGGAGCAGGAGGAACAGACAGCGAGGATGCCGCCCCGGCAAGGAAAAACCGGCGGCGGAACAATAAGAAGAAGAAGAACAAGGAAGTACTGGCTGTGGAGAAGTCCGGCAAGGAGGCCGACGACAAGAAAACTCAGGTTGGTGGCTCCGGCAAGGAGCCTGCCACTGTAGCAGCCGCCGACAAGCATGACGGCTCCGACAAGCAGTACTGCAAGATCCACCGCACCAAGGGCCACGATCTCCAGAACTGCAAGAGGGTAGAGTACCTCGTAGAACAGCAGAAGGCTGAATACGAGCGTCGTGACAAGGAGAAGGCCCAAGGGGGCGGAGGAGAGCCCAGCAAGAAGCGTCCATTCAATGGCCGGGGAGGACGCCGCGGCAAGGCCAAGCAGCGGCAAGGAGACAGACCTCCCCGGGGCTGCGACAAGGACGAAGACGAAGACGATGACGAAGACATGGACGACGGAGACAACAGCGAGCAGGAGTTCCAGAAGGCCACAGAAGTTCTGTGCTTCGACGGAGGTGCCTCTCTACACACTTCCCACCGCCAACTCAAGCAATGGGTGCGGGAAGTGAATGCGGCAGAGCCACCCGTCGAATCGCGCAAGCTACTGAAGTGGTCCAGCACACCCATCATCTTCGACCTTGAGGATCACCCTGACCGCACCACTCCGGTCGGGTACTTGCCGATGTTGGTTTCGCCAACCATCCGCAACCTCAAGGTCACCAAGATGTTGGTTGACGGCAGGGCCGGCCTAAACTTGATCTCCTCTACTGTAATCCGGAAGCTGCAGATCCCCGACAGCGAGCTCGAGGAAACCGGAACTTTCCAAGGGATGAACCCGGGAAGGAGCAGGCCGAAGGGGAAGATCACGCTGCCAGTGACTTTGGCGGAGAGCTTAACTTGAGGACTGAGAGGATCACCTTCGACGTTGCTGATATCCCACTGCCATACAATGGGATACTTGGCCGTCCTGCGCTCGCCAAGTTCATGGCAGCCTCTCACTATGCATATAACATGCTCGAGATGCCAGGGCCAATAAGCGTCATCTCTGTCCCCAGCGACAAGAAGGACGCGTTTATTTGCGCCGACAAGATCTACCGGGACGCAGCAGCCGCGGCAGATAGCAACACACTTGCCGCTGAAGCTCCCGGGGGGAAGACCAAGACCAGGTCCGGCAAGAGCTCTGGGGCCCACTCAGGCAAACTCACCTCTTCGAAGTGCTGCGCGGCTGTCGAGGACGCACCATCGAGCTCCACCGGCAAGTGCAAAAAAGGAATGGCAGCTCCACGTGCAACCAAGAAGGTGTCCGCCAAGGAGGACGGCACTGGTGGTACTTTCACCATCAGTGCTACGCTCGACCCCAAATAGGAAAGCGTGCTCGTTGCCTTCCTGCAGGCGAATGTCGACGTGTTTGCATGGCAACCGTCTGACATCCCCGGCGTTCCCAGGAAGGTAATTGAGCACAAGCTTGCTGTTTATCCTCACGTGCGGCCCGTCAAGCAGAAGGTCAGGAAGCAAGCGGTGGAGCGCTAAGAGTTTATAGCTGAAGAAATCAAGAAGCTGGAAGCAGCAGGCCTTGTTAGAGGTGTACTTCATCCCACGTGGCTGGCCAATCCAGTTGTCGTGCGCAAGGCTAACGGGAAGTGGAGACTTTGTATAGACTTCACTGATGTGAATAAAGCTTGTCCCAAGGATCCATTTCCCTTGCCGCGCATTGACCAGATTGTTGACTCCACTGCTGGATGTGAGTTGCTTTCATTTCTCGATGCATACTCAGGTTACCACCAGATATTCATGGCTGAGGAAGACGAAGAGAAGACCGCATTCATTACTCCATGTGGCACTTACTGTTTCATACGGATGCCCTTTGGACTGAAGAATGCGGGCTCAACATTTGCAAGGGTGGTCCATACTGCTTTTGAGCCACAGATACACAGGAATGTAGAAGTCTACATGGATGATATAGTGGTCAAGAGCAAGAGCAAGGATACCCAGATTCAAAACTTAGAAGAAACCTTTGAGAATCTGCGCAAGATACAACTCAAGCTGAACCCCGAGAAGTGCGTCTTCGGAGTCCCCTCCGGCAAGATTCTCGGGTTCTTTGTGTCCCAGAGGGGGATTGAAGCCAATCCCGACAAGATCAAAGCCATCGAGCAGATCGAAGCTCCGAAGCGCGTCAAGGATGTCCGAAGACTTGCTGGTTGTGTGGCTGCTGTCAGCAGGTTCATTTCAAAGTCTGCAGAACGCACCCTGCCTTTCTTCGAAATCTTGAAAAAGGCAGGTCCTATGAAATAGACTCCGGAAGCGGAGGCAGCGCTGCGTGACTTGAAAGGATATCTGTCCTTCACTCCTATACTTGTCGCACCTAAGCCGCAAGAGAAGTTGCTGCTATACTTAGCAGCAACCAATCAGGTGGTTAGTGCTGCGTTGGTAGCAGAGAGGGAGGTAGATGAGGAGCCCACAGCCCCGGCAAGCACATCCAGCGACAAGCAAGGGGCTTCCCCGACAAGCTCTGACCCCGACAAGGACAAGTCTGCGCAGGAACAAGGAGAAGTGCGAAAGAAGATGGTGCAGCGCCCAGTTTATTTTGTAAGTTCCCTCTTGCAGGGAGGTAGATCAAGATACTCTGGGGTGCAGAAACTGCTTTTTGGCCTCCTCATGGCCTCAAGAAAGCTGCGCCACTACTTCCAAGCACATGAGATAACAGTGGTCACTCGCTTTCCGCTGAAGAGGATATTGCAAAACCCAGAAGCAACAGGAAGGATTGTCGAGTGGGCACTGGAACTGTTAAGCTTTGGTCTTAAGTTTGAGAGTACTTCAACTATACAAAGCAGAGCTTTGGCAGAGTTCATAGCAGAATGGACCCCAACACCAGATGAAGAAGTTCCAGAGACAAGCATCCCCGTCCAAGAAGCAAGCAAAGAGTGGATAATGTACTTCGATGGTGCCTTCTCGCTGCAAGGCGCCGGTGCTGGCGTGTTACTCGTGGCACCCACCGGGGAGCACCTCAAGTACGTTGTTCAAATGCACTTTCCCAAGGAGCAAGCGACAAACAATACTGCAGAGTATGAAGGTTTGCTTGCCGGCCTCAGAGTTGCAGCCGAACTTGGGATCAAGAAGCTAAATGTGCGGGGAGATTCACAGTTGGTAGTCCGACAAGTAAACAAGAGCTACCAGAGCCCTTTGATGGAAGTTTACGTTGATGAGGTGAGGAAGCTTGAAGAACACTTTGAAGGCCTGCAGATGGAGCACATCCCAAGAGCTCAAAATGATATCGCAGATGGCCTCTCAAAGTGTGCTGCAATGAAGTTACCTGTGGAACCAGGGACCTTCTTGCTCAAGTTAACTCAACCATCCGTTACACCATCAGTTGGGCAGAACAAGAAAAGAAAGTTGGTCTCCGGTGACTACTTGCCGGCGGATCTTCCCGAAGGCGCTGCGAAGGTCCCCAAGATCAACGACAAAGTTGCTGAGGAACAGTCTGCTCCTGTGGACCCTAGGGTTCATACAGTTGAAGCAGGCGTTCCCGACAAGTCTTGCCCCGGCGGGCTTGCCGGGGAACGTGAAGCTCCTGCAGAACCTCAAGTCTTTGCCGTAGAAGCTGACGTTCCCGCAGCAGCACTGGTGCCTTTAGTCCTTGTTGTTGAGCCTCATGCTCCAACATGGGCACAGCAAATCATCCGTTTTCTTCAAGCTGGAGAACTTCCCGAAGAACTAGAAGAGATAGAGAGGATAACCAGACAGTCAAGTATGTACCAGTTCGTCGGCAATGAACTGTACAGAAGAAGACTCAATGGTGTTAGATTGAGGTGCATTTCCCGGGAAGATGGACAGAAGCTGTTGGCAGAAATCCACGGAGGCATATGTGGCCACCACATTGGCGCAAGAGCACTTGCCGGAAAGGCGTTCCGGCAAGGTTTCTTTTGGCCAGAAGCCCTCCAAGATGCAACTGCACAAGTAACCAAGTGTGAAGCGTGCCAGTTCCATGCCAAGCAAATACACCAGCCAGCTCAAGCTCTCCAGGCGATCCCTTTATCCTGGCCCTTTTCGGTCTGGGGGCTCGACATCCTCGGCCCCTTTCCCCGCGCTGTCGGGGGCTTTGAGTACTTGTACGTTGCTATCGACAAGTTCACAAAGTGGCCGGAAGTGGAACCAGTGAGAAAGGTGACCGCACAGTCATCAGTCAGGTTCTTCAGATCGATCGTTTGCCGTTTCGGAATACCTAACAGGACCATCACTGCCAACGGCACACAGTTCACAAGCCGCACCTTCATGCAGTACGTCCAAGACCTTGGCGCCAAGGTCTGCTTCGCTTCTGTTGCTCACCCAAGGAGCAATGGTCAAGCGGAGAGGGCAAATGCTGAAGTGCTGCACGGACTCAAGACGAGGACCTTCGACAGGCTGCATAAGTGCGGAAGAAACTGGATCGAGGAGTTGCCGGCGGCTCTTTGGTCAATCAGGACGACACCAAATCGAGCCATCGGACAGACACCCTTTGATCTTGTCTATGGAGCAGAGGCAGTTCTCCCCACGGAACTCGTATACGGGTCTCCTCGAGTACTCGCTTACGATGAGCTCGAGCAAGAGCACCTGCGGCAAGATGATGCACTGCTCCTCGAGGAGGACCGTCTCCAGGCTGCTGTACGACCTGCTCGATACCAGCAAGCCTTGCGTCGCTATCACAGCCGCAAGGTCAAGGCCAGGAGTCTCGAGGAAGGTGACCTTGTTCTTCGGCGCGTTCAGTCAGCCAAGAACTCCAACAAGTTGACGCCGAAGTGGGAATGCCCTTATCGGGTGAGGCAAGTCACAAGGCCCGGCGCTGTCCGCCTTGAGACCGAGGAAGGCTTACCGGTGAGCAACTCCTGGAACATTGAGCATCTTCGCAAGTTTCACCCATGAGGCGCGGTTGCCGTGATCCGCTCCGGCAACCACCTTTTGTACATGTCTTGCCACTGTTGCATGTAAACCTTTGTACAAAGCCGGGCGCAGACCCCGTGCATCAGTAAAACTTTTGTGCTTCACGCAGCTTGTCGTTTCATGCATTCTTGTTTTCATTGCATATATCATCTGACACTTCGTGCAGCACACGATCCCGGTAAGCAACAATACGCCGCAAGGCTCGATATCTGTGTTTCCTCCCCTCTTCTTTTTTTCTCTCAAGCAGAAGGAGTGTTCCTCGCGCACAAGTTTGCCGGGGGGGAGGAGACAGTGGTATGGACCAAGTACTGTTCAAGAAAGGAAAGCCTTGCCGGGAAGCAAACGATCCATGAAAGCTAAGTTGCCAAAGTTTGAGCATTCAAATTTTTAAAATTCTTAGTTATCTTCCTTGAACAACCATACTTTGTATGGAAAACCTGTGCGCGGAGGAACTTACCCGTGGCTAGCCGCGCCCTTACTTTGTTTCGAGTACGCTCAACGGCTTAAGTGAGCTGCGACAAGTGTCGCGCCCTTATTTCGTTTTCGAGTTCGCTCAGCAACCTAAGTGTGCTGCGACTAGCTGCGGCAAGTTTTCTTGCCGGCGAGGGCATTGTCAGCAGGCTGCTAAGAGTCCCGCACTCAGCGCTCGCGGCAAGGGTCCCTGTCGGGGGAAACTGTCCTCCCACGAGCACCTATTGGACCGAAGCCCCTTCTACGTTGCGGTAAGGGAGCGGAGGGAGCACGGAGAGCAGATCGAGGGGCACACGTGGGCAGTTTTACCCAGGTTCGGGCCGCGCGGACGCGTAAAACCCTACTCCTCCTTAGGTTGTATTGAGTTCTTGAGCTCGGGAGCTTGAAGATCTACAATACTAGCTACACCGAGTGAGAGAGTTTTCTAGGTTTCGAACCTCCTCTACGTTGTGCATGGGCCTCCTTTTATAGCTCAAAGGGGTCACCGACATGTGTCAACGTAGAGGAGGGTAAAAGTGTAAATTTGGTGGTAGTTGCAACAGTGCATGAACAGTATATGAACAGTGTTCTTCACCTAACTTTGACAGTGGGGGACAAGGGCATTAAATGCCCGTCGCCGTTGCCCCCAAAAGCGTCCGTCCATGCTTCTCCGTTCGCCACGGCGGTAGCCTCGTCACCGTGGCTTGCCACCGTCCACCCCAGGATGCACGGCCGCCTACCACGTGCCCCTGGAAGGGCCCCAGGGCGACGCGTGGGCACATGAGCTGGAGCGCGAGCACACAACGTAGGTTTCCCCGGCAGGCACCTTGCCGGGGTCGTGATCTTGCCAGGCCCGGAAGCTTGTCGCTTTTCGGGCCCTGCCGGGGCGCATGATGCGCTGAGACATCTCTTGAGGTATGTGTTCCTTGGCCTTCCTGGCAAGCTCCTCTTGCCAGGGTCTTGTGCTAAAGTGATAACCTTGAGCCTGGTACGGCCTTCCCGGCAAGCTCCTCTTGCCGGGGCCTTGACCTTCTGACTTGTATACTTTGTTCTTGAATGGCTTCATAGGGACCAGAACGGTTCTTGGCGACCACGTGGTAAGCCCTGCCACGGGAAGCTGCTATTGCCCGTGCACAAGTTGGGGTACTAAGGTACCCCTATCTTAGTACACCGACAGGAGCCCCCGGGCCTGGGCCACACACGGTGTCGAGCGCTGTTGGGCTAGGCCCAAGACAGTGCACGGGCACACGCGGCCCACGGCAAGCCGTATCCCCTTCCGTATCCGCCGTATCCCTCCCTAACTGCACGCGTCGATTGCGGCGTCGTGGGAGAGATCGTGGCCTATTCTTTAATGGGAAATGCGGAACGTCCCCCACTTCCCCCTTTAAAAGGAGAGGAAGCAGGGGCAGTTCTCCTCCATCGTCTTCATTGCGCCTTGATTCTCCAGAAACCCCCGCCGCTTCTTGCCTCCGCCCTTCCTCCACTGTCTCCCGCATCCGCGGCGCCGTCGACCTCCTCGCTTCTTTCCTCGCCGCCCCTGCCATGGCTCCGAAGAGCGACAAGGCGAAGAGTGACAAGGCCAAGAAGGAGAAGTCCGAGCAGGCGGCGAAGCTGGCAGCCCTGCGGAGGAAGTGCGTGGTCTTCACGCCGAGGCTTGGCGCGAGGGAGCTGCGGGACAAATACTATTTGTTCTGGGCGAGGGAGACCAAAGCTCATCCCCGCACCAGAGTCCTCCCCGCCGTCGCCGTCGACATGTTCCCCGGCGGGTACTTTTACTTTGCCGCATTCTTCCACTGTGGTTTGTGCCCTCCGTACTCGGAGTTCTTCTGCGATGTAATGAATACATATGGCCTCCACCTCCTAGATTTCACCCCCAACGCCATCCTTACGATGGCCGTTTTCGCACATCTGTGCGAAAACTATGTTGGGGTTCATCCAAATGTAGCTCTTTTCCGCCACTTCTTCACGCCTAGAGTAGAGTCCGGTTCTCCCCTCTCCGGCGGCATCTCCTGGATCTTCAGGCTGAACAAGAAGGAGGCGTACTTGAAGGGAGAGCTCCGCGGCAAGTGGGAGGAGTGGAGAGCCGATTGGTGCTGGGTGCTGGAAGCTGAGCCTGAGCCCTTCACCTCGCCGCGCCAGACTGCCATAGTGCGCGGCAAGGATTGGAGTGACTTGGCCCCGCAGGACAGCAAGCTTCAGATCGCCCTCATTAGGATCCTTCGTCTCCGGGCCGCCAATCTGACTATCGGAGAAGTTGGAGCAGATTTCCTACGCCGCCGCATCGCCCCTCTACAAGAAAGGAAGAGGCCCGCCTGGGAATTCGGCAATGCGGCAGATTGCATGAGGCTGCGCCCTGGATTGAACTACAATTTCACCTTCTTGGAGTTGAAGGGGATGGTCCGGGAACTCTTCAAACATGACCCTGCACACCCGGAATGGTTCAAACCTTCCCGGGGAGTGGTGCCGCTGTGCAACAGCACTGCCCGCGATTCCATACGCGCGATAATGCCCGAGTGCGACTCCCATGGCATCGTCCCCACTTGGCTGGAGCCTCCGGCGGAGACCGTGCAGGCCTTCTTCGACAACTTGGTCGATAAGCCTCGCAAAGCCGAGGAGAAGAAGGGCCTGACCCGGGATACTACTGACCGGGATGTAGCTTACATTGCCTCCAGGATGGAGGAGGCCGCCGGAGCTGCGGCCGCCGGCGAATTTGGATACACCATGGACGAGGCACAGGCCGCGGACGCAGTGAGTCAAGCAGAGGAGGCGGAAATCCTCAAGCTGCTGAAGATTGCGCCCGAGGAGTTTGACGGGGAGCCTTCCGTGAAGCTTGCCGGGACGAGCGAGGTTGCCGGGGGGAGCGAGGCCGCCGGTCATGGCACTGAGTCCAGCGGGCCCGCCGAGGAGGAGGACGCCGAGGCCGGAGATTCTGATGAAGACTCTGGTGGATCTCTGAATCTTGACGACGATGCCTCCTCGTCCTCGAAGAACTCTCCGCCTCCGCCAAGCCCTCCGCAGCAACCGAAGAAGCGCCTCCGCAAGGCAACTGAGACAGCGAGGCCACAGGCGCCCCGACAGCAGCCGACGCGCCGTGTGACGCGCGCCACCAAGACGAGCGAAGTCGTCAAGGAGGCGCCCCGTGCTCGAGCGCCAAGCGGAGGGGGATCTTCTCGGAGCGGAACAGGTGCTCCTTCTGCCCCTCGGTCCTCGGCGACGACGGGGGCCGGGTCTTCACATCCCACAGCCCCGGAGCCCGCCAAGCGCCCGAGGGAGCCTTCACCTCCAGCTCCTCGCGCGGGAGCACACCAGGCGGAGTTTGACTTCTCCGCCCTCAGCTCCGACGAAGAGGAAGAGGAGTAAGTACTTGCAATTCTTTTAGTTTCTTTGATTTTGTCTTGATTTTCCTTGTTTGGTTCTGATCTTGCTTTTGTTTGGCTTCGCAGGACCTTGACCCAGCGGATGGCGAAGAGGGCCAAGATCCCTGTGGTCGACATTGAGGACGACGAGCCCGTCGCGGCGACAAGCGACGCGCCGGCGACGAGCTTGCCGGATCAGCCCGCTGCTCCGAGGAGCAACCCCCAGCACAGCCCCCAGCGTAAGTCTGGTATTTATCTTTCTGCTTGACGGGTGCGCTTGAGGTTATCATTTTGGTTGATGTCTTGTTGTCTTGTGCAGAAGTGGAGCCGCAGCAGTAGGAGCACCAGGAGGTCGCCCCCGACGAGCCACTTGCTCCACCCTCCCCGCCAAGGATGAACTCCCCGACGAGGGAGAACGCTCCGCCAAGGACGGGCACTCCGCCAAGGGCGAGTACCCCGCCAAGGGTGAGCAGCCCGACAAGGGTGATCAGCCCGCCAAGGGAGGGCGCAGGCGGCCCTCCGCCAGCAGGGGCCACTACTCCGCCGCCAAGGGAGAATTCCCCGGCGAGGGACCCCGTCGTCGAAGAAGTCCGCGAAGGTAAACCTTGCAACTTCTCCTTCTTGGATTTGTCTTTTTGGATATTTGCTTGATTCTTTCTTTTCTTTTTCTTCTGCTAGATCCTCCTACAACGGAGCGGATGGAAGCGGAGACCACCGGCGAGGAGGGCGTGCATGGCGACGGCGGCAACGCCACTACCGCCGAGGAGGTGGCTGGAGCTGACGAGCCGGCCGTCGAGGAGACCGCCCCAACCGCCGATGTCGCGGCTGGGGAAGGGACCGGCGACCATACCGCTGGCCCGGAGGCTGCGGGAGCGCCGGACGCTGCACCGGCCGCCGACCCCTCCGCCTCCGCGGATCGGTCGGGCGTCTACTTGGAGGCCGCCAACGGGGTCTTTATTCAAGTCCCATGGGCGTCCTCGTCTCGGGCACCCGCGGAGGGAGAGACCTTTGACGGAGAGGTCCTCGCCTCCGCCGGATTGAAGGTTGTTGAAGTGCCCGGCAGCAGCGACGAGCCCGAAGAGGAGAGACTCCTTCGTCGGCTCCTGGCCTTGTATCGGGCCAGGCAGGCGAAGTTGGAGTCTCGGGAGGCTCTGGCTGCCAAGGCTGGAGCTGATCTGGAGAAGCGCGCCGCGGAGCTCCGCGCCGCCAACCAGGCGGCCCTCCGCAACTTGGCGGAGGAGCGTGAAGAGCTTGCCGGGGCGCAGCAAGCCTTCCTCCTTGAAAAAGCTGAGGCCGAGGAGCAACAACGATTGGCCGCCGAGGGGCTGTCTCGGCGGGAAGGAGTACTCAACCAGCGGAAGGTCGACCTCGATGCCCACGAGGACGACCTCGCCGCCCGGAAGCAGGCCATTGGCGGGGCTCTGAAGGAGGCGAGGAACGCCGCAGCCGCCGCAGAGACCGCCAAGAAGGACCTGGAGGCCACGGTGGCGCAGACGGAGCTGTACCTGAAGGTGAGCGAGGAGAGGGTCACTACGCTCAACGTGGAGCGGGAGAAAGATGCCCACACCAACTCTGAGCTGCAGGTACGTCTCTCCGAGAAGGGCACAGAGCTCTCTGACGCCAGGAACTCCATCGCTGACTTAGAGCTGAAGGTTTCCACCTTGACTGACTCGCTCGACGCCGCCCGGGACCGCGAGACGAAGCTGAAGGATGAACTTCGCAAGGAAAGGGCCTTGGTGGAGAGCGCCGCCGTCTCGGCGAACAACTTCAACCGGGCAGTGGAGCAGTGGACCGATGAGCTGGTCACCTCCGCTGCCAATATTGACATGGAGATGATGGCGCTGAGGGCGGAGCATCTCGTGTACTCCCCGGACAAGAGTCTCCCCCACAGCGCCAAGTTGAGTCTGTTCTTCAGGGGAATTGCGCCGGCGCTTGCGCGGCTGCGGGAGAAGATCCCCGTGCAGCTGGCCGACGAGGCGCGTCGGCTCTGCATGGGCACCATGGAGCGGGTCTTATCGAAGATCGTCTACCGAATCCCCGGCATCAACCTCGTCAATGTCCTCCGCTCCTTGCCGCCCGAAGCTGACCAGGAGGCGTTGAAGGCGCAAGTTGCCCACATCGTCGCCAAGGTGGGCAAGATCACGAGGCGTGAAGGCGACCGCGTAGATTAGATTCCTTTCTTTCTGCTTCCTTTGCCGCTGCAAAGCATGTTACAGACAAGAATCTGTTAGTATTGCGGCAAGTCATCTTGTAATATACAATCTTA
This sequence comes from Secale cereale, assembly GCA_902687465.1. Taxonomy (NCBI): domain Eukaryota; kingdom Viridiplantae; phylum Streptophyta; class Magnoliopsida; order Poales; family Poaceae; genus Secale; species Secale cereale. The sequence goes on along the minus strand of LR738711.1, from coordinate 338,779,698 downwards.
TTTTCAGCAACCAATGCAGTGTCATCTCCCTTGCGTTGGTCCCTTCACTTTGTATGCATTCCACCCTACGCTTTTAGGGAACTCGCCGGCAAAGGACCCTTGCCGCGAGCGCTGAGTGCTGGACTCTTAGCAGCCTGCTGGCAATACCTTTGCCGGCAAGAAACCTTGACACAGCTAGCCGCAGCACACTTAGATTGCTGAGCGAACTCGAAAACGAAGTAAGGGCGCGACTCTTGTCGCAGCTCACTTAAGTCGTTGAGCGTGCTCGAAACTAAGTAAGGGTGCGGCTAGTCACGGGTAGGTTCCTCCACGCACAGGTTTTCCATACAAAGTGTGGTTGTTCAAGGAAGACAACTAAAAAATTAGAAAAATTTGAATTACTCAAACTTTCGTAACTTAGCTTTCATAGATTGTTTGCTCCCCGACGAGGCTTCTCTTTCTTGAACAGTACTTGGTTCGTGCCTCCCCGACGAGGCTTCTCTTTCTTGAACAGTACTTGGTTCATGCCTCCATCTCCTTCCCCCCCGGCAAACTTGTGCGCGAGGAATGCTCCTTCTGCTTAAGAGGGGAAGAAAAAGAGAAGGAAAAACAAGTATAGGGCCTTGTGGCTTGCTAGTGCTTACCGGGGATGTGCGTTGCACAAAGTGTCAGATGATGCATGCAAACAACAAAGAAAAGCATGTAAATGACAAATAGTGCGAAGCACAAAAGCTTTACTGATGCACGGGATCTGCTCCCGGCTTTGTACAAAGGTTTACATGCAACAGCGGCAAGACTTGTACAAAAGGTGGTTGCCGGAGCGGATCACGGCAACCGCGCCTTACGGGTGAAACTTGCGAAGATGCTCTATGTTCCAGGAGTTGCTCACCGGTAAGCCTTCTTCTGTCTCAAGGCGGACAGAGCCGGACCTTGTGACTTGTCTCACCCGATAAGGGCCTTCCCACTTCGGCGTCAACTTGTTGGAATTCTTGGCGGACTGAACACGCCGAAGAACAAGGTCGCCTTCCTCGAGACTCCTGGCCCTGACCTTGCGGCTATGATAGCGACGCAAGGCTTGCTGGTATCGAGCAGCTCGTACAGCAGCCTGGAGACGTTCCTCCTCAAGGAGCAATGCATCATCTTGTCGCAGTTGCTCTTGCTCGAGCTCATCATAAGCGAGCACTCGAGGAGATCCGTATACGAGTTCCGTGGGGAGAACTGCCTCTGCTTCATAGACAAGAGCAAAGGGTGTCTGTCCGGTGGCTCGATTTGGTGTCGTCCTGATTGACCAAAGAGCCGCCGGCAACTCCTCTATCCAGTTTCTTCCGCACTTGTGCAGCCTGTCGAAGGTTCTTGTCTTGAGTCCGCGCATCACTTCAGCATTGGCCCTCTCCGCTTGACCATTGCTCCTCGGGTGAGCCACAGAAGCGAAGCAGACCTTGGCGCCAAGGTCTTGGACGTACTGCATGAAGGTGCGACTTGTAAACTGTGTGCCGTTGTCGGTGATGACCCTGTTAGGGATTCCGAAATGGAAAACAATCGATCTGAAGAACCTTACTGCTGACTGTGCTGTCACTTTTCTCACTGGTTCCACTTCTGGCCACTTTGTGAACTTGTCGATTGCTATGTACAAGTACTCAAAGCCCCCGACTGCGCGGGGAAAGGGGCCGAGAATATCGAGCCCCCAGACCGAGAAGGGCCAGGACAAAGGAATCGTCTGGAGAGCTTGAGCTGGCTGGTGAATTTGCTTGGCATGGAACTGGCACGGTTCACACTTGGTTACTTGTGCAGTTGCATCTTGGAGGGCTTCTGGCCAGAAGAACCCTTGCCGGAACGCCTTCCCGGCAAGTGCCCTTGCGCCAATGTGGTGGCCACATATGCCTCCATGTATCTCTGCCAACAGCTTCTGTCCATCTTCCCTGGAAATGCACTTCAACCTGACACCGTTGAGTCTTCTTCTGTACAGTTCATTGCCAACAAACTGGTACATACTCGACTGCCTGGTTATTTTCTCTATCTCTTCTGGCTCGTCGGGAAGTTCTCCAGTTTGCAGAAAGCGGACGATTTGCTGTGCCCATGCTGGAGCCTGAGGCTCAACAACAAGGACTAAAGGCATGAGGGCTGCTGCGGGAACCTCAGCTTCTACGGCAAGAACCTGCAGCTCTGCCGGAGCTGATCGTCCCCCGGCAAGCCTGCCGGGGCAAGGCTTGTCGGGAACGTCTGCTTAAACTGTACAGACCCTTGGATCTGCAGGAGCAAACTGTTCCTCAGCATCTTGGCTGTTGATCTTGGGGACCTTGACGGCGGTTTCTGGAAGATCCGCCGGCAAGTAGTCGCCGGAGACCAACTTCCTCTTCTTGTTTTGCCCAACTGATGGTGTAACGGATGGCTGAGTTAACTTGAGCACGAAGGTCCCTGGTTCCACAGGTAACTTCATTGCAGCACACTTTGAGAGGCCATCTGCAATATCATTCTGAGCTCTTGGGACATGCTCCATTTGCAGACCTTCAAAGTGCTCTTCAAGCTTCCTTACTTCATCAACATAAGCTTCCATCAAAGGGCTCTGGTAACTCTTATTCACTTGTCGGACCACCAACTGTGAATCTCCCCGCACAATCAACTTCTTGATCCCAAGCTCGGCCGCAATTCTGAGGCCGGCAAGAAAACCTTCATACTCAGCAGTATTGTTTGTCGCTTGCTCCATGGGAAAGTGCATCTGGACAACATACTTGAGGTGCTCTCCGGTGGGCGCTATGAGTACCACGCCAGCACCGGCGCCTTGCAGCGAGAAAGCACCATCAAAGTACATTATCCATTCGTTGCTCGCTTCTCGGACGGGGACGCTTGTCTCTGGGACTTCTTCATCTGGCGTTGGGGTCCATTCTGCTATGAATTCTGCCAAAGCTCTGCTCTTTATGGTTGAAGTACTCTCAAACTTGAGACCAAAGCTTGACAGCTCCAGTGCCCACTCGACGATCCTGCCTGTTGCTTCGGGATTTTGCAATATCCTCTTCAACGGAAAGCGAGTGACCACCGTTATCTCGTGTGCTTGGAAGTAATGGCGCAGCTTCCTTGAGACCATGAGGAGGCCGAAAAGCAACTTCTGCACCCCATAGTATCTTGATCTAGCCCCCTGCAGAAGGGAACTTACGAAATACACTGGGCGCTGCACCATCTTCCTTCGCACTTCTCCTTGTTCCTGCGTAGACTTGTCCTTGTCGGGGCCAGAGCTTTTCGGGGAAGCCCCCTGCTTGTCGCTGGATTCACTTACTGGGGATGTAGGTTCCTCATCTGCCTCTCTCTCCGCTACTAACGCAGCACTAACCACTTGATTGGTTGCCGCTAGGTACAGCAGCAACTTCTCTTGTGGCCTAGGCGCGACAAGTACCGGAGTGGAGGACAGGTATCCTTTCAAGTCTTGCAGCGCTGCCTCCGCTTCCGGAGTCCATTTCATAGGACCTGCCTTTTTCAAAATTTTGAAGAAAGGCACGGCGCGCTCTGCAGACTTTGAAATGAACCTGCTGAGGGCAGCCACACAACCAGCAAGTCTTCTTATGTCCTTGACGCGCTTCGGGGCTTCAATCTGCTCGATGGCTTTTATCTTGTCGGGATTGGCTTCAATCCCCCTCTGGGACACAAAGAACCCGAGAAGCTTGCCGGAGGGAACTCCGAAGACGCACTTCTCGGGGTTCAGCTTGAGCTGGATCTTGCGCAGATTCTCAAAGGTTTCCTCTAAGTCCTGTATCAGGGTATCTTTGCTTTTGCTTTTGACCACTATATCATCCATGTAGGCTTCTACATTTCTGTGTATCTGTGGCTCAAAAGCGGTGTGCACCACCCTTGCAAATGTCGAGCCTGCATTCTTCAATCCAAAGGGCATGCGTATGAAGCAATATGTGCCACATGGAGTAATGAATGCAGTGTTTTCTTCATATTCCTTGGCCATGAATATCTAGTGGTAACCTGAGTATGCATCAAGGAAGGAAAGCAGCTCACATCCGGCGGTGGAGTCAACAATCTGGTCAATACGCGGCAAGGGAAATGGATCCTTGGGACACGCTTTATTCACATCAGTGAAGTCTATACAAAGTCTCCACTTCACATTGTCCTTGTGCACGACAACTGGATTGGCTAACCACGTAGGATGGATTACGCCTTTAACCAGGCCTGCTGCTTCCAACTTCTTTATCTCTTCGGCGATGAATTCTTGGCGCTCCACGGCTTTCTTCCTGACCTTCTGCTTGACGGGCCGCGCATGAGGACAAACAACAAGGTTGTGCTCAATAACCTTCCTGGGAACGCCGGGGATGTCAGACGGTTGCCATGCGAACAGGTCGACATTCGCCCGCAGGAAGGCAACGAGCGCGCTTTCCTATTTGGGGTCGAGTGTAGCACTGATGGTGAAGTTACCACCAGTGCCGTCCTCCTTTGCGGACACCTTCTTGGTTGCCGGTGGAGCTGCCATTCCTTTCTTGCACTTGCCGGTGGAGCTCGATGGTGCGTCCTCGACGGCAGCGCAGCACTCCGAAGAGGTGCGTTTGCCGGAGTGGGCTCCAGAGCTCTTGCCGGACTTGGTCTTGTTCTTCCCCCCGGGAGCTTCAGCGGCAAGTGTGTTGCTCCCTACTGCAGCTGCTGCATCCCGGTAGATCTTGTCGGCGCAGATAAGCGCGTCCTTCCTGTCGCCGGGGACAGAGGTGGCGCTTAGAGGCCCCGGCATCTTGAGTACGTTGTATGCATAGTGGGAAGCTGCCATGAACTTGGCGAGGGCAGGACGACCAAGTATCCCATTGTATGGCAATGGGATATCAGCAACATCAAATGTGATCCTCTCCGTCCTGAAATTGAGCTCTCCGCCAAAAGTCACTGGCAGCGTGATCTTCCCCTTCGGCTTGCTCCTTCCCGGGTTGATCCCTTGGAACGACCCGGTTTCTTCGAGCTCGCCGTCTGGGATCTGTAGCTTCTTGATCATAGCTGAGGAGATCAAGTTCAGGCCGGCCCCGCCGTCAACCAACATCTTGGTGACCTTGAGGTTGCGGATAGTTGGTGAGACCAACATCGGCAAGCACCCGACCGCAGTGATGCGGTTAGGGTGGTCCTCAAGGTCAAAGATGATGGGCGTGCCGGACCACTTCAGCAGCTTGCGTGACTCGACGGGCGGCTCAGCTGCATTCACTTCTCGCACCCACTGCTTGAGCTAGCGGTGGGAAGTGTGCAGAGAGGCACCTCCATCGACACACAGAACCTCTGTGGCCTTCTGGAACTTCTGCTCGCTATTGTCTCCTTCTTCCATGTCATCATCGTCGTCTTCATCCTCATCCTTGTCGCGGCCCCGGGGAGGTCTGTCACCTTGCCGCTGCTTGGCCTTGCCGCGGCGTACTCCCCGGCCATTGAACGGCCGCTTCTTGCTGGGTTCTCCTCCGCCTCCTTGGGCCCTCTCCTTGTCACGTCGCTCGTATTCAGCCTTCTGCTACTCTACGAGGTACTCCACTCTTTTGTAGTTCTGGAGATCGTGGCCCTTGGTGCGGTGGATCTTGCAGTACTGCTTGTCGGAGCCGTCCTGCTTGTCGGCTGCCGCTACAGGGGCGGGCTCCTTGCCGGAACCGCCAGCCTGTGCCTTCTTGGCGGGAGCCTCCTTGCCGGACTGCTCGACAACCAGCACCTCCTTGCTCTTCTTCTTTCTGTTATTCCGCCGCCGGTTCTTCCTTGCCGGGGCGGCATCCTCGCTGTCGCTTCCTCCTGCGCCAGTATCCTCTCCGGGGAGTCTCCTCCCCTCTTCAGCGCGCGCGCACTTGTCAGCCAGAGCGTAGAGCTCGCTGACATCCCGGATCTAGGTCATGGCCATCTCCTCCCTCATCCGGCGGTTACGCACGTTCTGGTGAAACGCGCTGATAACCGCGGCGGGGTGGACGTCGGGAATGTTGTGCTGGACGCGGCTGAATCTTTGGATGTATTTGCGCAGGGACTCTCCCTCCTTCTGGGCTAAGATGTGGAGATCGCTCTCCTGGCCGTGGGGTTTGTGGCCACCTATGAAGGCGCCGACAAACTGGTGGCACAGATCCGCCCATGAAGAGATGGAGTTCTCCGGCAAGTGCATAAGCCAAGACCTGACGTTTGGCTTAAGCACGAGCGGGAAGTAGTTTGCTAGGACCTTCTCGTCGCTTCCCCCGGCAGCCTGCACCGCAATGGTGTAGATGCTGAGGTACTCCAAGGGGTGCGTCTTGCCGTCGTACTTCTCGGGTACGTCGGGCTTGAAATTCTTCATGCTGGGCCACTGGACTTGCCGCAGCTCTCGGGTGAACGCAGGGCAGCCTGCCGCGTACAGCAAGTCGCCTGGTTCACCGGGCGCGTGCATGTCAACAGCGGTCCCAGCGCGTTGATCTGACTGTCTTCGGGATTCTCGTCGACGCTCGATGCGAGTCCGAGCGTCCTCTTGTCGCCTGTCGTCTAGGACTTGGCGCTTATCGCGGCGAGCCCGCGGATCCGACGACGCCGTAGAGTCCTCGTCGACGTTGATTCGGCGGGGTGGAGATTTCTGCTTCCGTGGCGGGGAGTGCACAGTAGTTGCACCCCCGGCGGTCTTGTCGCCATCGGCCTTCGCTTGGTCGACTTGCCGCGGCCGTGAAGTTGCCGGCTGCTGCGGTGCATCGTTGTTGGCGAAGGCGATGAGGCTCTGGATCGTCGCCCTCCAGTCTTCGGCCTTGTCTGCCGCTGGAGGGAAGTCAAGGAGCAGCTGGGCCCTGGCCAGGGCTTCTGCTGGAGAAGAGGGAAACGGTGGCGAACGGTGCGAGGAGCGGGACACGCTCGGACTTCTAACTGCGTTAGAAGGAGCACGTTCCCGTCCCGGCGACCGCGCCTTGCTCGTGCCGGGACGGTGGCCTTGAGCGTCCCGTGATTCGCCGGCTTGACCACGTCCCAGCAAGCGTATGGTACCTCCGGTACCACGCCGCTGCTGGTCTGGCACCTCCTGAGAGGGACGTGGTGCGTGCACGGACACCGAGGCCTTGGAGTTAGCCCGGTCGTCCGTCTTGTCCTTGGACTTGGTGGTGCCGTGAGTATCCCCGCCGGCGTCCACCCTTCCGCCGGCGCCTCCTACACCAACCGTCGGCTCTGGTGGTGGTGGGATCGACGCAGACGGGCCTCCAACCTCCGAAACCTTCTTCTTCGGAGGCATGTTGATGTAGCTGATGAAGTTGGAGAGGTTGATGAAGAATGCGCCCGCGTGAGCGCCGGATCAGGTTCGCACAACCTCGACGCCCCCTACCTGGCGCGCCAAAGATGTCGGGGGAAACTGTCCTCCCACGAGCACCTATGGGACCAGAGCCCCTTCTACGTTGCGGTAAGGGAGCGGAGGAAGCACGGAGAGCAGATCGAGGGGCACACGCAGGCAGTTTTACCCAGGTTCGGGCCGCGCGGACGCGTAAAACCCTACTCCTGCTTAGGTTGTATTGAGTTCTTGAGCTCGGGAGCTTGAAGATCTACAGTACTAGCTACACCGAGCGAGAGAGTTGTCTAGGTTTCGAACCTCCTCTACGTTGCGCATGGGCCTCCTTTTATAGCTCAAAGGGGTCACCGACAGGTGTCAACGTAGAGGAGGGTAAAAGTGTAAATTTGGTGGTAGTTGCAATAGTGCATGAACAGTATATGAACAGTGGTCTTCACCTAACTTTGACAGTGGGGGACAAGGGCATTAAATGCCCGTCACCGTCGCCCCCAAAAGCGTCCGTCCATGCTTCTCCGTTCGCCACGGCGGTAGCCTCGTCACCGTGGCTTGCCACCGTGCGCCCCAGGCTGCACAGCCGCCTACCACGTGCCACTGGAAGGGCCCCAGGGCGACGCGTGGGTAGATGAGCCGGAGCGCGAGCACATAGCGTAGGTTTCCCCGGCAAGCACCTTGCCGGGGTCGTGATCTTGCCGGGCCCGGAAGCTTGTCGCTTTCCGGGCCCTGCCGGGGCGCATGATGCGCTGAGACATCTCTTGAGGTATGTGTTCCTTGGCCTTCCTGGCAAGCTCCTCTTGCCAGGGTCTTGTGCTAAAGTTATAACCTTGAGCCTGGTGCGGCCTTCCCGGCAAGCTCCTCTTGCCGGGGCCTTGATCTTCTGACTTGTATACTTTGTTCTTGAATGGCTTCATAGGGACCAGAACGGTTCTTGGCGAGCACGTGGTAAGCCCTGCCACGGGAAGCTGCTACTGCCCGTGCACAAGTTGGGGTACTAAGGTACCCCTATCTTAGTACACCGACAGTCCCTTTGCCGGCAAGTTCCCTAAAAGCGTAGGGTGGAAAGCATACAAAGTGAAGGGATCGAGCAAGGGAGATAACACTGCATTGACTATCCAAAATAAAGTTATATTACAAGATAACTTGCCGCTGTTCTAACGAACTACTACTCATGACTTAATCGACAGCGGCAAGGAAAGCAGAAAGAAGGGAGCCTAGTCTACACGGTCTCCGTCAACTCTCTTGATCTTGCCCGCCTTGGCCACGATGTGGGCAACTTGTGCCTTCAGCGCTTCCACGTCAGCTTCGGGCGGCAAGGTCCGGAGGACGTTCTCAAGATTAATTCCGGGGTTGCGGTAGACGATCTTCGTCAACACCCGCTCCATAGTGCCCATGCAAAGCCGGCGCGCCTCGTTAGCTAGCTGCGTGGGGACCCTCTCCCGCAGCTGCGCGAGGGCCGGCGCCACTCCCCTGAAGAACAGGCTCAGCTTGGCGCTATGGGGGAGGCTCTAGTCGGGTGAGTACACGAGGTGCTCCGCCCTCAGCGCCACCATCTCCTTGTCGATGTTGGAGACGGAGGCGACGAGCTCCTCGGTCCACTGCTCCACCGTCCGCTGGAAGTTGTTCTGCTACAGGGCGGCGCTGTCCAGCAGCGCCCTTTCAGCCCGGAGGTCATCTTTCAGCTTCGTTTCACGGTCCCGGGCGGCGTCAAGTGAATCACTGAGGGTGGAAACCTTCAGCTCCAAATCGGCGATGGAGTCCTTGGTGTCGTTGAGCTCCTTGCCCTTCTCGGAGAGTCGTACTTGCAGCTCTGAGTTGGTGTGGGCGTCCTTTTCCCGCGCCAAGTTGAGCACGGCAACCCTCTCCTCGCTTGTCTTCAAGCTCAACTCCAGCTGCGCCACCCTTGCCTCCAGGTCCCTCTTGGCGGTCTCTGTGGCAGCAGTGGCGCCCTCGCCTCCTGCAGAGCCCCGCCAATGGACTGCTCGCGTGCGGTAAGGTCGTCCTCGTGGCTATCGAGGTCGACCTTCCGCTGATTCAGCGCTCCTTCCCATCGAGCCAGGTCCTCGGTGGCTCGTCGCTGCTGCTCCTCGACCTCGGCCTTCTCAAGGATAAATGCTTGGTGCGCCTCGGCAAGCTACTCCCGGAGGGCCGCCTGGTTGGCGGCACGGAGCTCCGCGGCGCGCTTTTCTAGATCAGCACCGGCCTTGGCAGCCAGAGCCTCTCGGGACTCCAGCTTGGATTGCATGGCCCGGTACAAGCCCAGGAGTCGACGTAGGAGTTGCTCCTCTTCGGCCGCGTTGCTGCTGCCGGGCGCGTCGACAACCCTCAGCCCGACGGAGGCGAGAACTTCTCCATCGAAGGTCTCCCCCTCCGCGGGTGCCCTTGATGAGGACGCCCACAGGACTTGGATAAAGACCCCGTTGGCGGCCTCCAGATAAACACCCGACCCAGCCGCGGGGGCGGAGGGGTCGGCGGCCGGCACAGCGTCCGGCGCTCCTGCGGCCTCAGGGCCAGCAGTGCGGTCGCCGGTCCCTTCCCCAGCTGCCGCGTCAGCGGTCGGGGCGGTCTCCTCGGCGGCTGGCTCGTCGGCACCAGCCATCCCTTCAGTGGTGGTGGCGTCGCCAGCATTGCCGTGCACGTCTTCCTCGGCGATGGTCTCCGTCTCCATCGGCTCCGGGGCGGGCGGATCTAGCAACAGAAAAAGACAAGAAGAATCGTCAAGCAAATATCCAAAAAAGAAGAATTCAAAAGAAGGGAAGTACAAGGGTTTACCTGTGCGGGCCTCTTCAATGACGGGGTCCCTCGCCGGGGAGTTCTCCTTTGGCGGCGTAGTAGTGGCCCCCGCCGGCGGAGGGCTGCCGGCGCCTTCCCTTGGCAGGGTGCCCTCCCTTGTCGGGGTGCTCGCCCTCGGCGGAGTACCCGCCCTTGGCGGAGCATCCTCCCTCGCTGGGGAGCTCCTCCTTGGCGGGGATGGTGGGACAAGCGGCTCGTCGGGAGCAGTCTCTTGACGCTCCTGCGGCTACGGCTCCACTTCTGCGCAAGGCAACAAGCAAACAAGACGTCAGTAAGGATAAGAAGCTCAAGCGCGCCCGATAAACAGAAAAGTGAACAAGGAACTTACGCTGGGGGCTGCGCTGGGGGCTGCTCTCCGGAGCAGCAGGCCGGTCCGGCAAGCTCGTCGCCGGCGCATCCTCTGCCGCGGCGACGGGCTCGTCGTCCTCGAGGTCAACCACAGAGATCTTGGCCCTCTTCGCCATCCTCTGGGTCAAGGTCCTGGAAACCAAACAAGATCATAACCAAGCAAGAGGATTAAAGACAAGAACAAAAATCAAAGGAAATAAAAGTCGCAAGTACTTACTCTTCCTCCTCCTCGTCGGAGCTAAGGGCGGAGAAGTCAAATTCCGCCTCGCGCATTCCAGCGCGAGGAGCTGGAGGAGTAGGCTCCCTCGGACGCTTGGCGGGCTCCGGAGCCGTGGGTTGCGAAGACCCCGCGCCGGTCGTCGCCGAAAACCGAGGAGCAGAAGGGACACCAGAACCGCTCCGGGAAGATCCCCCTCCGCTTGCCGCTGGGACACGGGGCGCCTCCTTGACGACCTTGCTCGTCGTGGTGGCGCGTGTCGCGCGGCGCTTCGGCTGCTGCCGGGGCGCCGGTTGCTTCACCGTCTCGGTGGCCTTGCGGAGGCGCTTCTTCAGCTGTGGCGGAGGGCTTGGCGGCGGCGAAGAGTTCTCCGAGGACGAAGCAAGGTCATCGAGGTTCAGTGACCCGCCTGAGTCTTCGTCGGAATCGCCCGATTCGGCGGGCTCACTGGACTCAGTGCCTTGCCCGGCAGCCTCGCTCGTCCCGGCAGGCTCCACGGCAGACTTCCCGGCAGGCCTCAGCAGCCTGAGGATTTCTTCCTCCTCGGCCCGGCTTACTGCATCCGCTGCTTCTGCTTCCTCCACGGTGTACCCGAACTCACCCGCGGCCGCCGCAGCGGCGGCCTCCTCCATCCTTTTGGCTATGTACGCCACATCCCGTTCGGTGGTCGCGCGGGTGAGACCTTTCTTCTCGTCGGGGTTGCGCGGCCGTTCAACCAGGTTGTCGAAGAAGGTCTGCATGGTCTCCTCTGAAGGCATCAGCCAGGTGGGAACAACCCCATGGGAGTCGCACTGGGGCATTGCCGCGCGGATTGCACTGAGGGCAGTATTGTTGCACAGTGGAACTACTCCGTCCGACGGGGTGAACCACTCTGGGTGTCTTGGGTCGTGCTTGAACAGCTCCCGGACCATCCCCTTGAGTTCCAAGACGGTGAAGTTATAATTCAGCCTGGGGCGCAACCTCGTGAAGTCTGCCACGTTGCCGAACTCCCAAGCAGGCCTCTTCCTGTCCTGCAAGGGGGCAATGCGGCGGCGAAGGAAATCCGCCCCGACCTCGCCTACAGTAAGGTGGGCGGCCCGGAGATGAAGGATCCTAGTGAGGGCAATATGTAGCTTATCGTCCTCCGGGGCCAAGTCACTCCAATCCTTGCCGCGCACTATGGCCGCTCGGCGCGGGGAGCTAAACTGCTGGGGTTCCTCTTCCACAACCCAGCACCAATCAGCTCTCCACTCCTCCCACTTGCCGCGGAGCTCTCCAATCAAGTACGCCTCTTTCTTATTAAGCATGAAGATCCAGGAGATGCCGCCGGGGAGTGGGGATCCATACTCTACTCTAGGTGTGAAGAAGTGGCGGAAGAGAGCTACGTTTGGATGAACCCCGACAAAGTTTTCGCACAGATGTGCGAAAATGGCCATTGTAAGAACGGCATTCGGGGTGAAATCTAGGAGGTGGAAGCCGTACGTGTTCATCACATCGCAGAAAAACTCAGAATACGGAGGACAAAGGCCACAGTGGAAGAACAAAGCGAAGTAGTGGTAACCTCCCGGGTGCAAGTCGATGGCTTCGGCGGGGAGGACCATGGTGCGTGGGTGAGCTTTCGTCTCCCTCGCCCAGAACAGGTAATACTTGTCCCGCAGCTCCCTCGCACCGAGCCTCGGCGAGAAGACCACCATCCTCCTCCGCATGGCTGCCAGCTTCGCCGCCTTGTCAGACTTCTCTTTCTTCGCCTTGTCGCTCTTCGCCTTGTCGCTCTTCGGGGCCATGGCGGGGACGGCGAGGGAGGTTGACGGCGCTGCGGATGCTGGAGACGGCGGAGGAAGGGCGGAGCTCGGCTCTCTGTCGACCTTTGGGGGAGGCGGAGAGCGGTGGGGGTTTCTGGAGATTGAAGACACAATGAAGGCAATGGGAGGAAACTGCCCCTGCTTCCTCTGCTTTTAAGAGGGAAGTGGGGGACGTTGCGCATTTTCCCATTAAAGAAACATGCCACGATCTCTCCCACGACGCCACAATCGGCGCGTGCCGTTAGGGAGAGATGCGGCGGATACGGAGAGGGATACGGCGCGCCGTGGGCCGCGTCTGCCCGTGCACTGTTTTGGGCCTGGCCCAACAGCGCTCGGCACCGTGTGTGGCCCAGGCCCGGGGGCTCCTGTCGGTGTACTAAAGTAGGGGTACCTTAGTATCCCGACTTGTGCACGGGCAGTAGCAGCGTCCCGTGGTCGGGCTCACCACGTGCCCGCCAAAGCCCGCTCTAGTTTCCTTGAAGCCATTCAAGAACAAAGTATACAAGTCCGAAGAACAAGGCCCCGGCAAGAGGAGCTTGCCGGGAAGGCTGCCCCAAGCGCAAGACCACTCTATTTTTCACAAGACCCTGGCAAGAGGAGCTTGCCAGGAAGACCAGAAAACAGCATCGCAGAAGAAATACCGTGGCGCATCACGCGCCCCGGCAGGACCCGGAGAGCAACAAGCTTCCGGGCCCGGCAAGAAGGCAACACCGGCAAGGTGCTTGCCGGGGGAACTTTCACTGTGTGCCCGCGCTCCAGCTCATCTGTCCACGCGTCGCCCTGGGGCCCTTCCAGGGGCACGTGGCGGATGGCTGTGCAGCCTGGGGTACACGGTGGCGAGCCACGGTGACGAGGCCTCCATCGTGGCAAACGGAGACGCCCGGGTGGGCGCTTTTGAGGTGACGGCGACGGGCATTCAATGCCCTTGTCCCCCACCGTCAAGGTTAGGTATAGACCACTGTACATACACTGTACACGCACTGTTACAACTACCACCATTTTTACACTTTTACCCTCCTCTACGTTGACACCTGTCGGTGACCCCTTTGAGCTATAAAAGGAGGCCCATGCACAACGTAGAGGGGGTTCGATTCCGGAAACTTGATCACTCCCACGCTCGGCGTAGCTAGCACTGTATATCTTCAAGCTCCCGAGCTCAAGAACTCAATACAACCAAAGGCAGGAGTAGGGTTTTACGCATCCGTGCGGCCCGAACCTGGGTAAACTGCTCGCGTGTGCCCCTCGATCTGCTCTTCGTGCTCCCTCCGCTCCCTTGCCGTACCGAAAAGGGGCTCTGGTGCCATAGGTGTTCGTGGGCGACCAGTTTCCCCGACAGTATCATGCACACGGGAATAGGAAACATGCTGATGTGGCAAAGAATTAAAGAAGAGTGGGGGGGTTAGAGATACTGTATCATGTTAAGTACTAAGGCCCTTCCCAGTGCTCCAAGGTGTACAAATGCTAAGGATGCCACATATGCAAAAAGGGATGTGGCAAACCAACTAAAAAGAAGAGAGAGCATTAGGATGACCTCAAGAAGAAATGGTGCTAAGCACGCAAACCAACTAAAGAGAAGAGATAGCATTATGGTGATCTCCCAATACATGAAGGAGTTTAATTATTAAACAATTCTAGAAGGGAAGCTTATCTACAAAAGCTAAGCACCAATGTATTGGGAGGACTAGTTGCTAAGATTTATAATGTAATTAGCATTGTATCTAAGCATCCATGCATTGGAAGAGGCCTCAGATTCATTGTGTCATGGATGAAATTATCTAGGTAATCCCGTATCATACACTAGTAGTATCGTGCACATGATACTAGTATATGATACTTTCCACTATGAGTAGCCTAAAGAGAAAATTCACTAATGCATGTAAAATTCTTTGTCATTTACTAGTGTTCATGCATGCAAGCAATGCGATAATGCATTGGTAAACACATTTTTTTGTGAAGAATGAGGGCATTAATTGAGTACTTTTGCAGACTATAAAAACTATTCCACCGCCTCTATCTTGGTAAGAGTAGGTGAAATATTTGAATTGAGATCTTTCAACAAGAAGGGATGTAGTAGTATTACTCTAATAGATAACCTTGTTGTGATGACTAGATAGGACATATCAGTATGGTAGGCACTTGGACGGAGGAACTAGTCTCCATTGTCCATATAAGTTTTGTTTGAAGTCAATGTACCTGTACTTTGACCAAACTTATAGAAAAATATATCAACATTCACAATGTCAAATCAATATTTTTATACTCATTATGAAATGTACTTTCATAAAATATATATTTAGTATTGTAGATATTGATATTTATAGTATAATTTTTGTCAAACTTTGCAAACTTTGACTTGACACGAATCTTATGCGGAGTAATAAGGACCAGTGGGAGTATTATCCATGCGGAGTAGGCAAAAAAATTGCTCGTTTATAGCCATCTGAAGTATCAAAGGGCACGATCGTGCGAGGGAGACGAAGGTCATGGGAGGCGCAATGGTTGACGAAATTAAATGAAGTTACATGCACGTGCCGGCATGGTGTGCAAACACGCAGCAGCTATACCATCAGGCCTACAATATGGATCTAGTAGACATGACATCTAGTGGGTCCCGCATAGTACTCGAGAGCTCTTTGGGGGCATGCAGCCATTTATCCACTGGGCAAGCCACCACCCCACGCCGTTCGCACATCCTACTCGTCCCCGTATTCTACTTTACAAAAGTTCGCTCCCAGTCGTCCCGTCCTTTCACATTCCACCATTTCCACTTCTCCAAACCCGCCCCCAAAATCCATGGCCTCCCAAATCTCCTTGATCGGCAGTGAGTACAAGGTTAGAACCATCACCATCAATGAGTTCATCGTCTAGATCCGCGACGGTTGAAGCATACCTTGGTCTCTTCCTACACATGTTCGAATGTTCACAGGATGAGTGGGTCGCTGGGCTAGATGTTAAGTACACCACAGTCCTGGAAATTGAGAAGCTTCTAAAGGTGGCAGAGATGAAGAAGCCTGCCATGAGCCAGGTTTGCATACATAACGTGGGCTTGGTCTACCACGTATACCATGCCGACGTTAGGTGCCATAATTTTGAGTTCTTCCTCAAGGACAAAAGGGTGATATTCGATACTATAGACTTTATGAACGAAAGGAAAGTCCTGGGTCGTATAGGCCACGTTGTGGGCCAGCCCTTCAATCTCAAGCAGGAAAGCCTGGTGTCCTCCTCTCGGACTTCAATGCTAACCGTGGCAGCTGCCATGATTGATTCTTCGTATGCTCAACTGAAAAAACCTCACAAGGAGTTTCATCATGCATGCGAGTCAAAGACAATAGATGAAGATCACATCGTGTACGCAACAACGGATGCCTACCTTTGTTTAAATATCTACAAGGGTTGGATGAAGATGCAGAGCCCAATGTCCGGTTCCAGCAAAGAAGTCTCGGCAAAGTGGAAGAGGAAGAGTGACGAGGACAAAGTCGAGAACATAGACTCGGACTCCGAGTAAGGTGGCTGTGTCGTTGCTTATGCTGGTTCTACTGCAGTGTCAAGCGGACTAGTTGCTTAGTTTTATTTCAGGGGTGTGTTGTGCTGAGCCCCCAGTAGACCTCTGTGATGTTCTTTCTTGTTATTTGAACTCTTTAGTACATATTGTAGTACTATTTTGTTCTTCTTATAGTTGGTACTACTACTCGTATCTTTGCGTTCCTACTATACTTAATATGTACTAGTAGTATAATCTGGTTTAGTCAATTTGTGAACGAAATTCCACTGAGCGAAGGAAGAAGACGACAGAGAAGCTACCCTAGTATCTATATTAGGTATAAAAAGATGGCGGGGTGGGGGAGCATGGCGGTGGCAGGCGGTTCAGGGGAGGGCGGGCGGCTCAATGCTTGAGAGAGAAGAGGAACAGTGCATCATTTTTGGAGGTTGAGGAAACCCTTATGGCCATCCATGTTGCATCCAACGGCTCCCAAGAGTCGGCTGACCCACATTGTTCCTTCATATTGTAGGATCCACATGACATTCAAGGTCTCGAAGGTAGATTCCACATCCACACCCGGTTTGCAGGCTCGGCAAGGGCGCGACCGGCTTCCGTCGTGACAGCCACCATGTGCGCCTCCTCCGCGCGGGCGGAGACCAGAATGACACGCTAGCTCCTCCTCACCGGCGTGCTGGAGCACGCGCTCGTCCTCCTTTTGTACACTGCGGGCATAGACGCGGCTCCACCTGCTCGTGTGATTGGCAGCGCGGCGGCGTCACGAGGAGGTACTGCAGACGATGTGAGCGGGCGAGACTTCGGCTTCATGGCACAGGGATGGCGGGGACACAGCGGTGATGGGCGATAAATGACCAGTCGGAGCAGGCGGGCACATCATGTGCAACGGCGGCGACGACATATTGATGAGTGCGCATATGGGAGCTTAGTTCAGTTTTATATCGGATTGGTCAAACTTAAAAGAACACCGTACTAGTACACATAAACATTAGACCGAGGCAGCACTTATACTACCACATTAGTTAGCACAACATCGACACGGAATCATGTGCAAGCGCGTGCACCGCGGCTGCGCGGTACATCGAACGGTGCATCACCGTGTCGCGCTCGAAGAACATCCACCAAAACTTTTTGTGTGTGTGTGTGTGAAAACAATCTCCGAATATTAATCTACTTTTTTCCTGGAAAAGTTCTTCACGCTACAATATGTCCATTCATTTGAATTTAGCGTCAGTTCATGCTTATTTGGATTTGGACATTTTAGGTGCCCCCTTGAATTTTTTTAATACTGATTCTGTGTGTGTGACTGGGGGAGAACGCGTGTATGTGTCTATATGTGTGTTGTGGTGGAAGGGCAATGTGCAAACGGTGTGCATGTGATAGAGACATAGAGAGTTTTGAATGTGTACATTATCAAGCATGAGTGAGATAAATACATAGAGAGATAGCGAGATATTGTGTATACATGAGAGAATGGTCTTCTATTTGTACTTGTGTGTGTGCGGGAGAGAGAGAGAGGGGAGCATCCGTAACAGAACACAACCATCTCTCTCGATTTGTGTGTCCCTCACATGATCGCATGTAACACATGCATCAACCCACACATTTTGACACACTCACCCGGCCGTTGCTCACCTCAAGGCCCGAGCTCTATCTCGCACAAAAAAACTCTTCGTGAAACCCCTATTTAGCATGTAGCTTTCCATCACATACACACACATTCTCTCTATAGGTTTGATTTCTCTCAATATTTGACACACACGCACCTCCTCCCAAGTGCACACAATCCATCCCCATCAAGGTTATATGGCGATCACTCTCGCTTGTGCTTCTCTACACCCCAGCATGCACACTACCTCAATCTTCAAAGAGGGCATCGAGAAGATCGAAGATGGCGACAAGACTGCACGAGAGAATGCAGGGCTATTGGGAAGCAGGATGATGTGACGACTACGGACTGACTCCTCCCCCTCTCTCTCCCGCACAAAATTATCAATCCCTCAACCCACGAGATCATTCCCCTCTCGTCCATGTTTTTCTAGCTCTCTCATCAAACATGTTGTCTCTTCTCCTTCTACATGTATAAAATCAGGATGAACACGCATCTCACATATATTACATGTCTCCATCTTTCTCACAGACCTAACTTCCTCCTACTCTTCTCTCTCTCTCTCCGTTGTGATGTTTGTCTCCTACTATCTCGCCCACATACATACAATCTTTCCTACCATATTTCTCTTTCTTAAATGGGGTGTACATCTTGTGTGTTCAGCGCACTTATCTCTCTCCCGTAATTTCTCCATCTTCACAAGCTCTCTCTACATGTTTCATTCACACATTGGGATGTCTACAAAGGTGTTCAAAATGTTTCTTTAGAATGGATCATGTAGAGTTATGGTTGATTTTGCTGCATCCTACAAAGTAATAACTATGAAATGCATTTGTATTTTCATTTGATTGGGATTATGTGAGTTTGAGTATATTGTGAAGTACTATAGACCTGGTATACATCTTGGAATTCAACAATGATTCTAACTATTGAATTATATAAACCATTAGATTCAAAGTCAATAGCTTAATATATTTATGTCATGATTACAACAAATGATTAATTCCACTACAAACTAAGAAAACAAATGTGTACTCCCTCCGTTTTTATTTTTTGTAAACTCTGACAAAGATTATAAACAAAAAATATTAACATATAAAATAATAGATAAATACCATTAGATTCAGTATTGAATGTACTTTCACGTCATACATATTTTTTATGGTAAATGTTCATATTTTTCTATAAACTTGGTCAAACTTTAGGAAGTTTGACTTTGGTTAAACCTAATATGCAGAGTTAATAAAAACATAGGGAGTACTAGTACTACCTCCGTCCTGGTTTATTGGTCCACATTGCATTCCATGCCAAATTTTGATCATAAATTTAGTTAACAAAATTCTCATGCATGTCAACAAAAAATATATCATTGGATATGTATTTGAATGTAGTTTTTAATGATAAAACCTTTTGTGACATGCATAAACATTTTTGTAGCATTCCGTCCTAGTTTATTGGTCCCCATTATATTCCATGCCAAATTTTGACCCTAAATTTAACTAACAATTTTTTCATGCATATCAACAAAAAATATATCGTTGGATATGTATTTGAATGTAGTTTTTAATGATATAATTTTTTGTGACATGTATAAACATTTTTGTAGCATTTTTGTAGCATTCTTGTAGTACTACTTGCTAGTTGCTTAGCTGAATCACCCAACACGCTAGCTGGGGAGTACAGTTTTCCAAAAAATTCATTTCGGCGGGAAAATCTCCTACGACACAGATTCGAGCAGCGCCAAGTTACCATCATACTCTTCGCAATAGGCCTACGGATACTGGTGGGTAGGGGGCTATTTTGGTAACTTCAGGTTCACCCTACCCAGCCAACTCTACCCCGGCACCCAGAGTAGTACACCTGAATAGTCCCCATTTTCTATCCCCAACACAAAATAGACTTCTCCACGGCACCGCACCCTTCGTGCTCCTCCCCTTCCTCACCGGCGCACGCATCCACAGCTGCGCATCTGCCTCATCGAAGACGTCGTACGCCGCCCCTAGAGCCGGTCCACGGACGTCGTCGTGCATGGAGCCTCTTCGCCGGCACCGTCCTCCACAGTCTCGGATCTTCTTCCCGGAAGCTAACGCCAAGCGTAGAAACACCATCGTCATGGACAATGAACCGATCCCGTTGCCGACCATGATGCACGGACGCCGTCGCGACCTCATCCTCGATTGGTAATGTGTATATTGAATCTCCTAGTTGTACATGTGCAGTTCCTATTTTGTTCGTACCTACCCTCAAATTTCTTGGTTGCTATTGTTTCGGTAAAAGTAATTGGTTATAGCTTGCATTGGCCAACAGAATATCACTATGTAATTGTGCGTCGCTCCTGCATTGCGATGTGATTGGGTAGGTTCTTCATCTGCAACCAGTAATGTGGCAAATGATGGAAAGATTTTTTTTGAATAGCAGAGATGTCGGGAAAGGATCGCGCGCGTGGGGGAAAAAGCAGCCGGGCACTCGCTAGTTTTGGCACGCGGAGTCCGGCACGCGTTATAAAATGCAACACCCTCCCGCGCCCTCCCACCGCTCTATGCCTCGCGGCCACTCTCTCCCCGCTTTTTCTTGCCTCACCGCAGCTCTCTCCCCGCTCATTCTCGCCTCACCGCCGCTGCGCCACCATGCCGCCGCACTGCCGGGAAACTTGGGGCTAGCGCGGCATCCGCGCACGCCCCTCCGACGCCTTCTTCGTCGAGATCTGGTTCGACGAGATGCGCCTCCGCCACGGCACTTTCGGCACCGCCCATGAGGCCGCTCGCACGTACAACGTGGTGGCATGGCGCCTCCGGCGGCCTTGTAGGGACCTGAACTTCCCCAACGTGCAAACACCGGAGCAGGCGCACGAGTTCACGCCTCCCCCAAGGCTTATCATCGACAAGGATCATCGCGACAATGGAGGAGGGAGCTCCGTCTCGGCATCCCTGAGATGGACAAGGAAGCGATGGCGTTGTGGCACCAGCGCTTCCCGCATGATATCATGAATGAGCACGAGTTCTACGTGCAAAGGAGGGCGGAGAGGGAGAAGAGGAGGGCGGAGCGAGCTGCCTGTCACAAGGACAAGTATACGCGGAAGGCGGCCACTCAATTCAACATCAAGCTAGGAGCAGCGTCGCCCTGGGACTCCAACGACGATCGGTATCTTGACGCCTACATTAAGACGTCGGAGGATGACATCACCGAGGCGGAGTTGGAGACGACAAATAGTCGTTGAACTATCTATTGTTTTATCTATCTATATGCTATATCTATGCTCAGAACTACCTATCTACCTATCTATGCTAGTATCGAGTCAGATTCAAATGTGTATCGAGTCAGAGTAGAAAGGACAAAAAAATATAGCGCGTCTGCTAAAGTAGCGCACGCGCAATTTTTTGTAGCGGCCGCTGGAACTAGCACTCCATGGCGTGCAAAAACTGGGTGTTCCGGAGCTATAAACTGTTTTTAGATGCCTGTTGGAGATGGTCTAACATGGGAGATGAGTGCTTTAATGTTGCTCACAAGATGCGTGAGTAATACTATATTTTCCTTGCCATGTTGAGATTTTAAAACTATGAATGTGAACATGCATAGGAGCAATGAAGACCTAACACGGGATATTGGGGACATCTTCAAGGAACGTCGCAAGTTAAAGAGGAGCTACACCGAACCTGTAAAACGAGCTTTGATAAGTAACATCCTTTCAATTACTTTGAGATTGAGAACCTGACTAGCTGTGGTGGATGTTTTGTGTGTCATTGATGGTTTCATTAATGTCAGGATGTAGTTCTTGCGAGGAGGGAAGTATGGTCAACCTCGAGATCATGTTTCGAAAATGAGGCTAGATTACACACAAAGTGCCCATTCCTTAATGATGTTGTATTAGACACAAGGTGCAAATTTCCAGATGATGTTCGATTACTCACAAGCCAGGTGGAGTCATCAAGTGTTCATGTCCTCGTTGCTTTAGTAAAGGCTGAAAGAAAGCATGATGTAGCCCTTGAGAATGTAGCTGAGTTCCTGAAGAAGCGAAAAGAGCAATCAGATGCTCTCTTCACCCAAGCCAAAGAAGAGATGGAAGATGCCAGAAAGAAGCTAGTAGAGGCAGAGCAGGCTAGGCATCTCCTGATATCTAAAACGGTTGTCAATAATTTTTTTCATTCATAATAGCTAGGTTCAAATGTTTATCCAGTTAGCATGCCTGCTGTGATGTCTGTGCATCTAGTGATGTGGCAAAAAAATATTTTTCATGTCATGTAATAACGGCCATTACTTACCGAATAATAACACACAGACCATTGGACATGGTATAGTTCACACACAAGCCCAACATTCCATCTTATGATCTTGAAAATTATATTTAATCCTCATGATGAATATAAGATTGATAATAATGTGGATCATGTTGAGAATATGTTTTGTGATAACTATATTGTTGAATTTGCTTATGATCCTACATGTAATTAATATGAGAGAGGAAAATATGGTTGTAGAAATCTTCATGTTACTAAATTACCTCTCTTCATGTTGGGATTGATCTTCTTTTCTTCTTCTTCCTTGCATATGCTAGATATTGCTTGTCTTGATTTGTTTTATTATAAAATTCCTATGCATAGGAAGTATATTAAACATAGATGTGTTTGCCACGTGTTTTATTATGCTCTCTTTGTGCTTCATTCGTGTGAGCATCATTGAAATCTCAATGCCGAGCAAAGGGCATTAAACAATAGCGCTTGTTCAGAGGCATCCCAAATTTATTTTTTCTTTTAAATTTTTCATTCTATTTTGCTAGTTTACACATTATTACTTATGTAGTAATTGTGATTTTGTGTTTTAATTAGTGTTTGAGCCAAGTAAGACCTTTGTGATGGCTTACGGATGTCGTTGATTGGATTTTGCTGAAAACATAAACTTTTACGCGTAGTGCAGAAAATTCAATAAATCACTGGAACGTCAAAACCTTCTAAAATTTTGACACAAAATTTATATACAAATTGCCCATGCCTTCCAAAAATTTTAGAATTTTTAGAGTTACAGAAGTCTGCGAAGTTTAGAGATTGCTACATATTATTCTGTTTTTGACAGATTTTGTATTTATGTGTTGTTTGCCTATTTTGATGCATCTATGGCTACTATCAGGGGGTACGAACCATGAAGAAGTTGGAATACAGTAGATATTACACCAATATGAAATTGTAATAAGATCACAACAGTACCTTGGGTAGTTATTCACTTTGTTTTACTAATGGAGCTCACGAGATTTTCTGTTGAGTTTTGTGCTACGAAGTTTTCATGTTTAGGGTAAGGATTTGATGGACTGTGGAATAAAGAGTGGCAAAATCCTAATCTTGGGGATGCCCAAGGAACCCCAAGGTAAATTTCAAGGACGGCAAAGAGCCTAAACTTGGGGATGCCACGGGAAGGCGTCCCCTCTTTCATCTTCATCCATCGGTAACTTCACTTGAGACTATATTTTTATTCACTACATAATATGTGTTTTGCTTGGAGCGTCGTCTATGATATGAGTCTTTGCTTTTTAGTTTATCACAATCATCCATGATGTACACAACTTTTGAGAGGGACAAACTTCAATCGTGATTTATTAGAACTAGTGGACCCGTTGCGCCAAATGGCACAGAGGCACACTAAAACCATGTTCGCGATGAAAAATAATAAATGGTTTAACTCCCTCTAATAGGAATCACGATGGAATATTGTGTATAATGATATGAATATACACAGCTTAACTTAATAGTAAAGATTCTAATTTAAAACAAAAATACAGGCCTTGGTATGAAAAATTAAGATAGAATTGTCGTTCAAAAGATATACAATGAGTTTCTTGAAAATGTTTGTCTTTGTCGGTTAAAATAGGTTTTAGCAGCCATTGAAAATTGTTGTGTACATTCATACACATTATTTGGGAGACTTCTTCTTTAAATGAAATTATTTTATTCTTTTAGTCGGAGTTCTTGGAACCTTAGGTGGATTCTTATTTGGTGGTATAATAGATCCTTATGTATGAAAAGAAACACGTATTTGTGGCATGTGTTAAAGAAAACGTAAAAGAAAATACATGCCATGTTGCTTAAAAATGTATACATGCCTTTTCTTTACTCCTTTATTAATTAGCTAAAAGGTATTGCATGTCTAACAGCATGTAGAGAGTATTTAAGGTTTCCTAGGCTCGCCCGGTGTTCGGCCCACGAAGAGTTTTCCTGGGCTAGCCCGCTCGGTGTAGAATGTCGCATGGGTATCCATCAATTTGTTTATCCCCTCCTCTACCTCGGCAGCTCCGTTTGGTGAGAGAGGCTCTTCGGTCAGGGATGGACCCCTAGGTTCGTGTGACTCTAAAGGAGATGAGATTTTTGCCCCTTTCTTATTGCCTCAAACTGCTCTGATGCACGGATCTGGCCCGCACTCGTCTGGATTTGACATCTCCCTGTTGCGCCAAATGGCACACAGACCTGCTAAATTCATGTGCACATTGAAAATAATATCATTGGTTTAGTTGATTTAGTTGTGGGAAAGCACATATGGTAACAAATTTAACGCTCTTTAATATATATATTTTTCAATAATCTTTTGTCGAGGAAGCACGCACGTTTGGAATTTAGATCCCTAAGTTTACCTAATAATAAAGCAAATTGGGTTTCTTCTCGTACGTCATGGCATTTTTTCAGAAAAGTACCTCTATTTCAGAGAATTAAACCCGCAGTCATGTTTTAAGTTCAATCGAATCGTTTTTCCTATTTTACACAAAAGTCCAAGTGTTTTCTTGAAATCAACCCGCAGTCCGGATTTAAGTCACTCCCGAACCGTTGTTTTAAATTTTTCACCCCCCCCCCCTTGATGTTTTAGGTAATTCATCCGTGGGTCATATTTAAGTCAAATAAATGCTCTTTTAAATCATCCATATCTTTTAAACCGTAACTCCGATTTGAACATGTTATATATGAAATTTGATTAGAAAAATATGTAGAATATGAATGTAAGATTATGTTTACCTGATAAGTATTTTTAAATATTATTTTGGAATATATTTAAGTCAAACAAATGATTTTCTAAATTATACGTATCTTTTAAAGTATAACTTCGATTTTAACATATTATCTATGAAATATTATTAGACAAATGTGTGGAATCTAAATATGATGTTAATTTTACCTGTTAAATATTTAAAAAAAATTGTTTAGGAAGCAAACTTATAATTTATACCACATGATCCGTATTTTCTTTCGTACTGGATTGGAAATACACACCTCACTATAACCATATAGGGAATAGAAAACATCAATAACTACACATGCATACCTCTGAAAAATGTCGCAGGGGAAATCAACAGATTTCACATCGCAAAAGTGAGAGAAAGTGTGAGAGAGAGTGTGACGCCCCGAGACCGTTGCGCCAGGTGTCAACCAGTTATTCGTCGTCGTTGCCATGTCATCTGCTTGCGTGTTGCATTTTGCCATGTCATCATGTGCATGGCATCAGCATGGTTTCAAAACTGGCATCCGTCCGAGTCGCCTCGTCCATTCCATTGTCCGTTCTTAGCCCAGACACACTCGCACGCACCCGCGGCACCTCCAAATATTTATTTTATAAGTGACCGGAAAATGTTCTCGAATGGAATGAAACTTGGCGTGTGGTCTTATTATAGTGTAGAAAAACCGTTTGTCAAGTTTCGTCGCATTTAGCTATCATTTTATAGCCCAACCGTTAAACTATAGGGGCAGTATAGCCAGTTAAATCGTCGGACGTTTCGGCCTCCGAAACTGCTGCCGGGCCTCTCTTCTCTCAGCCCAAGACCTCTCCTACACAGCCTACTAACCTCTTCTAGGCCCAGCCTACCCCTTCGTCCGACCGGAGCCGTCCAATCGTGATCTGATGGTCCAAAACGGTGCAAAAACCCCTAATCCTAGCCCCTCTTTCTATTTATAGACCCCCTAAACCTCCAAATTTGGAAACCCTAGCCTCCTGCCTCATTTTCCGCGCCCCACCTCTCTCCAACCGCCACCTAAACGCCCCTGTCTTCCACCTCCCGCCACCGGCCCGCCAAGTCTGAGCGCGGCCCGCCCGAGCCCATCTGGACCCGGACGAGCCCGCGCATGCGCCGCCGCCAGTGTATGGCTCCCGCAGCTTCTCCTCCACCGGCGCCCTCACCCTTCGCGCCTGCCCCGCCTCCAGCCACCTCCCCGCCGGCCGACGCTGCCCCGCAGGCGAGCGCCATCGTCACCCCGCCTCCCGGATCTGCCGGACCCACTGTCGCCGCCCCGGAGTGCGGTGTACCTCGCCCTCTTGCCGACCGCGCCCAAGCCCATGCCACGCCGTCGGAGCTCGTCACCGTCAGGAATGGATCCCCCGGCCCCGGATATGGCTAGATCCGGCCACCTAGCCTGCCTCCCGTTCGCCGGACGGCCACCCTGGCATCGTCCTGCCTTCATCGGCACCTCCTCCCTCCCGCTCAAGCCTGCCTCGCTCCCCTGGGCTGCATCAGCTCCTAGCCCAAACACTGGCCTCGCCGACCTCCTCCGCTAACCGGGCCGAGGCCCATGGTGAGGCCCCTGGTGCCTTCCCTATTTTTATTTTTTTCCTCTTGTTGGTCCAGTCTATTAGTTTCGACCCGTTAGTGTTTTTTTTTTCTTTTCCACGTCCTATGAATTTTGGCTAAGTCCCTAAAAACTATCATTTTGTGTGCATGTTCGCTTGGTGATAACTTTTTGCATGGTGATCCAAATTGAGCATATAATATGTCAAAATGTTCGTCTCGAAGTGCTCTACATGTTAGTTGCTTTTCCATGCATGTTACTGTTCATCTTGTTGTCTTAATCTTCGTGGCAAAACTGCTATGTGATGTTACTGTCAAGTCCTTGTCTGTCAACAATATGTTAGCATGTTTGTGAGGTTGTATCTTTGTGCATGTTGGTCCAAATGGAGTGTATGATATGTCAAAATGTTCATTGTGAAGTGATCTACATGATGGTGGCTGTTACATTCATGTTAGGTGCCATATTGCCATGTTTATCTCTGTTGCAAAAGTGCATGTGGCTGTTAAGTGCTGAAACGTGTTATGAGATGCTGATTTGTCTTTTTCTTATCTTTATGTGTGATTTTTGTTTGAGCTACATGTCAATATGTTTTAGAAGCACAATCATGCCATCTTTGCTGTGGTGCAATCCACTTTTCATGATATGCTTTGTGGTGTTTGCAACAAGCTTGTAAAGAGGCCTACTCGTTGTTGTTAGTTTTTGAGACTTGTTGAAAACTGCTATGTCTGAAACTGTTATATCCTGATGCCATGTTTGCTTGATGCCCGACTCAAATACATGCATGCTTTGGTTTGTCCAATGACCATGTCTTGATCTCCATGTTATGCTCTATCCATCCATGCCCTTGTTTGCATTTATGACCTGCTGTATGTTCTTGTTTTCATGCTCTCAAGTTGCTATAAAATGTTTCTGTCAGCCTGTTATCAGCAAGTTCAGTTTTGCCATGTGAATAGCTAGTATTCTATGCATTCTATGACCATGTTCTTGCCAAGTAGCTTCATAAACATGTATTCTTTCTGTTGGTTATATTCACATGCCATGATATGCTTTGAGATGAGTTGCACAAGCTTGCAAACATGCCTACTTGTCGTTGTCGCTGCCATGTTTAGTTTATTTCACTAAGTCTGTGAATCTATTATCTTTAGCAATCTAGCCATTATGTTTTGAGCATGTTCTAGTGGTGTTTGGTAGTATATCAGTGATCATGCTTGTAGTGCTTGACATGTACATGCTTGCCATACCCTTTGTTGCCATGAAATGTTATTGTATCATGTTGTTTTGATGTCAACTATATGCCTACTTGCTATTTTGGGCTGATTGTGTCTCAAACTTGCTTCGTGTGTGTGTGATGAACCGTTGCTCCGTTTTGAAGGTGTCCTATATGAAACTTGTGTGTTTTTGCATGTAGATGCACAATAAAATGTTGTATACCCATTTGGAGTGTGTTTGCTTGATGTTTGGATGCATTTTGCAGCAATGCCATACTTGTCTTGTTTTGCTCATATTTTCTAGGCCGTAGCTCCGAATTACATGAACTTTATATGAAACTTGACTAGAATTTCGAGTAGATCATCATGGTGCATGTTAACTTCCTGTTTAACAACTTTAACTTAAGGTTTGTTTAGATCTGGACCAATTTCTAAAATTGCATATGAGGACTTACCGGAGTTGTTATATGTTGTTTCCGGCCTCATTTAAACTTGCTTTATGTAATGTTCTTGGATGCTTCATCCCTTGCCATGTTATGCATCATATAGACTTGTCTTGCATCATACTAGGTTGAGCATCATGTCTTGTTCTTGTGTGTGTTTACCATGTTGTGTGCTTTTTCTCGCTAGTTCATATTCTGTTGCGATCATGAGGATTCGTTCGACTACACTTGGTTCGTCTTCGTGGCTTCTACTTTGTCTTCTTCATGGACTCATTCTTCTTCCTTGCGGGATCTTAGGCAAGATGACCGTCTCCTTGGATACCTTTACTATCATTGCCATGCTAGTTGCCTCGATGCTATCGCTATATATCACGCTACCCACTATTTGTTGTCAGCCTCTCATTGTTACCATGAAACCTCTGAGCTTTGACACCATGACAGCAAACCGTTGTTTGGCTATGTTACCCGCTTGCTCAGCCCCTCTTATACCATTGTTAGTTGTAGGTGAAGATGCAGATTGCTCCATGTTGGAACTTGGCTGTTGGAATATCACAATATCTCTTAATTTAATTAACACACCTATATACTTGGCAATGGGTGGAAGGCTTGGCCTTTTGCTCGGTGTTTTGTTCTACTCACGACGCCTAAGAACCGATAGACCGGTGTTATGTTCCTTGATTTTGCGTTCCTAACGCGGTTGGGTATATGGGGACCACTTGACAGTTTGTCTTTGAATGAAACTCCTCCAGCAAGGCCCAACATTGGTTATAATTTGCCTCATAATAAAAACTTAATTAATTAATTAAACTGCATAGGGGGTCGCGTCCCTGGGTTCTTAATTCTAGATTACAGGGGGGCCGGTGCTGATGGTTTTGGTCCAAACTAGAGTCTTTTGCGGTGCCACCCCTTGGCAACTAGGGGTTTGGTCGCTGTACACTGTGCTCATCCGGACGTGGCCTGAGACGAGATACGCGCGGCTACTATCAGGGTGTCGGCACGCCGGGAGGTCTTGTTGGACTTGTTTTACCATTGTCGAAATGTCTTGTGCACCGGGATTCCAAGTCTGATCGGATTGTCCCTAAAATAAGGGGTAATACTTTTACTTCTGCTGATCGTGAGAGATTGTGATGGGCTAAGTTAGGACACCCTTGCAGGGTTATGATCTTTCGAAAGCCGTGCCCTCGGTTATGTGGCAGATTGGAATTTGTTAATGTACGGTTGTAGAAAACTTGACAGAGGATCCAAAATAAAACACACGAACGCGTGAGTAACCGTGACCGTCTCTTTTCACTTTGAGAAGAGAACACAGTGGGGTTATGTTTGACTCGTAGGTAGTTCAGGATCTTTAGCGATCATTACTAGATTGTGACAGTTTGGGTAGATGCTCATCTTATTCTTGTACTCGTTAGTTAGCCACCATACATATGCTTAGTTGCTGCTGCAACCTCACCACTATCCTTTCCATACCCAATAAAGCTTTGCTAGTCTTGTTACCCATGGTTATGGGATTGCTGAGTCCTCGTGGCTCACAGATACAACAACAACAGTTGCAGGTGCAGGTTTCCCATGACTTGACATGAGAGCGGTGTTCCCTGTTGTTGGAGTTCTTTCTTTATCTTCTTCATCAGTCTTGGGCTAGGATCATGGTCGGCAGCCTGGGATAGCAGGATGGATGTCGTTGTGCTTTTCATGTTTGCATCCGTAGTCGAATGTCTTGTATTTATCTTGTTGTATTCAAGTGGGTGTTGTATTAATTGTTGTATCCCCATGTATGTATGTATGGTACGATGTAATGATATCCATCTTGCTAAGCGCGTGAAATGCGGTTGTGCCCCAGTCACAAATTTTATCTAGTGATCGAGATAGAATCGCATATGGGCGTGACAGAGAGATAGAGAGAGAGATAGAGGGAGGAGAGAGGGAGAGAGAGACACCTTAGGATTAACCATATTCAAACACGTTTTGTTTTGTTTTGTGTGAACACCGAGGCCATCGCCGGCGAGTGTGAGAAGTAGGTTAAGCAGCAACACAAATATGATGCCTCACAAAAATAAAAGAAATGGACCTATTACGGTCTTGGGTGATTGTTGTTGGGTTAAGAGCGTGTGTTATATTGTCTCCCCCATTGCAACCCACGGGCTCTTTTTCTAGTGTATACAAAAAAGTACATACCATTTAAGGAGGCCTTTCTTTTAAGGTAGCACTTGCATCAAATTTTTTTCTACGGGATGCATCAATTTGTTTGTGTGTGTGGGTTCACAAAAAAGACTATTTCCATGCCACTTAGACACATGTCTATTTTAAAGTAGTCATATATGGTAGTAAAACAAACAATACTCCCTATGTTTCTAAATATAAGTCTTTTTAGAGATCTCAATACGGACTACATGCGGATGTAGATAGAGATATCTTAGAGTGTAGATTGACTCATTTCGCTTCGTATGTAGTCCATATTCAAATCTTTAAAAGGACTTATATTTAGGAACGAAGGGAGTATAATGGATGAACTACAAGAACTATACAGAACACTTTTGCATCAGATTGTAGTAAAACCAAATGATTATAGAAGATTTGCTATTACGCCCAACTAATAAAAGGAAAAGGAGAGGTTCTCGGTAAAGGACAAGAATTCATGACTTTGTTCTTAGTAACACCAATCGAACCAGAAGGAAGTAACTTTATCCTATGATCATATATATCTCAAAATCAAAACCAAAAGGAAGTATGGTGGCGTTCCTGGTGTTCCTACGAACTGGTAACTTATATTGCTCCCAGCACGTACCTTCTGAAATGTCTCCCTCTTGATAAAGATCATGATGATATTTAGATGTTCACCAAAAGGATGTAACTTAATTGGTTCTGACCCATGAGCACATATATATCTAAAAACCAAAACCAAAAGGAAGTAACTTCATGATTTTTGACCTATGAGCACATACATATATCAATAGCAGCTGAAAAGAAGTTACTCTCTAAAGATTCTTAACATATGTATCCCAGCCAAACATCTTTGCTTCAAGCAAATCTTTTAGTCCTTTAGTAGCCTTCACAATTTCTTCAGTTTTTTACTTCAAAACCTACCTGGTGCAGGCAAGCATAAACTACCAAGTTACTGCAAGCAAGAAGGGAAGATAGTAGTATTCTAGCTAAATATTAGTAAAAGTGAAGTACCAGGTGTGTCAAAGCTAAATTAACATACATTGAAGACTGAATGCGGCAAATCTTCAATCACACCAAACTGGTGGTATTATTTCCTTATAAAAAAGGAATATCCAAGGATGTGCTTCACAAACCTTCCTTTCGTAGCCGCAGTTTGGTGCATATAGACAAATAAAAGAGGTCACTGTCATAGTAAAAATGTACACCAACCATAAGAAAATATCGTGTTTCATGCCTTACGAATTGCGCTCTTTGTGAAGGTAACAATGTTCGGTATTGCTAAAAACCACAAAATTTGGAAGTGAGGTTATCAAGCACACTGAATCGAGTTTACGTGACTGAAAATAATAAACAAAATAAGGGAATAAGTGTTTTGAAACGTTGAATTTTGGAGTTGCAACTTTTGGAGCTGCACAAAAGATGCAGTTGAAGAGGAGAGCGCTAAATGAAAAAATTTAAGCTAGCAAACCTAACCTTGTATATATCCCAAATTGACAGTAGCACCTACATACTAAGGCAACAAAATTTCCAAAAAATCCCCACAGAATGAACAAAACTGATGAAGGTTGCGTGCTTCTCGAGTTTCTTTGCTTTCACTCCTTTTAACGCAACGCGCCCTGTTAATTGCTCGTCACGTAAGTGAATTTACGAATAGGCAGCCGAGGTGCCCAACAAGTGAACTATTTCCTCCTGATGGTCTGACGGGCGAGCCGGATCTTCTCTGAGACATCCCTGAAACAAGTCATACCTGAGAGCTATTCTAGTGTTTCTGGAGAGCAAGGGAGGAAATGAACTTGCACTAACCTCTTCCTCTCAGCCTTGTGCCTTTGCAGAGCCAAAATAGCCCTTCCCAATCTGCTCCAACACCTCATGTTGATCCGTCTTCCCTAATCTGATTTAGCCCAAACAGAGAAACATTCAAGCAACAAACATATTTGATAATATTTCAACGGTACACACCAAAGACGGATTCAAATTTGGTTTGGACAAAATTCATGGGAATAAATGTCTAGGTAAAGATTTTGATGTAGCACACTAGAACAAATGGGCAAGTGTTGACAACGAACACATACACATACACATAATTATAAATTATAGCATCAAAATGCAAAAACTAACGTGGCACACCAGAACAAACGGGCAGGTGTTGACAATGAACACATACACATAATCATAAACTATAGCATTGAAATGCAAAAAAAAGGTTCTATTTGGCCTTTCCTCTTCTCCACCTTGCTCAGGATTGATGTGACCCTACAGCTGACGCTTTATTACAAAGGAGGCAGACGAGAGTGAGGGCAAGGGGAGGGAGCATAGCTCATTGCTCATGATGCTTTGGCCGGCGAGCCCCCCTCAAGCCACCTCGCCCGCATCCACCGCTCCACCAACCCCTAATACTTCCTCCTGCCGACGGACTCCCCATGGATTTCTTCCCCCGCTTCGGCCCGGCCATCCCCATGGGGCCTAAGGAGGGATCGAAAAGAGGTTTGAGAGTCACGGTGGCCGTGCGGATCTGGGATGGAAAGAGAGAGGGAAGAGGGAAGGGTGCAGTGATCATGGGAAAAGGGGGCTAGGGTTCGTGGCTTCCTGCTATGGCGGATGAGGAGGGGGAGAGAGAGATCGAGGAGGGAGGCATGGGTGGAGTGTGCGGGCGAGGTGATAGGGCGGCGACTGAGGGAGAGAGAGATCGAGGAGGGAGGGAGGACTGCGACGTGCGGGAGAGGGGATTGGGCGGTGACTGAGGAGGGAGAGATAGAGAGAGAGGAGGGAGGGAGGAGTGCGGCGTGCGGGCAAGGGGACTGGGCGAGCAACTTGAGGGCATGACCTACCCACGCTTCTGTATATGGCATGACGTCCATGTGGCGCACAAGGAAAGGGTGCTCGGGCACCCAAAAATGCCCAACCCAGCCAATCGTGGGCGATGTTGAGCCCACACATCATTGGCCTTGAGAAATTTCCGTGAGGTGAAAACCACCACGAAGATCAAACGAACCAGAATAGAGAGATGAATGTTTTGACCCGAATCTGACGCCCGAAAATAATGGAAATCGGGGGAGGCTCGTGGAGGAGGGTCGCCCAGCCATCTTATATGTTAGAATACTCTATGTGCTTCACTTATATCTTCTGATCTAGGCAATTTTGCTCTAGTGCTTCACTTATATCTTTTTAGAGTACGGTCGTGGTTTTATTTTGCAGAAATTGTTAAACTCTCTTGATTCACTTATATTACTTCAAGAGTTCTTTAGAACAGCATGGTAATTTGCTTGGTTATGAAATTAGTCCTAATATGATAGACATCAAAAGGAGATATAATAAAAACCTTCATATAGAGAGCATTAAAAATTATGTGCAGTTTGACTCCTTGGAATTGTTTTGAGATGTTAAGATGGTAATATCAGATTCATGCTAAAGGTAGTTGGTGAGCTGAAAGAAATAATTGTGTTAAGGTTTGTGATTCCCGAATAATGAATGTATGGCCTATGTAACCAAATTGGCGCACACTGTATTTTGAGTGTTTCATCTTTGTGGGAAGGTCAGGTCCGCGCGATGGTTAACTCCTACCAACCTCCCCCCTAGGGGCATGCGTCGTAGTGTTTTTCTTTGATGGCTAAGTAGATTTTTTACTGTAAGTATGTGAGTTCTTCATTACTAATGTGAGTCCATGGATTATACGCACTCACACCCTTACATCGTCCTAGCCACTCTAGTGTTGTGCAACTTTCGCCGGTTCATATTCCCTCCTTATACCTTCTTCAAAACAACCACCATGCCTACCTTTTATGGCATTTCCATAGCCATTCCGATATATATTGCCATGTAAGTCCACAGTTACGTTTATTATGACACGCTTCATCATTGTCATATTGCTTTGCATGATCACGTAGTTCACATAGTATTTGTGGCAAGGCCACCTTTCATATTTTTCGTACATGTCACTCTTGGTCATTGCATGGAGGCATTCATATAGAGTCATATCTTTGTTCTAGTATTGAGTTGTAATATCGAGTTGTAAGTAAATAAAAGTGTGATGATCATCATTATTAGAACAATTTCCCATGTGAGGTTATCAAAAATAAAAGAACCCAATGAAGCCCAAATAAAATAAAATAGGCCAAAGAAGCCGACCAAAAAAAGAGGTCAAAGAACCCAAAATAAAAAAAGAGAAGAAGAGAGAAGGGTAAATGTTACTATCATTTTCCATATGTGTGCTTCATCATATCACCATGTTCTTCATGATAGAGAGTCTCCTATGTTGTCACTTCAGTTATCACTAGTGGGAATTTTCCATTATAGCACTTGGCTTGTATATTCCAATGATGGGCTTCCCCAAATGCCCTAGGTCTTCATGAGCAAGTAGTTGATGCACACCCACTAGTTGTCTTTTTGAGCTTTCATACACTTATAGCTCTAGTGGATTCGTTACATGGAAATCCCTAATAACTGACATTGATATAAACTGATGGACATCTCCATAGTCTGTTGATTTTCCTAGTTACTGAGAGACTTTCTCCCACATTTTATCTATTACCACCTCCAGTCCACCCAGAGTGCTATGTCCATGGCACGTGCTCATGTATTGCATGAAGAGTTGAAAGGTTTAAAAGAGTAGAGCATGAAAGCAATTGCTTGACTGACTCCGGGTTTGGCATGATGGGTGCTTTGTGATAAGAAAAGGGAGCATGAGGACTATATGATTTTTAGGGATAGCATTCTTTAGCCATGTTATTTTTGAAGCTTTATAGATTGCTTTTGGTATGATTAAAGTATGATTGTTTTGATATTTAGAAATTTTCTTTTTGAGTCTTATTGATCTGAACATTCAGGCCACAATAAACAATATTGCATTGATAAATATGTTCGGTAGCATTCCACATCAAAAATTCAGTTTTTATCATTTACCTCCTCGAGGACGAGCAGGAATTAAGCTTGGGGATGCTTGTTACGTCTCCAATGTATCTATAATTTTTGATTGTTCCATGCTATTATATAATCTATCTTGGATGTTTTATATGCATTTATATGCTATTTTATATGCTTTTTGGGACTAACTTATTAACCTAGTGGCCAGTGCCAGTTCCTTTTTTTCCTTGTTTTTGAGTTTCGCAAATAAGCAATATCAAATGGAGTCCAACCAGAACAAACCTTTTTGGAGATTTTTCTTGGACCACAAGCCATCATATGGACTTGGAGTACAACCAGGGGATCCACGAGGTGGCCAGATGGGTGGGGCGCCCCCATGGGGGCTAGGGCGCGCCCCCCTACCTTGTGGGCCCATCATGCCTCCCCCGACCGACTTCTTCTGCCTATAAATACCAATATATTCCAGAAACATCAGAACATCCATCGAAACCACTTTTCCACCACCGTAACCTTCTGTTCTCGCGAGATCCCATCTGGAGGCATGTTCCAGTACTCTACCAGTGGGGGAATTAACCACGGAGGGCATCTACATCAACCCTATTGCCTTCCAATGACGTGTGAGTAGTTTACCGCAGACCTACGGGTCCATCGCTAGTAGCTAGATGGCTTCTTCTCTCTCGTTGTTCTTCAATACCATGTTCTCCTCGTTGTTCTTAGAGATCTATCCAATTTAATCTTCTTTTGCGGTTTGTTTGTCAAGATCTGATGAATTGTGGTTTTATGATCAGATTATCTATGAATAATATTTTAGTTTCTACTAAATTCTTTTATGCATGATCTTGTGTCTTAGTAATTCTGTTCGAACTATCGGTTTTGTTTGGCCAACTAGATTGATAATGCTTTCAATGGGAGAAGTGCTTTGCTTTGGGTTCATTCTTGCGGTACTCAATCCCAGTGGCAGTAGGGGACATGACACTTATTGTATTGTTGCCATCGAGGATAAAAAGATGGGGTATTCATCATATTGCTTGAGTTAATTCCTCTACATCATGTCATCTTGCTTAAGGTGTTACTCTGTTCTTATGAACTTAATACTCCAGATGCAGGTAGGAGTCGGTCGATGTTTGGAGTAATAGTAGTAGATGCAGGTAGGAGTCAGTCTACTTGTCTTGGACGTGATGCCTATATTCATGATCATTACCATAGATGTCATTATAATTATGCGCTTTTCTATCAATTGCTTGACAATAATTTGTTCACCCACCGTAAAATTGCTATTATGAGAGAAGCCTCTAGTGAATCCTATGGCCCCTGGGTCTCTTTACATCTTATAAGTTTCAGATCTTCTATTTTGCAATCTTTTACTTTTCAATCTATAAACCAAAAACCAAAAAAATATTTACTTTATTTATTTATCTATCTCTATCGGATGTCACTTCTGCGAATAACCTAGAAGGGATTGACAACCCCTTTATAGCGTTGAGTGCAAGTTTTTGATTGTTTGTGCAGGTATTTGGCGACTTGGGTGTAATCTCCTACTGGATTGATACATTGGTTCTCGATAAACCGAGGGAAATACTTACTTCACTTTGCTGCATCACCCTTTCCTCTTCAAGTGAAACACCGACGTTACCTTGGGAAAGCAGCGAGGAAGCACTGATTTGCCATTGTGGTAACCTCTTGAGCTCTAAAATGAGGACCTTGTCGAATGTAGAAAGGATTCAGACCATTCTACTTTCAAACACGTGTAGTTGCCCTCGCCCCTAGGCCACCTTGCCGGGTAATAGCATTGCGTCTCCACTACGGTCCACCCCACCAATCCACCAAAGCAGGAGTAGGGTTTTATGACTCACGGTAGCCTGAACCTGGGTAAAAACTCGTGTGTTTTCCCACGACAGATACCTCTCCATCACACGGCGTGACAAATCCCAACCTCGATTCATGCCAACTCAAGAGACACCTTCGGAGTTACCTGTAGAGCATCTTTATGATTACCAAGTTATGTTGTGACGTTTGATAGCACAAAGGTATTGCTACGGTATCCGGGATTTTCATGATCTCTCATGGTCGAAGGAATATGTATTTGAGATTAAGAAATAAGTAGGAATAAACTGAACGATCAAATGCTATGCTAATGGATGGGTCTTGTAGATGTGATCCCGTTAACAAGTGACACCACATGTATATAGTTAGGAAACCTTAAGCAATTTATTATTGCCACTAGGGCGTATTTCCAACAACATGCTCTAATAATGAATAATATGGTCATCATCACACTTCTACTTACTTGCAATTCAATATTACAACTCGATACCTTGAACAAACTATGACTCTATATGAATGCATCTGGCAGTGTACCGGGATGTACAATAATATAGCATAGCAAAGATATAAAAACGGACAAGCCATGGAAACATCATGCTAGCTATCTTACAATCATGAAAAGCAATATGACAATGAATGCTCAAGTCATTAAAACAGAAGCATTTGAAGTTGCAAGGCAATATATCTCAGAATGGCTATGGAAATGCCATAATAGGTAGGTATATATGGTGGATGCTTTTAGGACGATATAATAAGGCTTATGTGTGATGGAGCATATCATATCACAGGGTTTGGATGCACCGGCGAAGTTTGCACTGACTCTCGAGGTGAGAAAGGGTAAATCACGGTACCGTAGAGGATAGAAAATTGTGGAAAGGTAAGAGTGCGTACAATCCATGGACTCACATTAGTCATAAAGAACTCATATACTTATTGCAAAAATTTATTAGCCCTCGAAGCAAAGTACTACTATGCATGCCCCTAGGAGGGAGGTTGGTAGGATTTAACCATCGCGCGCCCCCGACGTTCACACAAAGGTAGACAATCAAGGATAAATTGTGCTACAACTTTCGGGCATAACTGGAGACTATACGTGCATGCTTCGGGAATCACAAACCTTCACATCAATATTCCTACTAAGAACAATTATTCGCTAGTAACTCCGAGATGTTATCATCTCTATGTCGCAAAAGTATTGGAAGGAATCAAACATATCATATTTAGTGATCCATAAGTTTTATGTAGGATTTTCTAACTAACCATGTGAATGACCAATTCTCGTTAACTCTCTAAATAGATATAAGTGAAGCAAGAGAGTTTAATTCTTTCAAAAAAATATCGTGCTCTGACAAATATAAGTGAAGCTTAAGAGCATTCTACAAATAATGATTTTATAAATATAGAGAAACAGACAATCCAAACTTCAAACGATATAAGTGAAGCACATGAATCATTCTATAAAGTCGTACTAAAAAGATTTAAATGAAGTGAAATTAGAATTCTATAAATCAACCAAGGACTATCTCATACCAGCATGGTGCATAAAATAAAAGTGAAAATCAAACACAAAGGACGCTCCAAGAATTTGCACGTATCATGTGAACAAAACGAAAAGAAAAACATGCTCACACTTGTTGAAGAAAGATAGGTTGCCTTCCAGGTCATCCCGATGCTTAGACGCTTGAGTCTCCATGGATATTTACTTGGGGTGCCTTGGGAATCCCCAAGGTTGAACTCTTGCCTCTCCTCCTTCTCCTCTTATTGAGACCTCCTCGATCATTGAACACTTCACCCACACAAAATTTAACGGAAAACTCGTGCGATCCGTTAGTATAATAATGCAAATTACTGCTTTAAGTGATGTTGCAAACCCATTCATATTTTTTCACATTATAGCTGCTGTATTATAACTTCTGAATGGTATATATTGCTAACAAAATCGATAGTTTCATCCAAACGAGCAAAACAATGCATCAAAAACAGAATCTGTCAAAAATAGGACAATATGTAGTAATCTTAACATTAACCATACTTCTGTAAATCTAAAAATTCTGAAACATTAGGATGAAATAAACAATTTGCATGGAATTACCGTGTAAAAATTTCAGAAACTTTTGACATTTCAGTAAAACATTAGATTCACGCACTACATCGAAAGATTCTATTTTTTGCACCGCACATAGGAACAAGCAATGTAATCATGTTAAAGGACAATCTTGGCACATTATTTTTATAACACAACGTATTTGTACAAGGAGATAATTATTTTGTGAAAACTTTCTGTAACTAAGATTCACAAAGTTTCCATGGGCATGAAGAACGTTCATGGCTATCTCCCACTTTAACAATGCTCGTCTCTCTCACATTCACTTTTCTTTTTGAAAAGATTTAGGTTCCCCTCTATATTTTTTAAAAACTTTATAAAAGCACACAACAGAATAAAATGACTCTCTAAAACTTCCAGGTTGTCTCCCTAGATGCGCTTTCTTTAAAGCCATTAAGTTAGGCATAAAGTTCTTAAGTAATGGATCCACTCGGATCCCAAGGTATATCAAAGCCAATTTTAATTAGCAATGATTTGTAATTTAGTATTGAGCACAAAGAATTATATATCATGCAGTGACGAAGTCTAACTCTCTTCCTATGCATCGACATGTCGTAAAAGAACAATTCAAGCACATCAAGTAAAGGCCATTGCATAGTATAAGCGGGTTCTTGCAATTTTATCGTGTTGGAAACATAGAGAGGCAGATATTTAGTTCCTCTCTCATAATAATTGCAAATAGGAGCAGAAAGCATATGCATATTATATTCATGAAAATCATCATGTGTAATGGTAAAACGCAACCCATCAATACTATCCATAATAAGAGCAAACATCTCTGATATAGTGTTGGTGGGAGAATTCTAAAAGATAATAGGACTATCATGTGTGGGTGCAGTCGCAACAATTTCTTTCTTAACAAAAGGAACTATAGAAAGTTCATCTTCATAAGGATAATTGATATTGGCACCTTGTCCACAAGCATAGCAAGCATCATTTTCATCAAAAAGGGACATTTCAAATGAATCCACGGGATCATAATAATCATCATGTCATTCATCCTTCGGTAAGCATGATGGGAAATTGAACAATGTATGAGTTGAAGAGTTACTCTAATTAGAAGGTGGGAACGGATAGCTAATACACTCTTCATCCTTTTGTTCTTCGCTCTCCTTATCATCTTTTTCACCCAATGAGCTCACAGTTTCATCAAATTCTTCTTCCATAGATTCCTGCAAAGTATTAGTCTCTTCTTGGACAGCGCAGACTTTCTCAATAAATACATCAATTTTGGAATTGTAATTATAATTCTCATAGAAATACTTAAGTATAGAAAAAATAGGTTTATAAACGTCATCATCATAATCTTCATAGTTTTCAAAAAGAGATTCATTTTCATAAGCACCCTTAAAAGAAAAAAATTATTCTATTCGTTCCACGTCATAGTAATCATATCTACCATTATCATAATAAGCCAAGGTTTCATTATCATTAGATTCACATGAAAAGGGAAGGTGTTGAACCTTTATCAAAGATCAACAAGTATAATCATACCTCGAGCATAGATTCCAAGCACACCATTGCAACATTTCAATTTAATCCCATAGTACTTTTCCTTTTGAGTCAAGCGATAATCCTTAAACTATTCGCATTGAACCCACGTGTCCCCCATTATCAACTTGAATGGCGTTTTCTAAGGATTATCAAAGTAGTGTTTAATATTTTTTACATAACAAGCATCGAGGGTTTTATGAGGTTCCCCATCTCCATGAGTAAGTACAACTAAGTTTTCGTTATTTCATGTTCCATATCCGTAACTAAAGATAGAGAATAACTTAGAATAGAAAATAGAAACTACATAGTGAAAAAGCAAACAAGCACACACGTGAATATTCACCCCCACACTATTGCTCCCCAAGTACAAAAAAGACACATCCGTTACATTTTGGCCCGGACAATTTTTTTATGTCATGCTTATGACACTTCTATGATGATAATTCTGAATAAACCCCATACCGTCATAGATGTGGTGGGCTCCTACTTCTATGACAAAAAATGATGACAGAAAATGGGCTTTTCGTCCTGTGCGGGCCGGAGACGCACCTGCATGACATTCTTTGGGCCGACCATGACGAAAAAAATCATGGTAGAAGCGAGGGCGAGGAAATTTTTGCGGAGTTCCCAGTTACGGTGGGTGGTCAGGACGAAGCGATGCGCGGAGGTTTGCGTGTGTCTCTCGTATACGTACGCATGTGTGTGTGATGCTTTAGAACCCCAGCACTAGCTATGTTACTAAACCCGAGGGACCGATCCCACGGTTCTTAACTGGACCTGAGCGGTTCCTTCGCTACTGCTGCTAATTGAACCCGAGCGAGCGATCGATCGCAGCTCCTACTACTGCTTACTGATGCTGGTAAAAACTGCTACGTCTTGATGAATAGTGAACATGGGGGTTGGTCGAATGAGTCTAGATGTGGTTGGGGTTGGATGCAACAGTTCTCGGTGGGGGTTGGATTATCAGGACCCCGTGGTAGTAGGCGGTTGCTGCTGGATCAACAGGACCCTGAGAGGAGGCGCCACAACCGAGTTGGTTGGGGGTGGATGAACAGGACCACGTGGAGGGCTAGTTGACCAGTAGCCGATGGAGGGCTGGATGAACGGTAGCTGGTGGAGGTAGGAGGAAGACGCGGTGGATGTACAATGCAGGTGGAGGTTGGAGGAAATCGATGGTGGGTGAATAGTAGCCCGTGGATTCCTGTTTTGCGCTACACCACACCCCTCCCGATGAACATGACCCCCGTATTGACCGTAGAGCTCCAATAGAAGACCGTTTCCTCTGTTTTGTGGTACGCCGGACCGATGTCGATGAAAAGGATCCCATTTCGACCGTAGCTGATCGAGCTGAAGGCCGTTTCCTCCATTTTGCAGTACGCTAGACCCTTCCTGATGAATAGGACCCCATTTTGACCGCACACTTTTGAGCAGAAGGTCATTTCCCTCCATTTTGCGGTATGCCACACCCCATTTCGGCTGTTCTATCCAAGCCGGTTGGCTCCCGATGAACACAATGCCTACCGTTACCTCCCGATAAACACGACGTTGTTTCTATGTTCCGACCCTGCCGGTTGGCTGCCGATAAACACGATGTTGTTGCTGCTGTCACCATATGTACGGGACTTCATGGTCGTACGTATGCACGCGTATGCACTCGAGACCCCTCTCATATGTACGTACGTGCTGCTCCTTACTAGGCCATGATTCATCGCTGCAGAGAGACCGATCGACCGCTATGTACGTACACGTTCACGACCAGGCAGATAACACAATGTACGTTTCCCTAGGGTGGGTCCTAGCTATCAGGGAGGACAAGGAGGCACTTCCTTGCATGCGCAGTTATAGCTGGCGGGTCCCAACTGTCAGGGGGCAGAATCCTTTTTTTCTAGTAATAAGGCGGCACTTTCTTGTGCGAAAATTTTGCTTGTGGGTCCCAGGTTTCTGGGGTAGGAATAAGGAGGCACTTCTTTCCATGCAAAGATATAGGTGGTGGGTCCCAGCTTTCAGGTGGAGGGATAATTTTATTTTCACGTAATAAGGAGGTGGTTGCATGCGTGTGTCCATGGACATGGTGCGTCCCCACTATCAACCTATCTGTGTACAGTCCTCTTCCGATGACTCTCGTTTGTTGATCGCGTTGACCACGCCGCACCGAGAGAACCAAGGCAGTGGACGATGGTGAGACCTAGTAAGGGAATGACATGGAGAAGGGAAATACTACGAAGTTGTTTCCCACACGGATGGGAGTATGAGGGTTTAATGATTCATCTAGTATCGTCGGAGAATAATAGGAGGTGTTGGTGAGTACAGTAATGACCAGATCAGTGATGGGAGTGAGTTGGGGCGGTGAGGCTTGTGCGATAGCACAACCGGCCAATGGAGGCAGGAGCAGGCGGTACGGGTGGAGTTGGTTTGGGCGGCTGGAGCAAGAAAACCAGAGGTTGAAGAAGCAGCTTGGCCCTTGGATTAACATCAAACAATCACTTTAGCTAGAATCATTTATTATTGACTAAGTTGACAAGGCCCTGCGTATGTCTCAACTTAGTATGCCCACAAGTCAGCCTCGAAATAAGGTGGGTGAGGGAGTCCTGGACTAAGAGGTCCTCGGGAATCCGGCCTATTCTCAATGGGTCGGACTGGTGGGCTGTGAAGACATGAAGGCCGAAGACTGCACCCGTGTTCGGATTGGACTCTCCTTGGCGTGAAGGCAAGCTTGGCGACCAACTATGAAGATTCCTTCTTATGTAACCGACTCTATGTAACCCTAGATCTCCCCGGTGTCTATATAAACTGGAGGGTGTAGTCCGTAATGGACACATACATACACATTACCATAGTCATACAGGCTAGGCTTCTAGGGTTTAGCCATTACGATCTCATGGCAGATCAACTCTTGTAATACTCCTATTCATCAAGATCAATCAAGTAGGAAGTATGGTATTACCTCCATAGAGAGGGCCCGGACCTGGGTAAACATCGTGTCCCCAGTCTCCTGCAACCATCAACCTTAGACGCACAGTTCGAGACCCCCTACCCGAGATCCACCGGTTTTGATGCCGACATTGGTGATTTCATGAGAGTTCCACTGTGCTGGCGATGAAAGGTTCAATGGCCCCTTCAATCATCGATAGTGACGCTGTCCAGGGAGAAACCTTCCTCCCCGAACAGATCTTTGTATTAGGCGGCTTCGTACTACGGGCCAACTCGCATGGCCATCTGGAGTAGATCGAGAGCTACTCCCCTAGCCATCATGTTAGATTTGGGATCTTGAACTACGTCGCGGACATCCGTGGGACTTGATCTTCGATGGATTTGAAACCGCGGCGATCGCTCCCCCTCGCTTCGATGAACATGACTTAAATCTGTCATCGGACCTGTCGGGGGAAAACTGTCCACCACGAGCACCTATGGGACCGGAGCCCCTTGTTCGTGCGGTAAGGGAGCGGAGGGAGCACAAAGAGCAGATCGTAGAGCACACGCGGGCAGTTTACCCATATTCGGGCCGCGATGGACGCGTAAAACCCTACTCTTGCTTAGATTGTATTGAATGTTGGAGCTCGGGAGCTTGAAGAACTAGCCACACCGAGTGAATGAGCGATCTAGGTTCCGAACCCCTTCTACGTTGTGCATGGGCCTCCTTTTATAGCTCAAGGGGTCACCGACAGGTGTCAACGTAGGAGAAAGGGGTAAAAACGTAATTGTGGTGGTAGTTGTAACAGTGCGGGAACAGTGGACGAACAGTGGTCATCACCTACTTTGATAGTGGGGGACAAGAGCATTA
Source organism: Secale cereale (assembly GCA_902687465.1). Taxonomy (NCBI): domain Eukaryota; kingdom Viridiplantae; phylum Streptophyta; class Magnoliopsida; order Poales; family Poaceae; genus Secale; species Secale cereale. The sequence continues at coordinate 338,735,854 of LR738711.1, read as the reverse complement.
AATGCCCATCGTCGTCGACCCCAAAAGCGCCCGCCCTTGCGTCTCCGTTCGCCACGGCGATAGCTTCTTCACCGTGGAGTGCCACCGTGTCCCCCAGGCTGCACAGCCATCCGCCACGCGTCCCTGGAAGGGCCCCAGGGCGACGCGTGGGTCGATGAGCTGGAGCGCGGGCACACAGTGTGAGTTCCCCCGGCAAGCACCTTGCCGGGGTCCTGATCTTGTCGGGCCGGGAAGCTTGTCGCTCCCCGGGTCTTGCCGGGGCGCATGATGCGCCGAGGCGTGTCTTTTAAGATGCAGTCTTCTGGTCTTCCTGGCAAGCTCCTCTTGCCAGGGCCTTGTGTTAAATGAGGTAATCTTGAGCCAGGGACGGCCTTCCCGGCAAGCTCCACTTGCTGGGGCCTTGATCTTCTGTCTTGTATACTTTGTTTTTGAATGGCTTAATAAGGACCAGAGAGGTTTCCGGCAAGCACGTGGTAGACCCTGCCGCGGGAAGCTGCTACTGCCCGTGCACAAGTTGGGGTACTAAGGTACCCCTATCTTAGTACACCGACAGGACCACATCAAGGAGATGGATCATGTTGCTTCAATGGCCTTAAATCTGGTGCAGATTGTGCCATCCTAGGCCACAGAGTCCGTGACGTTGGAGCCGCACACGGACTCGACACCTTGCAATATTCGCATCAACGGGACTCCGGACTCGTCTCCGGCTATAAGTTCCGAACCACATACGCCTGCGGACACCGAGCTGGATCGGTTATTGATTTTCGAATTCGGCGCCGCAGACATCTTCCAACACTCGCCCCTGGGGGACGTGCTAAATTCATTAAAAAACCTGTCCTTGGCGGGGAACTCGCAGCCGAACTATATCCGGTTCGAACTAGGGGCTAACGATGGAGAATTTCACTTCCCACCCGCCACCCACTTCATAGCCACCGTCGTGGACTTAACAGACATGCCAGACTATGGCTCCGAAGACATCAACGGTATAGATGACGATGCCAACAAGGAGCAAGGCGAAGACCCGCCATTCATGGGACGTAGGACGGCCACCTCTTGGTACGACATGTGCATGATTGATACACCTAAAAAAGCTAGCGACCATGACAAAGAAGATCCAGTCAAGAATAGAGCTCCCGAGACACAGTCTAAATACCGACGCCCTAAACGCTGCTCTAAGTCACATTGCAACAACGCTGGGACCAGCACTTCGGACGACGCCGAAGACAATGAAGACCCTGTTGGAGCAAGATCCGAGCAGGAGCAACAAGAAAACACGCAAGCCATCCCAGATGAGTAGGTCGTGCCCAGCAACAATTTGGAGGACGAAAAGTACATTCCGCTCTACAAAGATGAGGTAAGCCTCGGCGCTAAAGACTTCATCGTGCCCGAAGAACCCCTCGAGCAGGAGTGCTTCAAGCGCAAACTGATAGCCACTGCAAGGAGCCTGAAAAAGAAGCACCAGTAGCTTCAAGCTGACCAAGACCTACTCAACGATAGATGGACCAAAGTCCTGACCGCCGAAGAATACCAAAAGCATAGATTGCTACCTCAGTTCGATGAAGAAGCGTTGGAGCCCGCACCATCACCACACAATGCGGCAAGTCATCGACAATACCGTCTGGACAAAGAGGCAATTCAAGCCGAACACCAGACCACCCCACCTCGCCGTACAGGTAGGAATAATTCAGCTCACGGTTGTACAAACGACCTTCGACGGGACTAGGACAATAGAGCAGGACACGCAAGATCGATCTACGGATCGCGAGGGCATGCCTCGACATGCGATGATGGCTACCTATTAGGATGTAACAAACCCAGCCACGCCCGAGCCAAAAACCGCAAATGGACTCCTTTGGAGTTACATCGTAGCGGGGCCCTACACAGAGGCACCGCACACCCTCTTTGCTTCACGGATGAAGTAATGGACCATGAATTCCCCGAAGGATTCAAACCCGTCAATATTGAAATATATGACGGAACGACCAACCCCGTGGTATGGATAGAAGATTTGAGCCTCCACATCCATATGGCCAGTGGAGACGACCTCCACGCCATTAAATATCTCCCACTAAAGCTAAAAGGGCTAGCTCGGCACTGGTTGAACAGCCTGCTTGAAAATTCCATAGGCAGCTGGGTAGACTTGGAAGAAGCTTTCCTAGAAAACTTCCAAGGAACATATGTTCGGCCACTGGATGCCGATGACCTAAGTCACATTGTCCAGTAGCCCGGAGAGTCAGCCAGGAAGCAGAAGCAGAAGCAGAAGCCCTTGCAGCCTTCAGGAATAGTGTCTGGGACAAATGGCTTGCACGCCACCTCAGTCAAGAAGGACTTAAATCCATGACAACCCTTACTGCTTTAATGACCCGCTTTTGTGCAGGACAAGATAGCTGGCTCGTTCGTATAAGCAACAACGCCAGCGACCCAGGCATTTCAGAAATCCGAGACGGCAACGGCAAGCGACAACGAAGTAAACACAGCAGTCGCAATGATAATGAAAGATCACGCGACACAGCGGTCAACGCCGGATTCAGCAATCCTAAACCCGGTCAACGGAAGAAGCCACTTAAGGCGAACCAAGACGAACCATCCAACCTAGACATGATATTGAAACCAGCTAATCATACTAACAGAAACTGCTGGTGTCTTTAAGCACGCCAGCAAGCTCAACGCTGAACACAAGGGGAGGAGGCCGCCAGTCGATAGGGGCGACGGAGAGGTTCACCAACGAAGTACCGGGAGTCAGAAAAAATTTCCACCCGAGGATCGACTACTCCTGGAGGGAAAATAGCAGTCTGCCTTCCGCCGCCCACCTCGTACACCTGCAAAATTTGTACCGCGCATACATCACTACGCACTCAAAATACCATGGGCATTAGCGGAAACACACTATGGACAAGCTTGCAAGCACTCCCGTAACACTTTTATCTATTTTCTTTTTATATCTTCCTTCACTCTCTCTTAAAAACAGGTGACGAAGAGGACAAACTTCTAAAACCGACTCTATCGGAGTTCGGATCCATACACTCACCTGAGAGGCTACTTCCATCAAGGATTCCCCTCGTCGAGGACAGGCGGCGCAGACGTGCGACACGAGGTCCAAAGTAACTTTTGTTGACCGCAATCTTTATTTCGAGCCTGTACTATGCCTCTTCCTCCGCCTACAACCCCGAACATGTCAACAAAAGCCGGGGTTGTGGTCTTTATATATATAAAGTAATCATTAGCGTAACGGTCAGGTCCTCGAAAAAAGGATCCGAATTAATCACCCGTGTTGTTTCGCCAATGAATATGGCTCCTACGGTTGTTTCACAGATCTACCTTGGCATAACCTGTCAGGGGCTTGGTACGGGAACAAATGAGTTGCCAGCAAAAGCCCAAACAACTCTAAAGCGTACTTCGGCATCGCAAGTTTGGCCTTATATGCATCAGCTTCGAATCATTATCTTTGGTCAATAGTTGGGTTGCCCGGCTCCTGTGCTTGCTACCCTACGTTCCGCTCTATCCGCTAGGGTAGTAAAGGGAGAACTACTAGGATTGCGCTTCCGGTTCATCTGGTCAAGTACCTTAGTAGAGAAAGCCGAAAACTGACTGTCTTGATGCGGCGAGAGCTGGTCAACCAGTTGACTACTTATTGCAATCTTTAGCAATTTTTCATGTCACACGAGGGATCTTTTTCAGATCAAATATGTAAGGCATCATATTGTAATACGCCGTATACATACCAGGGGCTATGTCGTAGCCCCACAATAAAACTCCTATGGCTAAGTGAAAGTGTTAACGCCCTATAGTCCGATTGCCTGGTTCGCTGCATTATCACCTCCTTTATGGACCAAGACGTTGGATAAAGAGTGTTTAAATTCTTTTCCGAACACCCACGTACATTCTACGAGGGGGCTGAAGCCGACGACTGGAAAACTTTCAGATTATATTAAAACAGCCGCACAGGAGGAATTCAAGCTTTCAAGCAAAAGATAAAAATAGATTAACTATGAAATTGTCTTTAAAATTCTCATACATCTCACTCGAACATTACATCTTTGGAGAATTTAACCTCTATTAAGCGGGCAGCCTCTCGAACGTTTCAAAATAATGCTCCAGCCTAGGACGGTCCTTGCCCTCGGGTGGACTCTTCGCCGCAACATCGATGGCCTTCATCTTCCCCCAGCATGTCTTGACTCGAGTGAAAGCCATCCGTGGATCCTCAATGAATGTCAAACTCTTCACAGCGTCGATACGCGGCACCGCGTCAACAAGCCTTTGCACCAAACTGAAGTAGCTATTCGGAACAGGCTCGGTCGGCCACAACCGAACTATGACGTTCTTCATGGCAGCGCTGGATATCCTATGAAGTTCGGCCCATTGGGACATCTATGCATTCAGCAACAGAGGGTGCTTTGATGCGCCAAACTATGACCAGAAAGGCTTCTCCATTGCGTATCCCTCTCGCGCTTGATAATACTACGCCGCTGTGACACCCCGAGACCGATGCGCCAGGTTTCAACCAGTTATTCTTCGTCATTGCCATGTCATCTGCTTGCGTGTTGCATCTTTGCCATGTCATCGTGTGTGTTGCATCATCATGTTTTCAAAACTCGCATCCGTCTGAGTCCGCTCGTCCTCTCTGTTGTCCGTTCTGATCCCAGACACACTTGCACGCGCCCGCGGCGCCTCCGAATATTTATGTTATGAGTGGCCAGAAAATGTTCTCGAAATGTGTTGAAACTTGGCATGTGGTCTTATTATAGTGTAGACAGGCCGCCTGCCAAATTTCATTGCATTCGGAGCTCGTTTGATTGCCCAACGGATATATATAGCGGCACTAGTTGCCGGTTAATTTGTCGGACGTTTTCAGTGTCCGAAAACCCCCGCGGGCCTCTCTCCTCTCCTCTCATCTCTGCCCAAGGTCTTCTACACAGCCCACTAGGCCCAGCCTACTTCCCCCTCCGCTCCAGTGCCGTTGGATCGTGATCCGATGGCTCCTAAACGGCCTCAAAACCCCCCAAACCGTAGCCGTTTCCCTATATAAACACCCCCATGTCCATTTTTGGGCATTCCTAGCCCCTCCACCTACCTCCAGCCTCTCTCCCTCAATTTCCTTGCGCAGCCAACCCCTCCTCCTCCAAATTCGGCACCTCCACCTCAAAAGCGCCACATGGCAGCCTACCATTGGCCGAACCGCCGCCCCCAGCCACTCCCAGCACGCCATGTGGCATCCCACACCCTCCCAGCATCTCTCCAGCCGCGGAGCCCGCGGGGCCCGACCGCGGCCCACCCAGGACCCCGATCTGGGCCGAGGCCCGAGTCGCTCGCCCGAGCGTCGTTCCTCCCGGAGCTCCCCGCGCAGGCCGCGCGCCGCCCCGCTCCTACACCTCTGCCGCCGCGCAGTGCCGCCCGTCGCCGGCCCCTCCTCACCTCCTCCGCCGCCCTGCCGACCGTCGGATTCTGCGCTGTGCCGAGCTCTCCCTCCGTCCGTGCTCCCGATCTGCGCAGCCTCTGACCCCGCCTCTGCCGCACATTGAAGCTCCGCCCGTCGCCGGTGACCTTCGTCGTCACCGTTCCTCACCGGAAACGGGACCGTCCTTCCGGATCCGCTGGGATCTCGTCCGGCACGCCCGCTGGTGTTCATCCCCGGCCTCCCCTTGCTCCGCCGTCGGCCTCTGCCACCGTCTGGCGCCGTCGGCCTCGTCCGGGCAAACGCCTGCTCGAGCGCATGGGCCGAGCGCCGCCGCCCCGCGCGTGGGCCAACCGGGCCACGAGGCCCACTCTCCTCCCCTGCCAACGTGAACCGACACCCTCAGGCCTGCCCGTCGGCCTCTGCAGCCGCAGCACCGACCTGGGCCAGGCCCATCTGGTGAGGACCCCAACCCAGTTCGCCTCCTCTGTTGGACGCTCAGGTGTGATATAACTATCCAGCGCCCACTTTTTCTGTTTGCGATTTTCACTAAGTCCCTGAAAATGCTTATTATATGTGCATGTTTGCATAGTGATTACTTTTTGTGTGGTGATCCAATTGAGTGTATGTGTAATGCCCCGGATGTAATACTTTCCCTTTTGGGCAATATATATATCTTTGGCTTCATCAGTTCCATTCTGGGTTCTTCGTCTTTTCGGGTTTTCGTCCTTTTGTCATGTGCGTGTGTGCTTTCATCCATGTCATGTTGTCATGTGCATCGCATTGCATTTGTGTTGTCGTTTGCATCCGGTCCCACTCGTTCCTTTCCGTTGTCCGTTTTGAGTTCCGGAGCTCTCTCACGTGTCCGAGGCATCCCCGAGACCTACTTTAGTGTTTGGCCGTGTAACGTTTCCGGTTTGGCGTGAGACTTGTTGTGCGATGTTGTTTTGTTGTGTGTAACCCGCCTGTCAAGTCTCGTCGCGTCTGGAGTTCGTTTGCTACTCCAACAGTTATTCTCGTGGGCTGAAAGTACCTCCTCTTTGAGGCCCAAGACATCCCTCCAACAGCCCACCAACCCAACTCAAACCCCTCCCTTCATCTAGGCCATCCAATTGTGATCTCGTGGCCGAAAACCTCCCCTCATTTGGACAACCCTAGCTCCTTGTGCCTATATAAACGTCCACCCACCTCAAATTTCGCGTCTGAAACCCTAATGCTTCCACTGTTGCCGCGCCGTGTTTCCACCGTTGACGCGCGGTGCTTCCACCGTTGAGACGTCGTGCTTCCGACCTCGTCGCCGCCATGTTTCCGACGTGCCGCGTCCGTGCTTCCGACGTGCCGCGTCCGTGCTTCCGACGTGTCGCGCCAGTGCTTCCGACTTCGTCTTCAACCTCCCAGCGCCGCCGCCGTTCTTCTCCGCCGGAGCTCACCACCGCCGCCGGCCTTCTCCACCTTCCCCGCCGTCGGCCTCAGCTCCTCGCCACGTCGCCTCGCCAGGCCGCAAGGCCGCCGTTCGCCGCCCCGCCGGAGTCTCCTCGCCGGAGGAGCTCGCCGGTGCCGCCAGGCCGCCGTTCGCCGCCCCAGGCCCTCTCCATCCCGCCGGCGCGCCGGCCTCGCTGCACCCCTCCCGCCGTCGAAGGCCACCGCTCGAGGGAGCGCCGCCGGGATCGATCGGGAGGGATCCCCGTGGCCCCGATCCAGATCTCCCTGGGAGTCAACCCTAGCGGGCCGGTAGCCCATTAGCTCGATCCGCCCGATCCGGCCTGCTCCGCCCGACCCGCAAGGCCCGTCGGCCCGATCCGCTCCGCGAACCGCCCGGTAGCCCGATCCGGTTGACCGCGTTGACTGAGGTTGTCTCTCGTTTTTTTACTAAGTCTGTAGATTCTTTTGATGTCTGATGCTGTTTTGTATTGTGGATAACTTTTGCTGTGATTGTCCGATTTGAGCAAATGATATGTCAAAATGATCGTGTTGACATGTACTATGATTTATTCCATTGTGCCATGCATGTTTGAGGTCATCTAGATGTCTTAATCTTCATGAGAAGAGTGCTACTTGTTATAAACTGCTGCTATTAGTTGTTTTCATGCCATGTTTGCAATGTGATAACTTGTTGCATGTTTATCCAAATGAAGCAAATGATATGTCCACATGTTCATCATGTCAAGCTCTACATGTTGGTTGCTTTAGCTTACATGATAGATTTCATCTTGCCATGTTTATCTCCTTTGTAAAAGAGCATGTGCCTGTTATGTTGTTAAACTTGTTACGAGATGCCTAGTTGAGGAGCTCGTTGCTATTGATGTGGTTGTCCCCTTGATGTGTACTTTGCTGTGGTGCTAACCACTTGCCATGTCTTGCATTGAGGTGACTTAAACTTGCTCACAAACATGCCATGATATTACTGCTGTTTTAATACTTAGTGAAATTTCACTAAGTCTGGAATCTGTAATTTCCATATGCCATGTTTGCTTGTTGTTCTAGGCAAATCCATGATAGTTTTGGGGTGACTCTTGATGATTCCTTGTTATATATGTTGTTGGCTATCCATTCATGCTCTCACATGCTCATTTGGGTGGCTGTAGCATATTTAACTCTTGCTCCCAAGTTGCTATAAATTACTGCTGTCAGGATTTTGTTGTCAAGTTCAAAATGTCATAGCTTGTTGCTATTGATCCATGCCTCCTTTGGAGATGCTCCAATGGAATTGTTTGCTGTAGGAGATGTCTACTTTGTGTCCATGATCCTTGCCATGATGTTTGAGTGCTGTAGACTATTTATCTTTTGCTCCGAAGTTGCTATGTGGCTGTTAGTTTCAACTTTTGCATGTTTACTGTTTCGGGTGTATCTTTTAGCCCGTTGCTCCGTTTTGAGCAAGTCCTATATGTAACTTGTGTGTTTTTGCATGTAGATTCATAATATCCTATTGTTGACATGATTTGAAGTATTTTGCTTGTTGCATATTGTCATGCTCCTTGTGCTGTAACTCTGTGCTTCCTATGTTGACTTTCTGTGCTTCCTAAGTGCATCTGTAGTGCTTCCATAGTGCATCAGCCATGCATCCAGTAGTTTTGTGCATTGCCTCTTGTTGATTCCGTGCCTTGTGTGTTTGTGTTGAGTAGAGCCGGAAGCCGAGACCGAGTACGAGAACGAGGTTACTACCGAGGTTGAGAACGAGGAGCCCACTTACGATCCTATTGACGACTCTTCAGGCAAGATGACCTGACCCCGCTAACATTACTATCTTTGCCTATTGCTAGAAGTCTCGCTCTATAGCTTTTGCCCCGATGCCCATGTTTTCCTGCCAGCCTCCTATTGTAACCATGAACCTGTTTAACCACCCTACCTATGCAAAGCTTTGATTGGCTAAGTAAGCTTCGCTCAGCCCCTCTTATATCATTGCTAGTTGCAGGAGAAGTTTGAATATTCTTTCTTCTTGTTGAATCTTGTTGGGATATCACACTATATTAATTATTAAATGAAATCATCTATATATTGGTAATGGGTGGAAGGCTAAGCCTTTTGCTTGGTGATTTGTTCCACTCATGCCGCCCTAGGAACCGTATAAACCGGTGTTATGTTCCTTGATTATGCGTTCCTCACACGGTTGGGGTTATGGGACCCCCTCGATAAACCGCTAAGTGCTAAGTCTTTTCCAGCAAGTCCCAACATTGGTAATATTTGCCTAATAACTAAAAAATTGCATAGGGAGTAATTAACCCTCTTCTTAATAAACAACCCCGGGCCAGTGCTCCACAAGAGTGTTGGTCCGAACTGGGGGTCCTGCAGGGCCACCTCGAGGAAACTCAAGGTCTGGTAAAAACCTGTAGCATCGCCCATCCGGTCGTGGCCTGAGACTAGATACGCGCGGCTATTTTCAGGGTGTCGGCACGCCAGGAGGATTTGCTGGATTAGCCTTACCTTACTCGGAGTATCTTGAGCACGGGATTCGGAGAATACTCGGGCCTTCCCACCTTGGAGTTGCAACTCCGCGGATCGTGGGCTTGTCATGGGCCAAGTTGGAACACCCCTGCAGGGTTATGAACTTTCGAAAGCCGTTCCCGCGGTTATGTGGCAGATGGGAATTTGTTAATATCCGGTTGTAGAAAACTTGACACCATGTTCAGAATACACTACCAGTGTGAGTACCGTGACGGTCATTTTCCGAAAGGGGTTCGGGAAGTGAACACGGTGGGGTTATGTTTGGCTTACTTAGTTAGGATCACTTTGTGATCATCTCTCGTCCGAGGCACTTCTCTTCTCGCTCTCTTTTACGTAAGTTAGTGCTAGTTCTGCTGCAACCTCTTGTTCTTTCTTCAGCCTTGTTCCATACCCAAGGCTTGGATAGTTGTGTTACCCAGGAACAGGATTGCTGAGTCCTCTGTGGCTCACAGACTCTACACCACACCAGATGCAGGTACCCAGGCGATCTATTCAAGTGACGGCACCGAGCTGTACTGGGAGTACGACCAGGACCGTAGCCGTTACTATGTGCACTATCTGGACGATCAGTAAAGGTTTCTACTAGGGGCGATTCAGACCTGTGGTTTAATGTTATGTTTGGTATCTTTCATTTGGATCGTTACCCTTAGACGGGTTGTGATGTTTATTTGAATGATGTTTGGATATGTAATGAATTGTGTGACGTGGCGAGTGTAAGCCAACTATCTTTTGCGCTTTCACCCCTATTTTTTACATGAGATGTGCAAAGGTACCAAACTTGCGATCATTCCAGAATGGGCTTATATCTTTAAGTCGTGCCTCGACACGTAGGAGATATAGTCCCATCTTGGGCATTACAAGTTGGTTTCAGAGCCTTCTCCGACCTAGAAGCCCCCACTGTTTGATCTAATCGTTGACGGTTGAGTCTAGGCACACACTAAAAATGTTTTGAGTCCTATATTTATATCGGAGAGTAGGATTTCTTTTGCTCCTCATCTCTTTCCACTCTGGTGAGGACTCCTGACGATTACTCTTGCCTCTTCTACTTTCAAAATTGCAACAAATTTGTTTTCTAGGAATCTCGCGAGTATTGTTTGGATTGTTTTGATGTCTTTGTGACGAGAATATTGTTCTCGATGCCTCCTGACATTAGGGGTTGTGGCAGTGTCCCGGGGACTTGAGCTTTGTGGTATTGTCGTCACAAACATATCGCGACAGTTCTAGAATACTTAAGACGGCCGACATCGAAAACTCTCCTATGCGGTTAGTGGCAAGATAACCCCGACATCACCTAGTACTGGGGAGGTAGTTAGGGAGTATTGCCATAGCTTGTATAGTTGATGCGTTTCGAAGGTCCGAGGTAGACGGTTTCCGAGAACAACTGGTTATGTGTTGAAGGATGGATACAGCTGGATGTAGGATTAGAGTTGAGTGCGCGATGCTTCCCCTGTATCCCCAACACCTGATTACATAACTGGAAACTTTCGGAAATTTATAGGTGGGTTCATCTAGTAGCTCGTAGGCATTCTTCCAACGAATGCAGGTTACAGAGTTGGGGTTCTACATTGAGTGAAGTGGTTTTATGGCCGATGTTCCGATCGGGAGTCGCATCTTAAAGGGTCCTTGGCTATGCTGATACGGGGATTGCAAAACCCTTTCGTAACACGTTCCATAAGCGTTCAGCACAAAAATGTCGAACGAAGCTCCTATCTTGTATTTGTTCTATCTGCACCTTGTTGTTTTCTTATTTACCTTTTGTCTCCAAGTAGCTTCTCGTGAAGACTGTTGTTATCATTAAACTGAGAATTTCATTCATTCCTCTTGTTCGAATGATTCTTGTGAAGACTATGTTGCATTTCTATCCGTTGTTTCAGCTTATATCTTCTTTCAATCAAATTGCTGATTGGTGGTCATCTCTTTCAGGATGGCTCCGAAACGGGTTCCCAACGCTAACCTAGAGGGTGAAGAGGTTCCTGAACGTCCTCCTTCCCCTCCTCCTCCGTCTGAGGCCTGGAGAGCAATTATGCAGACTACTAATCAGAACACCCAAATGCTTATGCAGATGATGCAGCAGATGCAAGCAAATCAAGCAAATCAGGGTGCTCCAGGGAACCAAGGCAATTTCTTCAACCAACAGCACCATGCTACGCTCAACCAGTTCTTGGCTAATCAACCAAAGGCATTCAGTTACTGTGTCGACCCTCTCGATGCTGAAGATTGGATCACTGATATCAAGAAGCATTTTGAGTGCAGCAACGTAAGGCCTGAGGACTATGTGAAGTTTGCAGCCTTCCAACTAAAGGACCAGGCAGCTGACTGGTGGCAGCAGTACAAAGACTCCAGAGAAGGGCGTGTGATCTCTTGGGATGATTTCTGCAAGGACTTTCGCTCTCACCACATTCCAACAAGTGTCATCGAGGGTATGCGTGAGCAATTCCGCAACCTGAAGCAAGGCTCTATGACTGTCTACCAGTATAATGTCAAGTTCCAGAACCTTGCCCGCTATGCTAAGCAAGACATCCCAGATGCCAAGAGCAAGATCTATCAGTTCCGTGGTGGTCTGAAGGATGAACTTCAACTTGCTCTCACCTTGTTCGAGCCTGATGAGTTTGACAAATTCTATAACATGGCGCTTAAGCAAGAGGCAGCCCAGCTCAAGATGGAAGCTTCCAAAAAGAGGATTAGAGACGCTGTTCACTCCTCCTCATCTTCTCAAGTGGTCGCGAAGCAACAGAAGTTTTTGCTTCCACCTGCTCCAGTGATTCGAGCTCCCGACAACAACAACAAGAACTCTGGTGGCCGTGGTTTCTCCCATCCACCCAACCCAAGCAACCAGTCAAAGCATCAGTCTCAAGGTTCCAAGTCAAGTGCTCCTCATTACCGTCCTCTCTCAGAAGTGGTCTACAACAAGTGCACTCAGAAGGGTCATTATGCTAACAAGTGCCCCAACCCAAGGCGCCTTCCGCCTCCTCCACCTGTCAGCACAGCTATTGTCAAGCATAATCCAAAGGCTGCAAGAGTGAATCTGATGAATGCAGCGCAAGCGGAGAATTCTTCTGATGTCATATTGGGTAACCTTCCGGTTAACTATTTTCCTGCTAAAGTATTGTTTGATTCGGGTGCTTCATGTTCCTTCATGTCATATGCATTTGCATCCAAGCACGATGTTGTCACTAAAAATTTGCCAAGGGAGTTATAAGTTATTTCTTCGGGGAGACGAATGGATTCCAGTGTGTATGCTCCGGATGTATCAATTCGCATGGGTGATTATCGCTTTCTGGCCTCTCCGGTGGTTCTTGGCAATTCCGACATTGACCTCATCCTCGGGATGGATTGGCTTTCTCAGCATGATGCTCACATTGATTGTGCAAATAAGGAAGTCAACATTACTCATTCCGATGAAGACGTGATTATCTTCGCCTCTTGGGACAACACAATCAGGCTTTTCTTTCTCAATGACAAGGGCGAGATTAATGCCGTCTCTCAAATTCCGGTGGTTAACGAATACGAAGACATCTTTCCTAAAGAACTTCCAGGCATGCCTCCAAACCGTCAAGTGGAATTCGTCATTGAACTCGAGCCTGGTACTGAGCCAGCATGTCGGCGTCCGTACAAGCTATCTCCTGGAGAGTTGAAGGAGTTGAAGAAATAGCTTGACGAACAAGAGCGTTTGGGTCTGATCAGGCCTAGTACGTCCCCTTGGGGCTGTGGTGTCTTATTTGTCAAGAAGAAGGATGGCACGGAGAGCCTCTGCGTCGATTACCGGCCATTGAACAAGAAGACAATAAATAACAAGTATCCGCTCCCCAACATCAATGAACTGTTCGAGCAGCTCAAAGGAGCTAAAGTGTTCTCAAAGCTCGATCTCCGAATGGGCTATCACCAAATTCGCATTCACGAAGAAGATATCCACAAGACTGCGTTCAGAACGAGCTACGGCTCATATGAGTATACAGTCATGTCTTTTGGTCTCGCAAATGCTCCACCTACCTTCTCGAGAATGTTGCACTACATTTTCAACCCCTACACCGGCGAGTTTGTGCTTTTGTATCTGGATGACATTTTGGTATTTTCCAAGAATGAAGAAGATCACGAAAAGCACCTCCGTCTGGTTCTCGACAGACTCCGTGAACATAAGTTCTATGCCAAGTTCTCCAAGTGCGAATTCTGGCTCGATAAGGTCTTATATCTGGGCCATATCATCTCCGCTGACGGTATTGCTGTGAACCCCGAGAAAGTTGAAGCCATTGTCAACTGGGAACCTCCTCAGAACGTCAAGCAACTCCGAAGCCTTCTTGGTCTTGCTAGCTATTGCAGAAGGTTCGTTGAGAACTTCTCCAAGATTGCCAAGCCTCTTTCCAACTTGCTGCAGAAGAATGTCAAGTACAACTGGTCTCCCGATTGTGATGTGGCTTTCAAAACTCTCAAAGAAAAGCTCATCTCTGCTCCAGTTCTTACTCCTCCAGATGAGTCCAAGCCCTACGAAGTATTCTGTGATGCTTCTCTTCAAGGACTTGGTGGTGTGCTAATGCAGGCCAAGAAAATTGTGGCATACACTTCTCGTCAACTGAAGCCAAGTGAGAAGAACTACCCCACACATGATCTTGAACTAGCGGCTGTGGTACATGCTTTGATTACGTGGAGACACCTTCTGTTGGGCAGAAAAGTCGACATCTTCTCTGATCACAAGAGCTTGAAGTACATCTTCACCCAGCCGAATCTGAACCTCCGCCAGACTCGTTGGGTCGAAATGATCCAAGAGTATGATCCGAGCATCGAATACACACTTGGCAAGGCGAATGTGATTGCAGATGCTTTGAGCAGAAAGACATATTGCAACAGTCTCCTTATCAAGCCGTTCCAGCCTGAGCTTTGTGAAGCATTCAGGAAGCTCAACCTCCAAGTTGTTCCGCAAGGTTTTCTTGCAAATCTTCAAGTTGCTCCTACCTTGGAAGATCCGATCCGTGAGGCCCAACTCAGTGATGCTATGGTGCAGAAAGTGAAACATGGTATTGCAAAGGGTACTCCCAAATACAAGTGCTATCGCGTTGATGAGAGAGATATCTTGTTCTTTGAGGACAGACTTGTGGTTCCCAAAGGTGATCTCAGGAAGCTCATAATGAATGAAGCACATGATTCCCTCCTTTCCATTCATCCCGGTAGTTCCAAGATGTACCAAGACCTCAAGCAATCTTACTGGTGGACTCGTATGAAAAGGGAGATTGCCCAATGCGTGAATGAATGTGATGTCCGCAGAAGAGTGAAGGCAGAGCATCAACGTCCAGCCGGTCTTCTCCAACCTCTTCCTATTCCCGAGTGGAAATTCGACCACATTGAAATGGATTTCGTCACTGGCTTTCCTAAGTCCAAGAGAGGGAATTATTCTATCTTTGTGGTGATTGACAAGCTTACCAAAGTCGCTCACTTCCTTCCAGTCAAAGAATCCATCAATGCAGCTCAACTTGCAGAGTTGTACACTTCTAGAATTGTGTCCTTACATGGCATTCCTCAAGTTATCTCCTCAGACCGTGGAAGTTTGTTCACTTCCAAGTTCTGGGACTCCTTTCAGTCTGCCATGGGCACTAAGATCCGTTTCAGCACTGCTTTTCACCCTCAGACTAGTGGTCAAGTCGAGAGAGTGAATCAGATTCTAGAAGACATGCTCAGAGCCTTTGTCATATCTTTTGGCATGAAATGGGAAGATTGACTTCCATTTGCCTAGTTCTCTTACAACAACAGCTTCCAAGCAAGTGCCGGCAAAGCTCCGTTTGAAATCCTCTATGGCAGAAAGTGCCGTACGCCTCTCAACTGGTCCGAGACTGGTGAACGTCAACTTCTTCGCAATGACTTGATCTCAGAAGCCGAAGAAATGTGCAAAGTCATACGTGAGAATCTCAAGGCCGCTCAGTCGCGTTAGAAGAGATACTATGACGGCAAGCACCGTGATTTGGCTTTCAACATTGGGGATCATGTCTATCTCCGTGTTTCTCCTATGAAAGGTACCCAAAGATTCGGTATCAAAGGAAAGCTTGCTCCTAGATACGTCGGGCCTTTCAAGATCCTTGGCAAAAGAGGCGACCTAGCCTATCAACTTGATCTCCCTTCCAACTTCGCCAATGTTCATGATGTGTTTCATGTGTCTCAACTCCGCAAGTGCTTCAAGACACCTAAACGCACCATTTCGTTTGAGGAGATTGATCTTCAACAAGACTTGTCTTACCGAGAGCATCCCGTTTCTATTCTCTAAGAAATCGAGCGCAAGACCCGCAACAAGTCCATCAAATTCTTGAAAGTCAAGTGGTCACACCATACCGATTGAGAAGCTACGTGGGAACGAGAAGATCACCTTCGTTCCGAGTACCCTTCCTTCTTCCATTCCTAGATCTCGGGACGAGATCTTTTCGTAGTAGAGGAGAGTTTCTAATGCCCCGGATGTAATACTTTCCCTTTTGGGCAATATATATATCTTTGGCTTCATCAGTTCCATTCCAGGTTCTTCGTCTTTTCGGGTTTTCGTCCTTTTGTCGTGTGCGTGTGTGCATTGATCCATGTCATGTTGTCATGTGCATCGCATTGCATTTGTGTAGTCGTATCCGGTCCAACTCGTTCCTTTCCGTTGTCCGTTTCGAGTTCCGGAGCTCTCTCACGTGTCCGAGGCATCCCCGAGACCTACTTTAGTGTTTGGCCGTGTAACGTTTCCGGTTTTGTGTGAGACTTGTCGTGCGATGTTGTTTTGTTGTGTGTAACCCGCCTGTCAAACCTCGTCGCGTTTGGAGTTCATTTTCTACTCCAACAGTTATTCTCGTGGGCTGAAAGTACCTCCTCTTTGAGGCCCAAGACACCCCTCCAACAGCCCACCAACCCAACTCAAACCCCTCCCTTCATCTATACCATCCAATTGTGATCTCGTGGCCGAAAACCTCCCCTCATTTGGACAACCCTATCTCCTTGTGCCTATATAAACGTCCACCCACCTCAAATTTCGCGTCTGAAACCCAAATGTTTCCACTGTTGCCGCGCCGTGTTTCCACCGTTGACGCGCGGTGCTTCCACCGTTGAGACGTCGTGCTTCCGACCTCGTCGCCGCCGTGTTTCCGACGTGCCGCGTCCGTGCTTCCGACGTGTCGCGCCAGTGCTTCCGACTTCATCTTCAACCTCCGAGCGCCGCCGCCGTTATTCTCCACCTTCCCCGCCGTCTACCTCAGCTCCTCGCGACCTCGCCTCGCCAGGCCGCAAGGCCGCCGTTCGCCGCCCCGCCGGAGTCTCCTCGTCGGAGGAGCTCGCCGGTGCCGCCCCCGCCGCCGGGTCCGCCACCGCCGCCCCGGGCCCTCTCCATCCCGCCGGCGCGCCGGCCTCGCTGCGCCCCTCCCGCCATTTGAAGGCCACCGCTCGACGGAGCTCCGCCGGGATCGATTGGGAGGGATCCCCGAGGCCCCGATCCAGATCTCCCTGGGGAGTCAACCCTAGCGGGTCGGTAGCCCGTTAGCCCGATCCGCCCGATCCGGCCTCCTCCGCCCGACCCGCAAGGCCCGTCGGCTCGATCCGCTCCGCGAACCGCCCGGTAGCCCGATCCGGTTGACCGCGTAGACTGAGGCTGTCTCTCGTTTTTTTACTAAATCTGTAGATTTTTTTATGTCTGATGCTGTTTTGTATTTTGGATAACTTTTGTTGTGATTGTCCGATTTGAGCAAATGATATGTCAAAATGATCGTGTTGACATGTACTATGATTTATTCCATTGTGCCATGCTTGTTTGAGGTCATCTAAATGTCTTAATATTCATGAGAAGAGTGCTACTTGTTATAAACTGCTGCTATTAGTTGTTTTCATGCCATGTTTGCAATGTGATAACTTGTTGCATGTTTATCCAAATGAAGCAAATGATATGTCCACATGTTCATCATGTCATGCTCTACATGTTGGCTGCTTTAGCTTACATGATAGATTTCATCTTGCCATGTTTATCTCCTTTGCAAAAGAGCATGTGCCTGTTATGTTGTTAAACTTGTTACGAGATGCCTAGTTGAGGAGCTCGTTGCTATTGATGTGGTTGTCCCCTTGATGCATGCTTATATGTTTTGGACTCCCCATCATGTGTACTTTGCTGTGGTGCTAACCACTTGTCATGTCTTGCATTGAGGTGACTTAAACTTGCTCACAAACATGCCATGATATAACTGTTGTTTTAACACTTGTCTGGAATCTGTAATTTCCAGATGCCATGTGTGCTTGTTGTTCTAGGCAAATCCATGATAGTTTTGGGGTGACTCTTGATGATTCCATGTTATATATGTTGTTGGCTATCCATTCATGCTCTCACATGCTCATTTGGGTGGCTGTAGCATATTTAACTCTTGCTCCCAAGTTGCTATAAATTACTGTTGTCAGGATTTTGTTGTCAAGTTCAAAATGTCATAGCTTGTTTCTATTGATCCATGCCTCCTTTGGAGATACTCTAATGGAATTGTTTGCTGTAGGAGATGTCTACTTTATGTCCATGCTCCTTGCCATGATGTTTGAGTGTTGTAGACTATTTATCTCTTGCTCCGAAGTTGCTATGTGGCTGTTAGTTTCAGCTTTTGCATGTTTATTGTTTCGGGTGTATCTTTTAGCCCGTTGCTCTGTTTTGAGCAAGTCCTATATGTAACTTGTGTGTTTTTGAATGTAGATTCATAATATCCTATTGTTGACATGATTTGAAGTATTTTGCTTGTTGCATATTGTCATGCTCTTTGTGCTATAACTCTGTGCTTCCTATGTTGACTTTCTGTGCTTCCTAAGTGCATCTGTAGTGCTTCCATAGTGCATCAGCCATGCATCCAGTAGTTTTATGCATTGCCTCTTGTTGATTTTGTGCCTTGTGTGTTTGTGTTGAGTAGAGCCGGAAGCCGAGACCGAGTACGAGAACGAGGTTACTACCGAGATTGAGAACGAGGAGCCCACTTACGATCCCATCGACGACTCTTCAGGCAAGATGACCTGACCCCGATAACATTACTATCTTTGCCTATTGCTAGAAGTCTCGCTCTATAGCTTTTGCCCCGATGCCCATGTTTTCCTGTCAGCCTTCTATTGTAACCATGAACCTGTTTAACCACTCTATGTCGGGGGAAACTGTCCGCCACAAACACCTATGGGACCGGAGCCCCTTGTCTGTGCGGTACGAGGGCGGAGGGAGCACAAAGAGCAGATCGAAGCAAGCACGCGGGCAGTTTTACCCAGGTTCGGGCCGCGGTGGACGCGTAAAACCCTACTCCTGCTTGGTTGTGTATTGAGTTTGAGCGCTCGGGAGCTTGAAGAAGCAGCTACACCAAGCGCGAGAGTGATCTAGGTTCCGAACCCCCTCCACGTTGTGCATGGGCCTCCTTTTATAGTGCAAGGGGTCACCGACAGGTGTCAACGTAGGAGAAAGGGGTAAAAAAAGTAAAAGAGGTGGTAGTTGTAACAGTGCGGGAACAGTGGAGCTACAGTACAGAACAGTGGTCTATACCTACTCTAACAGTGGGGGACAAGGGCATTTAATGCCCGTCGCCGTCGACCCCAAAAGCTCCCGCCTTAGCGTCTCCTTCCGCCACGGCGACGGATCTATCACCGTGGAGTGCCACCGTGTACCCCAGGCTACACAGCCATCCGCCACGCGTCCCTGGATAGGCCCCAGGGCGACGCGTGGGCCGATGAGCTGGAGCGCAGGCACACAGCGCAGCCTTCCCGGCAAGCACCTTGCCAGGGCCTCGAT
The DNA here is from genome assembly GCA_902687465.1 of Secale cereale. NCBI lineage: Eukaryota > Viridiplantae > Streptophyta > Magnoliopsida > Poales > Poaceae > Secale > Secale cereale. The sequence continues at coordinate 338,716,784 of LR738711.1, read as the reverse complement.
CTTGCCGGGCCCGGGAGCTTGCCGCTCCCCGGGCCCCTTGCCGGGGCGCGTATAGCGCCGAGGCGATGTCTTCTAGTCTTCCTGGCAAGCTCCTCTTGCCAGGGTCTTGTGTTAGTGGAACAGTCTTGAGCCTGTTACGGCCTTCCCGGCAAGATCCTCTTGCCGGGGTCTTGGTCTTCTTTCTTGTATACTTTGTTTTTGAATGGTTTGTCAAGGAGCAGGAAAGGTCTCCGGCGAGCACGCGGTAAACCCTGCCGCGGGAAGCTGCAACTGCCCGTGCACAAGTTGGGGTACTGGGACACCCCTACCTTAGTACACCGACAGGAGCCCCCGGGCCTGGGCCACACACGGTGCCGAGCGCTGTTGGGCCAGGCCCAAAACAGTGCACGGGCACCCGCGGCCCGCGGCGCGCCGAATCCACTTCCATATCCGCCGCATCCCACGGTAACGGCACGCGTCGATCGCGGCGCCGTGGGATGGGACGTGCCCACGATCTCTTAATGGAAAGGGGGAAATGCCCCCCACTCCCCCATAAAAGCAGAGGGAGCGGGCGCGGTTCCCCTCCTTGCGCCATCATTGCATCGTCTTCCTTGTCCAAAAGATTCTCCCTTGCATTCTGCCTCCACATCTCCGCCGCCGCCGAGCTCTTCGTCCCACCTCCTTCCGCCGCGTCCGCCATGGCCCCAAAGACCGACAAGGCGAAGGCGGAGAAGGCCAAGCGGGAGAAATCGGAGCAAGCGGCCAAGCTCATCGCGTACCGGAAGCGGCATGCCGTCTTCCCGCCGAAGCTCGGCGTGCGGGAGCTCTGGAACAAGTATTACTTGTTCTGGTCCAAGGGAACCGACGCGCATCCCCGCACGCGAGCATACCCGGCCGCCGCCAAGGACAGCTATCCCGGCGGGTACTACTTCTTTGCTGCCTTTTTCCATTGTGGTCTCTGTCCTCCTTTCTCAAACTTCTTCTGCGACGTCATGAACACATATGGCCTCCATCTGCTTGACTTCACCCCCAACGCCATTCTCACCATGGCTGTTTTCGCACACATGTGCGAAAACTTCATAGGAGTCCACCCCAATGTAGCCCTCTTTAGACACTTCTTCACTCCTAGAGCCGAGGCCGATGCCCCCCTCTCCGGAGGAATTTCTTGGATCTTTCGTCTGAATAAAAAAGGGGCGTACTTGCCGGGGGAGCTCCGCGGCAAGTGGGAGGAATGGCGAGCGGAGTGGTGCTGGATCGTAGAAGACCAGCCGCAAGCCTTCACCGCACCGCGCACAACGCCCATCGTGCGCGGCAGGGACTGGAGTGAGCTGGACTCGGACGACGTCAAGCTCAACATCGCCCTCGTCCGGATTCTTCGTCTTCGGTTGGCCAATCTGTCAGTTGCTGAGGTGGGCGCAGATTTCCTCCGCCGGCGCATCGCCCCTCTCCAAGACCGGAAGAGGCCGGCCTGGGAGTACGGCGGCCCGGCAGACATCATGAGGCTGCGCCCCAGGCTCAACTTCAACTTCACCACGCTGGAGCTGCGGGGAATGGTACGGGAACTCTTCAAGTACGACCCGACACACCCCGAGTGGTTCAGGACTCCCCGGGGAGTGGTGCCGCTCTGCAACAACGCCGTCAGGGATCGGATTCTCGCCATGATGCCCATGTGCGACTCGCACGGCGTGGACCGTACATGGCTTGCTCCGAAGCCCATCGACGTCCTCAACTTCTACGACAACCTTGAAGAGGTGGCGAAGAACAAGGAGGACCTCAAGCTGCACACGCGGGACACCACCGACCAGGAGATCGCCTACATAGCTTCTCGGGCTGAGGAGGCCGCCGCAGCCGCGGCGGCAGGAGTTTTCGGATACTCGCCGGAGGAGGCGGAGGCTGAGGACGCGTCCACCCAGGCGGAGGAGGCGGAGATCCGCAGGTTGCTGAATCTTCCACCCGACGCGCTCGCCGGGGTCCCCTCGCTGAGGCACTCCGGGATCCACGGGATCGCGGCGGAGGCCGCGGCAATGGAGGGCACCGCCGGAGGGAGCAGAGGCGCCGCGAGGGGCAGAGGCGCCAAGGGAAAGGGGGCCGTAGCGCAGGACGCTGGGCCCAGTGAGCCGGCCGGGGAAGAAGAGGAGGAGGAGGAGGCCGAGGACTCCGGCGGATCCACGTAGTTGTACGCCGACGACCTCTCCTCGTCGGAGAGCTCCCCGCCCCCGGCAAGCCCGAAGCAGTCCCCGGCAAAGCGCCTCCGCAAGGCGGCGACGGGGGAGAGGGCGCAGGCGCCCCGGCAACAGCCACCTCGCCGGGCGGCTCCCCGGGGGAGTCAAGCCGCGCCAAGGCCGTCCGGCGCACCTGCCGCAACGGAGGCGGCCCGTGCGCGGACCACGACGGAGGCGTCTCGCAGGCCGGCGGCGAGCCGGCAGGAGTCTTCTCGGAGCGGAGCAGCAGTTCCGCCCGCCCCTCGGGCGTCGGCTACCACAGGGACTGGGTCTTCGCAGCCCCCAGCCCCGGTGAACACCAAGCGCGCGAGGGAGTCTTCGTCTTCTACTCCTCGCGCCGACGCGCCCACGGTGGAGTATGATTTCTCCGCCCTGAGCGAGGACGACGAGGAGGACCAGGAGTAAGGATCTAGGACCCTACATCTTCTTGATTTCTGTCTTGAATTTTTGTTGATGTTGACTCTGTTCATTGCTCTGGTTTCAGGACCCTGGCCCATCGCGCGGCGAAGAAAGCCAAGGCGCCCGAGGTCGAGGTCGCGGAGGACTCGGCAGCTGCGGCAACAGAGGGCGTGCCGGAGCCGAGCCTGCCGGACCCGAGCGCTGCTCCGAGGAGCAGCCCCCAGCGTAGCCCGCAGCGCAGCCCCCAGCGTAAGTCTGGGGTTTTCTCTTCTCGCTTGTTGGGGTACGCCCGTGGATTTGGTTTTGTCTTCATGTCTTGACGTTTCTTGTCTTGTTCTGTGCAGAGGTCGAGCCACAGCGGGAAGAGCGCCCGGAGACCATCGTCGAGGAGCCGCAGGCCCCGCCGTCCCCGCCAAGGCAGAACTCTCCGGCAAGGGAGAGTGCTCCGCCAAGGGCGGGTACTCCGCCGAGGCAGAGTACCCCGCCAAGGGCGAGCAGCCCGGCAAGGGTGGCTACTCCGACAAGGCCGAGCTCCCCGGCGAGGGAGCCCGCCGCTGAGGACGTCCGCCAAGGTAGATTTTGTGACTTGTCTTCTTGGCTTGCCTCTTTTTTTGGATATTTGCTTGAGTCTTGAACTTCTTTTTCTTCTTCTTCTTAGATCTTCCTCCTCCTGCGCCCATGGAGACGGAGGTTATCATCCTCGAAGAGGAGGACGCGCAGGGCGGCGGCGGCGGCGCTCCTGTCGTCGAGGAGGTAGCCGAGGCCGCCGAGCCGGCCGCGCAAGAGACTGCTCCGGCTGCAGACGCAGCGGCCGGGGAGGGGGACGGTGGTCGCACCGCCGACCCGGAGGCGGCGGGAGCATCGGATGCTGCACCGGCCACCGGTCCCTCCGCCGGCGAGGAGCAGAGGTACTATCTCGAGGCCCCCAACGGCGTCTTCATCCAGATGCCGTGGGGGTCTTCATCGCGAGTTCCTGCGGAGGGCGAGGCATTCGACGGAGAAGTCCTCGCCTCCGCAGGCCTGAAGATCGTTCAGGCGCCCGGCGGGAGTGAGGGGCCCGAGGAGGAGAGGTTGCTCCACCAACTCCTGGCCCTTTACCGGGCCAGGCAGGCAAAGCTCGCCTCCCGGGAGGCTCTTGCCGCCAAGGCCGCGGCAGAAATGGAGAAGCGCGCGGCAGAGCTCAGCGCCGCCAATCAGGCTGCCCTCCGCCAGGTGGCGGAGGAGCGTGAGCGTCTCGCCGGCGAGTACCAGGAGTGGGTGCTCGAGAAAGCTGAAGCTGACGAACAGCAGCGGCTCGCCGGGGTGGAGATGTCCCGGCGAGAGGGAGAGCTCGCGCAGCGGAAGGTCGAGCTCGACTCCCACGAGGAGGACCTTGCCGCTCGCGAGGCAGCCCTTGGCGGGGAACTAAAGGAGGCGAAAGCCGCCGCGGTTGTCGCGGAAGACGCCAAGAAGGAGCTTGCCGCCAAGGTTGAGCAGTTGGAGAAGGCGATGAAGGTGAGCTCCGAGAAGGTTGCCGCGCTCATCTTGGAGCGCGAGAAGGATGCTCACACAAACTCCGAGCTTCAGGTGAGTCTCTCCCAGAGGGGCGACGAGTTGAAGGCCGCCAAGGACTCCATCGAGGACTTGGAACTGAAGGTCACCACTCTGAAGGAATCGCTCGACGCTGCCCGGGCTCAGGAGACCAAGTTGAAGGATGAGCTCCGCAAGGAGCGGACCTTGGTGGAGAACGTCAACAAGGCGTCCGAGCTTTTCCGGCAGACTATTGAATTGTGGACCGAAGACCTAGTTTCTTCTGCGTCCAATATTGACCAAGAGCTGCTGGCGTTGAAGGTCGAACATCTCATCTATTCGCCGGATCCGGATCTCCCGCACAGCGCCAGGCTCAGCCTCTTCTTCAGAGGGATCGCGCCGGCCCTTGCAAGTCTCCGGAACCGCATCCCCGCGCGGCTGGCCGAGGAGTCGCGCCTGCTCTGCGCGGGAACTCTGGAGCGGGTGCTGACGAAGATCGTGTACCGCAACCCGGGAATCAACCTCACGAACGTTCTTCGCAGCTTGCCGGCTGATGCAGACACGGAGGCCCTGAAGGAGCAGGTCGGCCACATCATCGCCAAGGTGGCAAAGCTTGGCAGGAAGGAGGGCGACCGCGTAGACGAGGGCTCCATTATCTTTATCTTTTTGTTGCTGCACATTATGTCATGAACTTATTAGTCCATTGCGACAAGTTATCCTCTGTAAGATATTTACTCTATTTTGATCAATCAGTGCAATGTTATCTTCCTTGTTTCAATCTTTGACTTTGTATGTTTTCCACCCTACGCTCCCGGGGAGCATGCCGGCAAGGGGCCTTTGCCGCGAGCGCTGAGTGCTGGACTCTGAGCAGCCTGCTGGCCAAGGTCCTCGCCGGCAAGCAACCTTGCCGCAGCTAGTCGCAACGCACTTAGCTTGCTGAGCGTACTCGGAAACGAAGCAAGGGCGCGACACTTGTCGCAGCTCACTTAAATCGTTGAGTGAACTTGAAAACAAGATAAGGGTGCGGCAAGCTACGGGTAGGTTCCTCCGCGCACAGGTTTTCCATACAAAATGTGATCGTTCAAGGAAGACAACTAAAATTTAAAATTTGAACTGGTCAAATTCTAACAACTTATCTTTCATATGCCGCTTGCTTATATTGCTTGCTTTCCGGTAAGACTCCTCTTTCTTGAACAGCACTTGGTTCCTCTTCCACCTCCTTCCCCCCCGGCAAACTTGTGCTCGAGGAACGTTCCTTCTGCTTTAAGAGGAAAGAAAAGGGAGAGGGAAACAAGCATATTGCCTTTCGGCGTGCTAATGCTTACCGTATACTTGAGTGTTGCATTAAATGCCAAATAGAACATGCAAATAGCAGAGAAAAGCATGCAAAAGGCGATCGATGCGAGAAACACAAAAACTTTACCGATGCACGGGGTCTGCGCCCGGCTTTGTACAAAGGGTTACATGCAACAGCGGCAAAGCTTGTACAAAAAGGTGGTTGCCGGAGCGGGTCACGGCAACCGCGCCTTAGGGGTGAAACTTGCGAAGATGCTCTATGTTCCAGGAGTTGCTCACCGGTAAGCCTTCTTCGGTCTCGAGGCGGACAGCGCCGGGCCTCGTAACTTGTCTCACCCGATAAGGGCCTTCCCACTTCGGCGTCAACTTGTTGGAATTCTTGGCGGACTGAACACGCCGAAGAACAAGGTCGCCTTCCTCGAGACTCCTGGCCTTGACTTTGCGGCTATGGTAGCGACGCAAAGCTTGCTGGTATCGAGCAGCTCGTACAGCAGCCTGGAGACGTCCCTCCTCAAGGAGCAATGCGTCATCTTGTCGCAGCTGCTCTTGCTCTAGCTCATCATAAGCGAGTACTCGAGGAGATCCGTATACGAGTTCCGTGGGGAGAACTGCTTCTGCTCCATAGACTAGAGCAAAGGGTGTCTGTCCGGTGGCTCGACTTGGTGTCGTTCTGATTGACCAAAGAGCCGCCAGGAGCTCCTCTATCCAATTTCTTCCGCACTTGCGCAGCCTGTCAATGGTCCTTGTCTTGAGTCCGCGCAGCACTTCAGCATTTGCCCTCTCCGCTTGACCGTTGCTCCTCGGGTGAGCAAGAGAAGCGAAACAGACCTTGGCGCCAAGGTCTTGGACGTACTGCATGAAGGTGCGACTAGTGAATTGCGTACCGTTGTCGGCGATGATCCTGTTAGGGATTCCGAAACGGCAAACAATCGACCTGAAGAACCTGACTGCTGACTGTGCTGTCACCTTCCTCACTGGCTCCACTTCTGGCCACTTTGTGAACTTGTCGATTGCAACGTACAAGTACTCAAAGCCCCCGACAGCACGAGGGAAAAGGCCGAGGATATCGAGCCCCCAGACCGAGAAGGGCCATGACAAAGGGATTGTTTGGAGAGCTTGAGCTGGCTGATGGATTTGCTTCGCATGGAACTGATACGCTTCACACTTGGTTACTAGTGCAGTTGCATCTTGGAGGGCTTCTTGCCAAAAGAACCCTTGCCGGAAAGCTTTCCCGGCAAGCGCCCTTGCGCCAATGTGGTGGCCGCATATGCCTCCGTGTATTTCCGCCAACAGCTTCTGTCCATCTTCTCTGGAGATGCACTTCAATCTGACACCGTTGAGTCTTCTTCTGTACATCTCGTTATCCACGAACTGATACATACTTGACTGCCTGGTTATCTTCTCTATCTCTTGAGGGTCGTCGGGAAGTTCTCCAGTTTGCAGAAAACAGACGATCTGCTGCGCCCATGCCGGAGCCCGAGGCTCGACGGCAAGGACTAAAGGCTCGAGGGCCGCTGCGGGAACCTCGGCTTCTACGGCAAGGACCTCTGGTTCTGCCGGAGCTGACGGTCCCCCGACAAGCTCGCCGGGGCGAGGCTTGCCGGGAACGTTTGCTTCAACTGTACAAGCCCGAGGACTTGCAGGAGCAAACTGTTCCTCAGCGTTTTGGTTGTTGATCTTGAGGACCTTGGCGGCGGTTTCAGGAAGATCCGCCGGCAAGTAGTCGCCGGAGACCAACTTTCTCTTCTTGGACTGCCCAATTGATGGTGTAACGGATGGTTGAGTCAGCTTGAGTAAGAAGGTCCCTGGTTCCACAGGTAACTTCATCGCGGCGCACTTTGAAAGGCCATCTGCAATTTCATTTTGAGCTCTCGGGACGTGCTCCATCTGCAAACCTTCAAAGTGCTCTTCAAGCTTTCTCACTTCATCGACATATGCTTCCATCAAAGGGCTCTGATAGCTCTTGTTAACTTGCCGGACCACCAACTGAGAATCGCCCCGCACAATCAGCTTTCTGATCCCAAGTTCGGCCGCAATCCTGAGGCCGGCGAGCAAGCCTTCATATTCTGCAGTGTTGTTTGTCGCTTGCTCCCTGGGAAAGTGCATCTGGATAACATATTTGAGGTGCTCTCCGGTGGGCGCGATGAGTACCACGCCAGCACCGGCGCCTTGCAGCGAGAAGGCACCGTCAAAATACATTACCCATTCACTTGTCGCTTCTTGTACGGGTGCACTTGTTTCTTGAACTTCTTCTTCTGGTGTTGGGGTCCACTCAGCTATGAATTCTGCCAAAGCTCGGCTCTGTATGGTTGATGTACTTTCAAACCTAAGTCCAAAGCTTGACAGCTCCAGTGCCCACTCGACGATCCTGCCTGTTGCTTCTGGATTGTGCAATATCCTTTTCAGCGGAAAGCGAGTGACCACTGTTATCTCATGGGCTTGGAAGTAATGGCGCAGCTTTCTCGAGGCCATGAGGAGACCGAAAAGCAATTTTTGCACACCAGAGTATCTTGATCTAGCCCCCTGGAGAAGGGAACTTACAAAATACACTGGGCGCTGCACCATCTTCTTCCGCACCTCTCCTTGTTCCTGCGCAGAGTCTTCCTTGTCGGGACCAGAGCTTGTCGGGACAGCCCCCTGCTTGTCGCTGGATTCGCTTGCCGGTGGTGCTGACTCCTCGTCGGACTCCCTCTCTGCTACTAACGCAGCACTAACCACCTGGTTGGTTGCCGCTAAGTATAGCAACAACTTTTCCTGTGGTCTAGGTGCGACAAGTATAGGAGTGGAGGACAGGTACCGTTTCAAATCCTGCAACGCCGCCTCCGCTTCCGGAGTCCACTTCATGGGACCTGCCTTCTTCAAGATTTTGAAGAAAGGTAGGGCGCGTTCTGCAGACTTTGAAATGAACCTACTGAGGGCAGCAACACACCCTGCAAGCCTTCTGACATCCTTGACGCGCTTCGGGGCCTCTATCTGCTCAATGGCTTTAATCTTATCGGGGTTGGCTTCAATCCCCCTCTGTGACACAAAGAACCCGAGAAGTTTGCCAGAGGGGACTCCAAAGACGCACTTCTCGGGGTTCAACTTGAGCTGTATTCTGTGCAGGTTCTGAAACGTTTCTTCCAAGTCTTGAATCAGGGTTTCCTTGCTCTTGCTCTTCACCACGATGTCATCCATGTAAGCTTCTACATTTCTGTGGATCTGTGGCTCAAAAGCAGTGTACACTACCCTTGCGAAGGTTGAGCCTGTATTCTTCAATCCAAATGGCATGCGGATAAAGCAGTAAGTGCCACATGGAGTGATAAATGCAGTCTTTTCTTCATCTTCCTTGGCCATGAAAATCTGATGATAGCCCGAGTATGCATCAAGAAAGCAGAGTAGCTCACATCCGGCAGTGGAGTCAACGATCTGGTCAATGCGCGGCAAAGGGAATGGATCCTTGGGACATGCTTTATTCACATCGGTGAAGTCTATACAGAGTCTCCACTTCCCGTTGGCCTTGCGCACGACGACTGGATTTGCCAACCACGTCGGATGGATCACACCTCTAACTAGACCTGCTGCTTCTAGCTTCTTGATTTCTTCGTTGATGAACTCTTGGCGCTCCACGGCTTGCTTCCTCACTTTTTGCTTGATAGGCCGCGCATGAGGACAGACAGCAAGCTTGTGCTCAATCACCTTCCTGGGAACACCGGGGATGTCAGATGGTTGCCAGGCAAACACATCGACATTCGCCCGCAGGAAGGCAACGAGCGCGCTTTCCTATTTGCTGTCAAGGGTTGCACTGATGGTGAAGGTACCACCAGTGCCATCCTCCTTGGCGGACACTTTCTTAGTTGCCGGAGGAGCAGCCATTCCTTTCTTACTCTTGCCGGTGGAGCTCGATGGAACGTCCTCGACGGCAGCGCAGCACTCCGAAGAGGTGCGGTTGCCGGAGTGGGTCCCAGAGCACTTGCCGGACTTGGTCTTCGTCTTCTTCCCCCCGGGAGCTTCAGCGGCAAGAGTATCCTTCTCGGCCGCAGCCGCTGCATCCCGGTAAATCTTGTCGGCGCAAATAAGCGCATCCTTCTTGTCGCTATGGACAGTGATGACGCTTATCGGCCCTGGCATCTTCAGCACGTTGTAGGCATAGTGGGAAGCTGCCATGAACTTGGCGAGGGCAGGACGGCCAAGTATTCCATTGTAGGGCAATGGAATATCAGCGACGTCAAAGGTGATGCGCTCAGTCCTGAAGTTGAGCTCCCCGCCAAAGGTCACCGGCAAAGTGATCTTTCCCTTGGGCTTGCTCCTTCCCGGGTTGATTCCTTGGAATGAACCGGTTTCTTCGAGCTCGCCATCTTGAATCTGGAGCTTCTTGATCACAGCAGAGGAGATCAAGTTCAGCCCGGCCCCGCCGTCAACCAACATTTTGGTGACCTTGAGGTTGCGGATGGTGGGAGAAACCAGCATCGGCAAGCACCCGACCGCCGTGGTGCGGTCAGGGTGGTCCTCAAGGTCAAAAACGATGGGCGTGCTGGACCATTTGAGGAGCCTGCGCGACTCCACGGGTGGCTCCGCTGCGTTTACCTCACGCACCCACTGCTTGAGTTGGCGGTGGGAGGTATGCAGGGAGGCACCACCGTCGACGCACAGGACCTCCGTGGCCTTCTGGAACTCCTGCTCGCTGTTCTCATCGTCCTCCATGTCTTCATCGTCGTCTTCTTCGTTGTCGCGGCCCCGGGGAGGTCGATCTCCCTGCCGCTGCTTAGCCTTGCCGCGGCGTCCTCCCCGGCCGTTGAACGGCCGCTTCTTGCTGGGCTCTTCCCTGCCACCTTGGGCCTTCTCCTTGTCGCGCCTCTCGTACTCAGCTTTCTGCTGCTCGACGAGGTACTCGACGCGCTTGCAGTTGGAGAGATCATGACCCTTGGTGCGGTGGATCTTACAGTATTGCTTGTCGGAGCTACCCGGCTTGTCGGCCGCCGCCGCAGGGGCAGGCTCCTTGCCGGAGCCGCCAGCCTGCGCTTGCTTGGCGGGGGCCTCCTTGCCGGACTTCTCGACGGCAAGCACCTCCTTCTTGCCCTTCTTTCTGTTGTTCCGCCGCCGGCTCTTCTTTGTCGGGGCGGCGTCGTCGCTGTCGCTTCCCCCCGCGCCAGTATCTTCCCCGGGGAGTCTCCTCCCCTCTTCTGCGCGTGCGCACTTGTCAGCAAGAGCGTAGAGCTCGCTGACGTCCCTAATCTTGGTCATCGCCATCTCCTCACGCATGCGGCGGTTACGCACGTTCTGATGGAACGCGCTGATAACCGCGGCAGGGTGAACGTCAGGGATGTTGTGCTGCACCCGGCTGAAGCGTTGGATATACTTGCGCAGGGGCTCGCCCTCCTTCTGGGCCAAGATATGGAGATCGCTCTCCTGGCCATGGGGTTTGTGGCCGCCGGTGAAGGCGCCAACAAATTGGTGGCAGAGGTCGGCCCAGGAAGAGATGGAACCTTCCGGCAAGTGCATGAGCCACGAACGGACGTTCGGCTTTAGCACGAGCGGGAAGTAATTCGCCAAGATCTTCTCGTCGCGCCCCCCGGCAGCTTGCACTGCGATGGTGTAGACGCTGAGAAACTCCGAGGGGTGCGTCTTGCCGTCGTACTTCTCCGGTACGTCGGGCTTGAAATTCTTCATGCTTGGCCACTGGACGCGCCGCAGCTCGCGGGTGAACCCAGGGCAGCCTGCCGCATACGGCAAGTCGCCTGGTTCACCGGGCGCGTGCGCGTCGACAGTGTTCCCAGCTCTCTTGTCGGATTGTCGCCGAGCTTCTCGGCGGCGCTCGATCGTGGTCCGAGCGTCTTCATCTCGCCGGTCGTCGAGGACCTGGCGCTGGTCCCGACGGGCCCGCGGGTCCGACGAGGCTGTGGAGCCGTCGTCGGGGTTGTTCCGGCGGGGCGGCGTCTTCTGCTTCTGCGGCGGGGAGTGCACGCTTGTCGCACCCCCGGCGGTCTTGTCGCCGATAGCCTTCGTCTTCTCAGCTTGCCGCGGCCGTGAGGTCGACGGCTGCTGTGGAGAATCGTTGTTGGCGAAGTCTATCAGGCTCCGGATAGTGGCCCTCCATTCCTCGGCCTTGTCGGCCGCTGGAGGAAAGTCGAGGAGCAGCTGCGCTCTTGCGAGCGCTTCCGCTGGAGTAGAGGGGAACGCGGGTGAGCGGTGCGAGGAGCGGGATACGCTCGGACTTCTAACAACGTTAGAAGGAGCGGGGTCCCGCGCCGGCGCCTTCGCTTTGCCGGTGCCCGGACGGGGGTCCGGGGCGTCCCGCGATCCTCCGGTTTGGCCTTGCCCCAGCAAGCGGATACCACCTCCCGTGGTATGGCGCTGCTGGGTCGTCGTGTGCTGCGATGGACGCGGCGCGTCCACGGAGACCGAGGTTCGGTCGTCCGTCCTGTTCTTGGATCTGGTGGCGCCGTGAGTGTCCTCACCGGCAGCCACCCTTCCGACGGCATCTCCCCCGCCCACCGTTGGTTCTGGTGGCGGCGGGTGAGACGCAGACGGGCCTCTGACTTCCGAAGCCTTCTTCTTCGGGGCCATGGAGTTGTCGCTGATGAAGTTGCTGGTGAAGCTGGAGAGGTTGATGAAGAGTGCGCCCGTGCGAACGCCGGATCAGGTTCGCACAACCTCGACGCCCCCTACCTGGCGCGCCAAAGATGTCGGGGGAAACTGTCCGCCACGAACACCTATGGGACCGGAGCCCCTTGTCTGTGCGGTACGAGGGCGGAGGGAGCACAAAGAGCAGATCGAAGCGAGCACGCGGGCAGTTTTACCCAGGTTCGGGCCACGGTGGACGCGTAAAACCCTACTCCTGCTTGGTTGTGTATTGAGTTTGAGCGCTCGGGAGCTTGAAGAAGCAGCTACACCAAGCGCGAGAGTGATCTAGGTTCCGAACCCCCTCCACGTTGTGCATGGGCCTCCTTTTATAGTGCAAGGGGTCACCGACACGTGTCAACGTAGGAGAAAGGGGTAAAAAAAGTAAAAGAGGTGGTAGTTGTAACATTGCGGGAACAGTGGAGCTACAGTACAGAACAGTGGTCTATACCTACTCTAACAGTGGGGGACAAGGGCATTTAATGCCCGTCGCCGTCGACCCCAAAAGCTCCCGCCTTAGCGTCTCCTTCCGCCACGGCGACGGATCTATCACCGTGGAGTGCCACCGTGTACCCCAGGCTGCACAGCCATCCGCCACGCGTCCCTGGATAGGCCCCAGGGCGACGCGTGGGCCGATGAGCTGGAGCGCGGGCACACAGCGCAGCCTTCCCGGCAAGCACCTTGCCGGGGCCTCGATCTTGCCGGGCCCGGGAGCTTGCCGCTCCCCGGGCCCCTTGCCGGGGCGCGTATAGCGCCGAGGCGATGTCTTCTAGTCTTCCTGGCAAGCTCCTCTTGCCAGGGTCTTGTGTTAGTGGAACAGTCTTGAGCCTGTTACGGCCTTCCCGGCAAGCTCCTCTTGCCGGGGTCTTGGTCTTCTTTCTTGTATACTTTGTTTTTGAATGGTTTGTCAAGGAGCAGGAAAGGTCTCCGGCGAGCACGCGGTAAACCCTGCCGCGGGAAGCTGCAACTGCCCGTGCACAAGTTGGGGTACTGGGACACCCCTACCTTAGTACACCGACACTCTACCTATGCAAACCTTTGAATGGCTAAGTAAGCTTCACTCAGCCCCTCTTATAGCATTGCTAGTTGCAGGAGAAGTTTGAAGATTGTTGCTTCTTGTTGAAGCTTGTTGGGATATCACACTATATTAATTGTTAAATGAAATCATCTATATATTGGTAATGGGTGGAAGGCTAAGACTTTTGCTTGGTGATTTGTTCCACTCATGCCGCCCTAGGAACCGTATAAACCAGTGTTATGTTCCTTGATTATGCGTTCCTCATACGGTTGGGGTTATGGGACCCCCTCGATAAACCGCTAAGTGCTAAGTCTTTTCCAACAAGTCCCAACATTGGTACTATTTGCCTAATAACTAAAAACTTGCATAGGGAGTAATTAACCCTCTTCTTAATCAACAACCCCGGGCCAGTGCTCCACATGAGTGTTGGTCCGAACTGGGGGTCCTGCAGGGCCACCTCGAGAAAACTCAAGGTCTGGTAAAAACCTTTAGCATCGCCCATCCGGTCGTGGTCTGAGACTAGATATGCGCGGCTATTGTCAGGGTGTCGGCACGCCGGGAGGATTTGCTGGATTAGCCTTACCTTAGTCGGAGTATCTTGAGCACGGGATTCCGAGAATACTCGGGCCTTCCCACCTTGGAGTTGCGACTCCGTGGATCGTGGGCTTGTCATGGGCCAAGTTGGAACACCCCTGCAGGGTTATGAACTTTCGAAAGCCGTGCCCGCGGTGATGTGGCAGATGGGAATTTGTTAATATCCGGTTGTAGAAAACTTGACACCATGTTCAGAATACACTACCAGCCTGAGTACCGTGACAGTCATTTTTCGAAAGGGGTTCGGGAAGTGAACACGGTGGGGTTATGTTTGGCTTACTTAGTTAGGATCACTTTGTGATCATCTCTCGCCCGAGGCACTTCTCTTCTCGCTCTCTTTTACGTAAGTTAGTGCTAGTGCTGCTGCAACCTCTTGTTCTTTCTTCAGCCTTGTTGCACACCCAAGGCTTGGATAGTTGTGTTACCCGGGAACGGGATTGCTGAGTCCTCTATGGCTCACAGACTCTACACCACAGCAGATGCAGGTGCCCAGGCGATCTATTCAAGTGACGGCATCGAGCTGTACTAGGAGTACGACGAGGACCGTAGCCGTTACTATGTGCACTATCCCGACGATCAGTAGAGGTTTCTACTAGGGGCGATTCAGACATGTGGTTTAATGTTATGTTTGGTATCTTTCATTTGGATCTTTACCCTTAGACGGGTTGTGATGTTTATTTGAATGATGTTTGGATATGTAATGAATTGTGTGACGTGGCGAGTGTAAGCCAACTATCTTTTCCGCTTTCACCCCTATTTTTTACATGAGATGTGCAAAGGTACCAAACTTGCGATCATTCCAGAATGGGCTTATATCTTTAAGTCGTGCCTCGACACGTAGGAGATATAGTCCCATCCTGGGCATTATATATGTCAAAATGATCGTGGTGACATGCTCTACACTTTGTTCCATTGTGCCATGCTTGTTTGACTTCATCTTGATGCTCTAATCTCTGTTGCAAGAGTGCTACTTGTTATAAACTGCTAAAACTTGTTATTTTCATGCCATGTTTGAGATCTGATAAGTTGGTGCATGTTTATCCAAATGGAGCTTATGATATGTCAATATGTTCATTATGAAGTGTACTACATGATGGTTGCTGTAGCATGCTGGTTTGAGTTCATCTTGCCATGTTAATCTCTGTTGCAATAGTGCATTTGGCTATTAAGCGCTGAAACTTGTTATGAGATGATGATTTCACTTGCTCTTTGCTATTGATGTGTTTGTCTTCATGCCACATGTTTAGATGTTTTAGAAGCACAATCATATGGTGTTTGCTGTGGTGCATTTAACTCTCCATGATATGCCTTGTGTTGACTTAAACATGCTTGTAAACATGCCATGTTGTTATTGCTGTTTTATACTTTGTGAAAAAACTACTAAGTCTGGAATCTGTTATAACCTGATGCTATGTTTGCTTGATGCCCTAGTCAAATCCATGCTTGTTTTGGAGTGGCCAATGATCATTTCTTGTTGTCCATGATTTTGTCTATCCATTCATGCCCTTACTTGCTCATATGACCTGCTGTAGCTTATTTATTTCTTGCTGTCAAGTTGCTATAAATTATACCTGTGAGGATTTTATCAGCATGATCAATTTGGTTTAGCTTGTTGCTATTGATCCATGCCTCCTATGGAGATGTTCCAATGGTGTTGTTTGCTGTAGGATATGTCTACTACATGTCCATGCTCTTTATGTTATTATTAGAGTTGATATGCTTGTTGTTTTGTGCCTCCGAAGGCAGCATCGTGATGATGTTTTTGCCTTCCCAAATTTTGGCCAAGTCTGGATAATTTTATTGCAATTTGCCATGCTTGTTTAAATGTGTTCCAGCAAGCTTTTGGGTGTGTTCTAAGTTCATGCTTGTTAAGTATCATGTCTATTTCACATCCATGCTTCTTGTTATCATGTTAGAGTGTTGTAGCTTATATTTACCTTGCTTCAAAGTTGCTATGTGGCTGTTAACTTCAGCTTTGCATTGTAACTTGTTATGCTCGTATATTTTAGACCGTTGCTCCGTTTTGAGTGTGCCCTATATGAAACTTGTGTGATTTTGCATGTAGAAGCATAATATCATGTTGTTTACATGTTTGGAGTGTGTTGCTTGATGTTTCGGTGCATCTTGCACCGTTGCCATGCTTGTCTTGTTTTGCTCATATCTTCTAGACCGTAGCTCCGAATTAAACAAACTTAATATGACACTTGGCTAGAATTTCGAGTAGATAATCATGGTGCATGTTAAATTGCTGTTTAACAACTTTAACTTAAGGTTTGTTCAGATCTGGACTAATTTCAAATTATACATATGAGGACTTACCGGATTTGTTATGTGTTGATTCCGGCCTCATTTAAACTTGTTGTTTGGTGTTGTTCTTGTGTGCTTCATCGCTTGCCATGTATTGCATCATATATAGACTTGCCTTGCATCATACTTGGTTGAGCATATTGTCATTTTCTTGTGTTGTGTGGTTACCGTATTGCTTGCTCCTTCTCGTTAGTGCTTGTTCCGTTGCGATCGTGAGGATTCGTTCGTCTACTCGTGGTTCATCTTCGAGGCTTCTTCTTCGTCTTCTTCATGGACCCATTCTTATTCCTTGCGGGATCTCAGGCAAGATGACCATCACCTTGGATACCTTTACTATCATTGCCATGCTTAGTTGTCTCGATGCTATCGTTATATGTCGCGCTACCCATCATTTATGTCAGCCTCTCCTTGTTGCCATGAAACCTCTAACCTTTGACACCTTCCCAGCAAAACCATTGTTTGGCTATGTTACCCGCTTGCTCAGCCCCTCTTATAGCGTTGTTAGTTGCAGGTGAAGATGAAGATCGTTCCATGTTGGAACTTCTTGTTGGAATATCTCAATATCTATTATTATTAACACACATATATAGTGGGCATCGGTGGAAGCCTTAGCCTTTTGCTCTCTGTTTTGTTCCACTCATGCCACCTTAGGAGCCGATAAACCGGCATTATGTTCCTTGATTTTGCGTTCCTTACACGGTTGGGTATATGGGGACCCCTTGACACTTCGTCTTTGAATAAAACTCCTCCAGCAAGGCCCAACATTGGTTTTATTGCAACATAATAAAAACTTAATTAATTAATTAATTGCATAGGGAGTTAGCGCTACCCGTGGATTATTTCTACATACAGGGGGGCTAGTGCTGATGGTGTTGGTCCCAAATAGAGCACTGTGCGGGACCTCCTCTTGGCAACTTGGGGTATCTGGCTCCTGTATGCTTTGCTCATCCAGACGTGGCTGAGACGAGATACGCTCGGCTACTATCAGGGTGTCGGCATGCCGGGAGGTCTTGCTAGACTTGTTTTACCATTGTCGAAATGTCTTGTGCACCGGGATACCGAGCCTGATCGGATTGTCCTTAAGATAGGGGGTAATAGTATTATTACTTCTGCTAATCGCGAGAGCTTGTCATGGGCTAAGTTGGGACACCCCTGCAGGGTTATGATCTTTCGAAAGCCATGCCCGCGGTTATGTGGCAGATTGGAATTTTTTAATGTTCGGTTGTAGAAAACTTGACAGAGGATCCGAAGTAAAACACACAACTGTGTGAGTAACCGTGACTATCTCTTTTCACTTTGAGAAGAGAACACTGTGGGGTTATGTTTGACTCGTAGGTAGTTCAGGATCTTTAGCGATCGTTACTAGTTGCGACCGTTTGCGTAGATGCTCATCTTATTCTTGTACTCGTAAGTTAGCCACCATATATTGCTTAGCCGCTGCTGCAACCTCACCACTTTACCTCTTCCTACCCATTAAGCTTTGCTAGTCTTGTTACCCATGGTTATGGGATTGTTGAGTCCTCGTTGCTCATAGATACTACAACAACAGTTGCAGGTGCAGGTTTCCGATGTCTTGACGTGAGAGCGATGTTCGTTATGTTGGAGTTCTTTCTTCTTCTTCTTCTTCAATCTTGGGTTAGGTTCCTGGTCGGTAGCCTGGGATAGCAGATGGATGTCGTTGTGCTTTTCTTGTTTGCATCCGTAGTCGGATGCCTTGTATTGATGTTGTTGTATTCATGTGACTTGTATGTATTGTTGTATCCCCCATGTATTTATGTAATGGTATGATATAATGATATCCATCTTGCTAAGCTTCCGAAATGCGGTTGTGCCTCAATCACGTAAGTGTCACATGATCAGGATAGAATCACATCTTGGGCCTGACAGCCGCATCAGAAGAACTCTTCGGCAAGTCGAAAAACTCGTGCGGAGAACTCCACACTCGGTCAAGCTGGGCATAGTTCCGACCGCCGAACTTAGTCTGTAGCAGAAAGGGCTTACCAGCCGCAATCTCCCTAGCTTGCCGAATTTCCTCATGAGCTGCTCTGGATTTCGACCGCGCTTCTTTCGCCTCTCTAAAGGCCTTGTATAGTTCAGCTGCTTTGGCTTCATTCTCCTTCTCTAGAAGTTCGCAGTGGCCAGTAGCATTCCTCAGCTCGAGCGCCATCGCGGATATATTCTCCCCGCCTTGGCGCCGTGCAGCTTGTTTGGCTTTTAACTCAGCCGATGCCTTTTCGGCAGCCGCATTGCTACACCGGGCCTGCTCCTTAGCCCGGGCCAGCTCCGCTCAAAGAACTTCAATGGCAGCAGCACCATCTACAGCCAAGCATATTCCAGCATATAACTTTTTAGCATCATGATCATACCACACAAATGTATGGGGATTGCCCCGAATACGTACCTTGTGACTCGTCAAGACGCATATTGATTAACGCAAGATCGTCCCCCGCTATATCCAGCCTCCAGTGAAGCTCGGCAATATCCATAGTCTGGGAAGTGGCCGAGGGGGAAGTAGCCTGTGTTCAAGTTTAGCAGGTTAGTCCTCGAATGATTCTTTTCGATCCTCCGTTTGTTGCCCATTGGAAGCCAACCGGAGTCTCAGGAGCTACTACCTATACATAGGTGCATCCTTGCAAATAAAACATAACTGAAAACATTATATCACAAACCTCGACGCCTTTTAGCAGGCTCATGAAGGCTTCATTCAATCCGCTCTCCGCGGACAAAAACTTCTCAACCACTGTACCGATCAAGGTACGCTGTTCCCCCGAGACAGATGCTTTCCGCAACATGTCTCACAATGTATCCGGAGCCTCCGGGTCTCCGAAAGCCGCTCTAGGAGCACGGCCATCCTTTTCCGGAATCATCTTCGGCTGTGAGCCAGACAGTATAGGGCCTTTATTATCAGCCCGGGAATCCCGAATGGCTGGAGATCCACCTTCGGGTACGGCCTCTTTTATCACCCGCATAGCTTGTTAGAGTCGTCCACCCTATTAGGCGAGCAGGTTGGGGGAGGAGTCTCGCTCTCCATCATCTCTGGTAAGAGACCTCCCGAAGAAGAGGATTGCCCAAAAAAAAATTTGTGCCGGCTTGTAAAATGCACGGACACATTACGTATATCTTCGGTAACGACACAAGGGCGGGATACTATCAAAGTACCCCAGATTCACTTACGGTTTGGTCAAGGGCTTATCCCCATGTTGGAGCTGTTCAACGGCATCGCTTTCCAAACCCAAGCCACTCGACGGTGGCATCTTCCCTCTCTTAGACCGCCTTTCCCAACCATCGGAGGCGGATCTTTTCCTCCTTCTCAGAGAAGGGATACTGGGTCCTCTCTCGCCTCTATCTTCAGGTGAGGAAAGGTCGATTTCTTTGTACTCAGTATCCGACTTACCTCCGGAACAAAGGTCACCTCGGGTCTTCTCACTCTGCTCTTTACTCTCCCCCGCCGGAACCTGGTATGGTGCCGAGGCCAGCATGCTTGTTAACATTGGACTAGCTGAGTCTTCGGGAAGGGGAGCCGGACACCTAATCCGTTCCACTTTCTTTATCCAGCCCTGAAAAAGGATGATTCGGTCAATGTATTATCACTGGGTGTCTGATTGTGAGGTGTTCGGTGAGCGGGTACTTACCGGGGTGTCCGGATGGTTACAGTCTAGGCCGACATCATCGGTGGTATCCGGCCATTGCTTTCGTCTCCCGAAAATAATCCCCACATTCCTTTGTGCGTAGTGCCGAAGAAATGCTGAAGAGTCCGCGGCCCTTCCGGATTGAACTCCCACATGCGGAGAGGCCGTCGCTGGCATGGTAGGATCCAGCGGACTAGCATTACTTTAACAACGTTGACGATATTGATGTATCTCTCAATGAGGTTTCAGATGCGGCTCTGCAAAACCCGCACCTTGTTCGTTGATCCCTAGTCCAACCCCTTTTTAACCAACGATGCAAGCTGAATCGGGGCGCTGGATGGAAATGCGGGCACAGCAGCCCACTTGGAGCCGCGGGGCTCGGTGATGTAGAACCACCACCGCTACCATAAATCGGAATACTTGGCAAAAGATCCTTTCAGCCAAACAACACTGGCGAGCTTTCATATTATGGCACCACCGCACTCTGCCTACTCCACCTCTATCCCTTGCGGCTTCACACCAAAGGTCTTGAGCCACAAGCCGAAGTGTGGAGGAGTTCGGAGGAAGGCTTCGCACGTGACGATAAAGGTCGAGATAAGAAGAATAGAGTCCAGGGCCAAATCATAAAAATCTAGCCCGTAATAGAACATGAGCCATTCGACGAAGGGATTAAGTACAAACCCTAACCCACGGAGGAAGTGGCACACGAACACGACCCTCTCACCAGATCCGGGGGTGGGAATAACCTGCCCCTCGGTCGGAAGCCGATGGAGGATTTCTGCGGTCAGATACCTCGCCGCCTGAAGCATTGCAATATCTCCCTCTGTGACAGAAGAAGGCACCAACCGGCCTTGGCGGCTGGATCCGGACATGATTGGATCTTGTGGCAATTGAACGCTGGGTGTTGGAACTCGGGGTAGTGGGGGTTGAGAAAGAAGCAAGCGTGAAAGAAAAAAATCGGTATGTACCTTTATATAAAGGCCACGAATATAGAACGTCTCCTCCTGGGCCTTAAGACTTGCCTATTACCAAGGAGTTGTACCCAAGTTACGGTTGGGTTACCCACGTCTGGGTTGATAAGAACCCCTTAAATAAGGGAGACACGATCTCTGCGTTGATAAGAAATACCAATAAAACCATGTCTCGAGACGTGGGACGACGGGCCAGCTAATGGCTCAAAAATAATGGCCGAGCAGGAATGATGTCATATTACCAAAAGGTCATTAGCAGATCACACTTGTGAAATATTATATCCTTTGTAGTTATGTATACAGGTCCGGGTACTATCATCATGACCAAAGACTATCTTGGAGTACGGGAAGAAGGGAACCCGCCTTGAAATGCCGAAGACAATCTGCGCGCAAGACTCCTCCTCATAGAAACTAGGTTCAGGGGCTACTAAGAGAGTCCTGGACTAAGGGGTCCTCGGGCGTCTGGCCTATTCTCAATGGGCCGGACTGGTGGGCTCTGAAGACATGTAGGCCGAAGACTGCACCCATGTCCGGATTGGACGGCATGGAAGGCAAGCTTGGCGACCAACTATGAAGATTCCTTCTTATGTAACCGACTCTATGTAACCCTAGATACCCCCGGTGTCTATATAAACTGGAGCGTGTAGTCCGGAAAGGACACATACATACACATTACCATAGTCATACAGGCTAGGCTTCTAGGGTTTAGCAATTATGATCTCGTGGTAGATCAACTCTTGTAATACTCATATTGATCAAGATCAATCAAGCAGGAAGTAGGGTATTACTTCCATAGAGAGGGCCCGAACCTGGGTAAACATCGTGTCCCCAGTCTCCTGCAACCATGAACCTTAGACGCACAGTTCGGGACCCCCTACCCGAGATCCACCGGTTTTGACACCGACAGTGGGTCCCAGCAAGTAGGGGGGATCATTTGTTTCGCGCATAATAAAGAGGCTGTTCCATGCATCCGGTCGTGGACCCATTTGTCTGCCTCTCCATGTACATTCCTTTTCTGATGGTAGACATTCCCTGACCATGTTTACCACACCGTGCTGAGAGCGCCAAGGCGGTGGATAACTGCAAGGCATAGGAAGGGATTAACCCGCAGTCGGGGAAGACACGATAGTTGTTTCCCACGCGGAGGGGATTACGAGGGTTTACTAGTTCCGCTGTCGTGTGAGGCTGCCTTCGTCAGAGAATAACAGGAGGTTCGGGTGAGTGCAGGGATGGCCAGGCTAGCGACTGGGAGTAGGGTCGAGCTGTGAGGCCTGCACAGCAACACAGGTGGCCACGGGAGGCAGGAGCAGGCGTCATGGCCGGCGCTGGTTTGGGCGACTGGAGCAAGAAGACCGGAGTTTGAAGAAGCGCGATGGCGGTTGGACTAACATCCAATGGTCACGACACCTAGAATCGTTTGTTGACTAAGTTGACAAAGCCCTGCATATGCGTCAACTTAGTAGGCCCACAAGTCAGCTTCCATATCTGGTGGGTCCCATCTAGCAGGAGGAGCTGTCAACTTCCAAGGATTCATATTTTTGTGCGTAATATGGTTGTACTTCCTTGCGTGCGAAGATATAGCTGGTGGGTCTGAGCTATCAGCGGGAGAAATGTTTTTTCTTGAAAGACAAAGGCCCTTCCGGTAGGTCCCCGCCATCAGGTGGATGAATCATTATTTGGCGCTTAATAAGGAGGTACTTCCTTGCGTGCGGCCATGGACCCATCTATCGGCCTCTCCATGTATAGTCCTCTTCCGATGGATGTCGATCGTCGACCATGCTGCGTCAAGAGCACCAAGGTGATGGACGACGGCGACTTAGCGAGGCTAAGAAAGGGAACGACCCAGAGCCGAGCAAGTCTCGACAGTTGTTTCCCATGCGGAGGGGGTACGATGGTTTACTGGTTCCGCTGCAGTGTGAGGTTGTCGTCGCAGGAGAATAACAGGATGTGTGGCTGAGTAGAGGAATGGCTAGGCAGGGTGGGGCCATGAGGCCTACCAGGCAGCACCGTCGGCCATGGGAGGCGGGAGTAGGTAGTTCTATCGGCGCTGGTTTGGGTGGCTGGAGCAGGAAAATCAAAGACTAAAGAAGCACGATTGCCGTTGGATTGGCATCTAACAGTCTGACGCTGGTAGAGTGGATTGTTGACAAAGTTTTTTTTTTGAGAAACATTGTGTACGCATGAACTTAGTTGGCCCACAAGCTAGCCTCCAAATCTATGGCAGACAACATAGAGCCCATTAGATTTTTTTTTCAATAATTAGCAGCACCTTTGCTAATTCTTAAGGAATTTATTACAGCCCATTTAATGCCTAGGACGAGAGTCAAAAAGTTCAATCTAATTTTTCATATTTTGGTGGAGTCCGAATTGTTTTAATCCAGAAATGATATATATTTATTTTTAATAACTTATTGATTTGCCGAATAAAATGTTGTTTTATTTTTGTAAGCTAATAAGACGTGGGACAATTGAGTTGGTCTTAGGGAAAACCAGTGGTAAACAATTTAGCCCTGGGAGGGAAAACACCAACAAAAAATAAGGAAGTAAGATGAAAAGGGAACTTTACATATTTTCAATATAATAATATATCTATATGAACTAGTAAAACAATAGGTAGAGATCAGAAAACGGAAGTAGGACATGGCGGTTTTGGGGGAAAATGGAACTGGGTTGTGCGTTTTCGTCAGTAAAAAATCCGTGTGGGGATGTTCTTGGAGAAAATATGTGTGTCGAGAAAAAATTGCAGGGAAGATGATGTTAGAAATGCTCAACCCTATGTTGTTAATTTGATAGACTTGGTAACACTTATGGACTAAATTGTATAGAGGAACTTAGTTGAAGGGTGAATAAGATTATGCCAAAAATTTGTGTTGTATCTCATACATGGAGCTTCAACTTCTCGCTGGTGTTATGGCCCTACAACTACATGCACATGAACATGTGTAACTATGGCTTCATCACCTTTGTTGATGCTATGTCAAGTACTCCGCTGGCCAATGAATGATCCACTAGAGCTATGCCTCGGATTTCGGCTGTGAGTATGCTACCGTACGCAGTGGCCACACTATAGATGAATATTATTTGGCATTCTATTCAATGGTGTGTATTCAGTAAATAAATGGGACTGATCAAAAGAGCTCGAAAGCATATATCAAAGGTTTGAAATTCCCAAACGATGATCACTTATTTGGCATAATCACTTCACGTGACGGCGAAAGTTTCAACAAACAATGATCGCAATAAAGTGCTTGAGAGCATTGAGGATGGTATAATTGTGGGTGTGTTTATGAGTACTCTAGGATCTTTTTTTCATTTACATTCCTTTCACTCCCTAACTTATGTTTTCATGGATCTGACAAATAAAAACTCTTCCATGCATTCCCGACAAGCAAGTGTTATCTAGAGTAAATAGAATTGAGTGTTGCAAAGTTGTTTTATCTAGTAGATCAAAAAATTGGGTTGATTATCTTTTCTTCACTAACACTTGCATAATAACCATGCCACCACTAACGGTATCCTGGACTAGGGGGTGCCAACCTAGTTGGCCCACAATCCTTGGGCCAATCTTATGGCCCACCGAATTCAATATGGAAGTACTATGGGAACACCGAGGGCAGACATGAACAAAAGTACATGACCGAAGACTTAGTGTACACTTCAAGAACCAACCTAACTCATGGCATGATTATTACTAATTGACAACTGACCATCTGTAACCCTACAACCCCTGGTTCCTATATAAGCTAGAGGGTTCAGTCTGTAGAGAGACAATCACAATTACTAGCCTTAGTTTAGAAAACAACATACAATCTCGAGGTAGGTCATCTTGTACTCGATACTCCAACATCAATATAATCAATGCATGACATAGGGATTTACCTCTTCAATAGGGCCCGAACCTGGGTAAACACGTTGTCGGTTGTCCTCTGTTACCCATCATTCCCAGATCCACAGCTTGAGACCCCCTACCCGAGATCCCCTAGTTTTAGTACCAACATTGCCAGCCCATGCAGGTCCCGTTGTGTGGTCAAAAAGGGCCGATGGCTTGTCCAGATCAATTTCGACATCGGTTGCGGTGACATCTTCGTCCTTGGCTAGCTTTTCGTGTTCAACGTCATCGTTCTTCATGCCCGTCCGACCAGCCAGCTTGACCGTGTCGAAAGCTTTCTCCCGAACCATGTCATTACATTCAAGAGTTTGGAATACACCACTGACTCTCGTGGTGATCTCACACTCTCCGGCTGGATGCTAGATCGCCTTGAGAACCCTTCATGCACCGTGGCCTTAGCCACTGAGCTGACCCCTGGTCTAGGCTTTGCCCCAGATCGCGCATCGAAGCCAACTTCGGTGTGGATCCGATGATCATCACATCAGACCCAACTCTTAGAACATACCTGACCAGTATCTCATCGGATCTAAACATCGAGTCAAGTCTGACAATGCAACGAGCGTTAAGCTTGGATCTGATCTATTCGCCAATTGACCATAGGTCAACCCTGGCTAGCCAAGACTCTAAAGTTGTGTCGAGCAACCCATAGAGCTTATTTTAAATCAATTTATCTTATAGTCAAGTCATGGACACGTAGGATCTCTCACAACTAAACGAGATGCTAGATCAAATCCAGAATCTTGCGATCTAATCCTCGGTCTATGATCAAATTGGATGTAAAGCCGACAATAGGGAAATTTATGTCCCTCACACCACCCACCTAGTCTCTACGGTCAAAGGCTTAACTAATGAACTAAACTATGCCTATGATGAGACAACTAACATGGATGAAGATGGATGTCAATGGCCGTCAGGAGCGGCGTCCCCTATGGCCATATACCATACTGGCAACTGGGCCGCAACGCCTACCTATGAAGATTACATGGTTAACACACTAATACGTCCATTTTGTATCATGTGTTCTTTCTTTTATTGTTAGTGTTTTTATTCATTATAACACTTTGGGGAGTAACTCTAATGTCTTTTCTCTCATAATTTGCAAGGTTTACACATAGAGGGGGAAAACTGGCAGCTAGAATTCTGGACTTGAAAAAGCTACGTCAGAGATACCTATTTTGCACATCTCCAAATGGGATGAAATTTTTCGAAGATTTATTATGGTATATATAAATATATTGGAGAAAAGAGATATTGGAGGAGGCCACTCAGGTGCCCACTAGGCACCAGGGCACGCTCACCCACCCCTAGGCGCGCCCTTGTGGGTAGTGGGCCACCTGGCCCACTTCCAGCCACCATCTTCTGGTATATATTGCCATTTGACCTAGAAAAAGTAAGGAGAGGACTTTTGGGACGGAGCGCCGCCATATCGTGGCGGAACTTGGGCAGGAGAACTTTTGCTCTCCGGCGGAGAGATTCCGTCGGGGATACTTCCCTCCTAGAGGAGGAAATTGAAGCTATCATCATGACCAACAACCCTCTCATCATGAGAGGTTCAATCTTCATCAACATCTTCACAAGCATCATATCATGTCAAACCATAGTTCATCTCTGGTATTTAATCTTTGTATCAGAACATCATATTGGTACCTGTGGGTTGCTAGTAGTGTTGATTACATCTTGTAGTGGATGCTAATCGGTTTATTTGGTGGATGATAATATGTTTAGATACATTATGCTATTTAACACTCCTTTGATCTTGAACATGAATATGCTTTGTGATTAATTACTTTTTTTTGAGGACATGGGAGAAGTCATTTCATAAGTAATCATGTGAATTTGGTATTCGTTCGATATGTTGATGATATGTATGTTGTGATTCCCTTAGTGGTGTCATGTGAACGTCGACTACATGACACTTCACCATCTTTGGGCCTAAGAGAGTGCATTTTGGAGTACTTATTAGATGATGGGTTGCTAGAGTGACACATGCTTAAACCCTAGTTTATGCACTACATCGTAAGGCACCGATTTGGACCCAAATGTTTAATGCTATGGTTAGATTTTATCTTAATACTTTTCTCGTAGCTGCGGATGCTTGCGAGGGGGCTAATCATAAGTAGGAGGTTTGTTCAAGTAAGAACAGAACCTAAGCACCGGTCCACCAATACATCAAATTATCAAAGTAGCGAACACGAATTAAACCAACATGATGAAAGTGGCTAGATGAAATTCCCATGTTTCCTCAAGAGTGCTTTGCTTATTATAAGAGATTGTTCCGGCCTGTCCTTTGCTACTAAAGGATTGGTCTACCTTGCTGCACCTATTGTTACTATTGCTACTTGTTACTTGTTACAAATTATATTGCTATCAAACAACTTGTTACGAACAATTCCAGTGCTTGCAGAAATTAACTTGCTGGAAACCGTTTGTCATTTCCTTCTGCTCCTCGTTGGGTTCGACACTCTTACTTATAGAAAGGACTACTATTGATCCCCTATACTTGCGTGTCATCAAAGCTATTTTCTGGCACCGTTGCCGGGGAGTGAATCGCCTTTGGTAAGGAAAAATGTATATCTATACATCTAGTTCATCATGATCGGAATTATATCTATAATATTTGGCCTCGTGAAGGAGAAAGTATCTCTCAAACTCGGCGGAGGCTTATGTCAATGTTATATTCAGGCCCCAATCACGATCTCTCGAGATAAATAATTATACATAATTTTTATGTTCGTCTTTCTCGTAACAATCCATCCATGCTGGATACTTCTTTTACAGGTTCCTTTATGAAGAAGACTATTGAATTTAGGTGGTATCTTCTTGAAAGAATTACATGCAACTCTGAAGATTGGGAACATGGCGAAGGTAAGGAGTTAGGTATAAAACTTGAGTTTGGTTGTGTTAAAAAAATATGTGTCCGATGCTTTCCATGATTTTAGCACTAAATATGGACATGACTCTGAGATAGTAGCCTCATTTTGTGAATCCTTCACTACTCATGTTGATCGCCCCAAGGAGAAGTGGTTTAAATATCATCCACCTATTAAAGAGAAAGTTGAGGAACTAGTTATAGTTAAAGATGAAACTATCATTTACTATGTTGACCCAGTTGTGCCTACCGCTTATATTGAAAAACCACCTTTCCCTATTAGGATTAAGGAACATCCTAAAGTCTCGACTGTGGTTAAAAAAAGTAATAGTGGAGCACCTAGACCCTCCGAACAAATTAAAGTAGAACCTAGTATTGCTATGGTTAAAGAACTCTTAGTCGATAATAGGCATGTTATTTGTTTCCGTGATGAAGCTGCTAGAATTGCCAATGCCGATACTAAAGATAAGAATAAATCCGTTGTTGACCCTGTTGTGTTATTCAAAATAGGAGATCATTTCTATCATGGTTTATGTGATATCGCTGCTAGTGTGAGTGATACCCCTTTTACCTTATATCAAGAAATTATGCATGAGATTGTGATGCAACAAACCATGGGTCTGTTGCCCTGACTGTGCACAGGCATGGGAGCAGATCCGAGGGACCAAGATCAAACCAGAGAAGCAAGATCTCGCCAAGGGAAAGGCCTCCCTTGTCGGGCAGGCAAGCTCGGCAAGAGGCGAGGCCACCCCCAGAAGAAAGACAACCAAGGCGTCCCGATAGAGCGTGTCGGGACTCGCGGAGCCTAAACCACCTCACCAACCGTCCCTCCACAACTCACGTCGTCAATCAGTGCGGTGTCAAGCCGCAAAGTGACTAAGTTGCAGCCATTGGCCACATGGCAGCCTCTCCCTATACGAAGAACCACGGATGACACACGTCCTGCGACATGTCAAGCAAGCAGGCACGGAGCTGGCAAGATAGCCCGGCAAGCCTTGTCGGGCAACCAGTGACGTGATGTTAAGTGATTCATTTAATGCACCATATCAGCCTGCAGAGTTAGGTACGATAGCACTGTTGCTATCATATCAGTGCATACTTACTACTTTGCCACTGTGGTGACCCCTTAATCTATAAAAGGAGGCCCAAGGCAACCGTAGACAGGGTTAGAAGATTGGAGAACTCACACCCCCATACGCGCGTAGTCGCTACCGCCCTGAGGCAACCCTTGTCGGGAAAGTACTATTTTCCACCACCTCATTTCCACCATCAATCCACCAAAGTAGGAGTATCGTCTTACTCCACAATGGCGACCCGAACCTGGGTAAAACTGCCCGCGTGATCTCTGTCATCTTGTCCCACACTCGTCTGCTCTTTGTGCAAGGTGATGTCCCCCTGCCGAACCAGCAAGGGGCCTCCTAGTCCCATAGGTGGTTGTGGTTTCCCGCGACCGCCAGGTAGGGGGCTCGCTTGCGTGAACCTGAAGGCGTGTGCAGCACGTAATCTTCATCGCCATCTTCATCTTGAACGGCGCCATTGACCATGGCGCCCAAGAAGAAACCTGCTTCTTCGGCGCGTCCATCCACCTTAAAGGCTCCGCCGCCCGTGGCATCTAGTGCTGCGGTAGGCGTGGAGGCATGCCAGGAAGAAGACGTTTCTTGGGATGTGGTCAGAGCAAGCCGCACCGTCACCACTTCCCCCGC
The DNA here is from genome assembly GCA_902687465.1 of Secale cereale. Taxonomy (NCBI): domain Eukaryota; kingdom Viridiplantae; phylum Streptophyta; class Magnoliopsida; order Poales; family Poaceae; genus Secale; species Secale cereale. The sequence goes on along the minus strand of LR738711.1, from coordinate 338,687,799 downwards.
AGCTGACGCGGGAGCAGGAGGCACCAGAAGAGAGCAGCATCGGCAACACCCTGATATCCATGCTCCCCAAGGCCTGGGCAAAGGGGTTACTCCATCTGCGCCCCTTCTGCCCACCAATGAGCACAACTGCAACAACGGCGCTCGGACCGGGGCGAATCGCCGTCCTCTGACGGTTCCCACCACACGTGCGGTCGTAGCACGTGCGCCTCCCCCGGGATGGGTCGACCAAGCCGCTGCACTCAGCGGAGCCCTAGCCCTCGTGCGCCTCCACCACACTACCCTGCCATCTAGGTGGTTGGCCCGCAGCAGCGGGGCGCGGTGTTGCCGCCGCTTGCACCGTAGGGAGCCGGGCAATAGTACGATCGAATTCATCATCACGCATGCCAAGTACAGCCTCCGAGCCGATGGCGCGGGTTCAGCTGTTGCTGAGGTTTCCGCCAGCGGCCGAGCAGATGGACGAATGGCATGCCACCATCCAAAGTCTGCTCTGTATCGCCGAAGCTGGGGGCTCGCGGCGAGCTGGCCCGCCATAGACTCCCCATGCGAGAACAATGGCTCCTGCTGCTGACCGTACGGAGGGAGCCGTCCCCATGGTGCAGTCCCCACCGCGGCAACTAGCGCAAGCACGATAGAATCAAGACCCCGACGACGTCTCAATGGACTCTTCTGATCCTCAAGCATGTCTAGGCCAACGACGAGCCCCAGAGGATAAGCGGAGATGAGACGCGTGCTTTGTTGTCGAGCGATGCCACGAAAACCTAAGCCGGACCGACGGGTGCGACAGCCCCGACGTCGACAAGCCCACCCTCGATATTGGTGGGTGCCTACCTTTTGATGTTGGCTGCCCTGCCTTTACTCCTGAGCTGCGGCAAATCCGTTGGCCGTCCGTTCGCATGTTCAAGCCAGAGATACCTAAGAACTACAACAGGAGGTTGAACCCGGCAGAGTTTCGGAGCATCTACACCATCGCTGTTCAAGCTGTTGGGCGAAGAGATGAGAAGGTGTTTGCCAACTACTTTCCTTTGGCCCTCAAGTCCAGTCTGAGGTCTTGGCTAATGCACCTGCTGGAGAACTCCATTTCTTCATGGGCTGACCCATGCCACAAATTCATTGGCGCCTTCATCAGTGGCCACCAAGAACCCAGGAGGCCCATCGACTTGCAGCTTCTCCAACATAAGGAAGGAGAAACCCTCCTTAAGTATTTACAAAGATTCAGCAAAGTTCATAGACATATCCCAAATATCCATGCGGCAGCCACAATAGCCGCCTTCCAGTACAATGTGTGCAACCACCGGATACGTTCTAAGATGAACGTGCAGTTTCCCAAGAATGTGAAGGATCTGTACACACTGGTGGATAAGTGTGCTCGGTTGGAGGAGGGAAGGAAGTTGCCCGGAGAGGAAGATTGCATCAATGTTGATTAAGAGGATGATGACAAATCAACCAGTCAGAAGAAGAGCAAGAATCGCAGTAAGAAGCGGAGAGATAAGGCAGTGATGATTGTCGAAGGATCGGGTATGCCTAGTACCGACAATAAGGTCAAAGCTGAGGCCCCCGGCAAGGAAGCTGCCGTGTGCACTGACTGCCGAGAAGCCACTCCTGTCGAGAAAACTGGGAAAGGTGATGGGCCGTATTGCAAGATTCATCGGACCAAGGGCCACGACCTTCAAGGGTGTCATCAGGTTGAGCAGCTTGTCAAGAGACAGAGAGCAGAGTATGAGAAGCATGTTGCTGGCGGTAAGGGCCGAGGTGGTGAAGTAAATCTCCCCGGGAAATTCATTCGGAACCCAAGAAAGCCCGCCAGAGGTAGAGAAAAGGGAGTCTGTGATGATGAGAGTGATGGAGGGGATGAAGAGGAAACCAGTGAGCAAGAGTTTTAGAAGGCCACTGACGCCCTGTGCATTGATGGCGGCAGATCTCTGCACGCCTATCACCGTGAACTAAAGTGGTGGGCGCGAGAAGTCAATGACATGGAGCCAGCGCCAGAGGCCCGGAAGCCGCTCAAATGGTCCCGTACTCCCATCATCTTTGACGAGGAGGATCATCCTAGTCGTACCACTGCGGTAGGATGCTTGCCGTTGCTAGTCTCCCCAACAATTCGCAACCTCAAGGTCACAAAGATATAGCTGGACAACGGGGCCAGGTTGAATCTGATTTCCCAAGTAGTTATTAGCAAGCTTAAAATAGCAGAGGAAGAGCGAGAGGTTACCGGCACATTTCAATGAGTTAATCCTGGTAGGAGTCATCCTAAGGGAAAGATCATGTTGTCGGTAACATTTGGGGGAGAATTAAACTACAGACTGAGAGGATTGTGTTGGATGTGGTTGATCTCCCCCTGCCAGACAATGGGATTCTTGGACTCCCGGCACTAACTAAATTCATGGCGGCATCCCACTACGCCTACAACACCTTGAAGATGCATGGGCCACTGGGAGTTATCACTATCCCATTAGATGAGAAGGATGCAGTCATTTGTGTGGACAAGATGTACCAGGACATAGTTGCGGCAGAGGCAGCGGCAGTAGCAGTTCCCGCCAAGGAAATTAAAGGAATGAAGAGGGATGGTAAGACCCCCGGCAAGGAATCCAGGAAACATGCCCCCCTGAGTGCACGGCACCAGTAGGCGACGTGCCAGAGTGTTCCAACAGCAAGAGATCCAGGGTCACTGCACCCGAGGTGAAGAAGGTCCCGGCAGGGCTGCCTGGCATTGATGGTACTTTCATGATCAGCGCCACCCTCGATGACAAATAGGAAAGCGCGATCATTGCCTTCCCGTGGGTGAATATCGATGTGTTTGCCTGGAAACCATTTGATATCGCCGGTGTTCCCAGGGAGGTAATCAAGCACCACCTTGTTGTCTGCCTACATGCCTGACCTGTCAAGCAGAAAGTACGGATGTAGGCCTTGGAGAGGTGGAAGTTCATTGCAGAAGAGATAAAGAAGGTCCCTGGTTTGGTTAGAGGAGTGCTGCATCCAACGTGGTTGGCAAATCTAGTGGTAGCCCGGAAGGCTAACAGGAAGTGGAGGCTTTGCATAGATTTCACAGATCTCAACAAGGCTTGCCCGAAGGACCCGTTTCCCTTGCTGCGTATTCATCAAATTGTGGATTCCACTTCGGGATGTGATTTACTCTCTTTTCTAGATGCATACTCTGGGTATCACCAAATCTTCATGTCCAAGGAAGATGAAGGGAAGACGTCATTCATCACTCCATGTGGTACGTACTACTTTGTATGCATACCATTCGGATTAAAGAGTGCCGGATCCACTTTTGCAAGGGCAGTCCAGATTTGTTTTGAGCCACAACTGCACAAACATATAAAAGCCTATGTGGATGATATTGTGGTCAAGACGAAGGACACAGCAACCCTTATTCACAATTTGGAGGAGACATTTGCTAACCTGCAAAAGATCAATTTGAAGCTCAACCCATAGAAGTATGTATTTGGTGTTCCCTCCGGGAAGCTACTTGGGTTCTTTGTATCCCATCGCAGGATTGAAGCCAACACCAACAAGATCAAGGCTATCGAGAAAATCCAAGCGTCGAGGACAGTTAAGGATGTGAGACGTCTAACAGAATGTGTTGCCGCGCTAAGCAGATTCATCTCCAAGTTTATCGAGTGTTCATCAAAATTTTGAAGATGACAGGGCCCATGAAGTGGACCCCGGAAGCAGATACAACTTTGCAAGAGTTGAAGGCTTATTTATCCTCTGTGCCAACCTTGGTCGCTCCGAAACCCTAGGAGCTGTTGATGCTATACTTAGTGGCAACCAACCGAGTGGTCAGTGCAGCCTTGGTAGCACAGCGAGAAAGTGGATGGAGCAGAGAGTGAGCAGAGGCTGGAGAGCCAAAGAAGGATCAAGACATCAATGAGCATGGTAGCAACAGCAACCCCAAGGACGCGGCAAGGAAGAATGTGGTGCAGTGCCTAGTTTACTTCGTCAACTCTTTGCTACGGGGGGCTAGATCGAGGTACTCTGGTGCGCAAAAGTCGATTTTTGGTCTCATCATGGTCTGAATGAAACTACGCCACTACTTCCAAGCCCAGATCACAGTTGTCAATCCCTTCCCGTTGCAAAGGATACTCTAACACCCTGAGGCTACCAGCAGAATAGTGGAGTGGATTTGGAGTTATCCAGCTTTGGTTTGAAGTTTGAGAACACATCAACTATTTGGAGCAGGGCATTTGCAGATTTTATTTTAGAATGGATGCCAACCCCTGATGAGGAAATAACAGAGACAATTATCCCCGGCAAGGAATCTCCCTAGGAATGGATTCTGTATTTTGATCGTGCTTTTTCCCTGCAAGGTGCAGGAGCTGGCATTCTTCTCGTCACCCCCTCCGGGGAGCACTAGAAGTACGTCGTCCAAATGATTTTTTCGTGGGAAGAAGCAACCAACAATACAGCTGAGTATGAAGGGCTCTTTGCCGGGCTGAAGATTGCAGTGGAATTGGGAATTAAGAAATTGATCACTCGTGGAGATTCATAGCATGTGGTGAGACAAGTCAATAAGGATTATCAAAGTCCATTGCTGGAGGTGTACGTCGAGGAAGGGAGGAGATTGGAGGAGCACTTTGATGGAATGCAAACTGAACACGTACCCTGTGCGGAAAACCACATAACTGATCCTCTGTCAAAGTGTGTTGCGTAGAAGCTTCACGTGGAACCAGGAACTTTTGTTCTCCATCTCACTCAGCCCTCCGTATCCCCAGCAACAATGGCCCGGAAAAGGAGAAAGACGGTAAGCCTCTCCCTGTAGAGCCGTTCGCTCCCGGCAGAGACCTTGCCGGAAACAACTCCTCGCAACTTATCGGACCACCCCCTCCAGCCAGGTCCATGGACCCCGCGAATAAGGCTTGTGCTCCCGCAGTAGAGGAGGTGACGCTAGTCCTCGTTGCCGAGCCCCAGGCTCCAACTTGGGCCAGGCACATTGTCCACTTCCTCCAAACCGAAAAGCTTCCCGACAACCAAGATGAAGCTGAAAAAGTAGCCTGGAGGGCCACTATTTTCTAGTTTGTCAATGACACACTCTATAGAAGGAGGCCCAACGGTGTGAAATTGAAGTGCATTGGTCAGGAATTAGGAAAGGAATTGCTGGCTGAAATACACAAAGGAATGTGCGGCTCCCACATTGAATCAAGGGCATTAGTTGGGACAACATTCCAGCAAGGATTCTATTAGCCCATAGCCCTCCAAGATGCGGTCGAGCTCGTCACGAAATGTGTAGCCTGCCAGTTCCATTCTAGGACAACCCACCTTCCTTGCCCAAGCTCTTCAAACAATCCCTCTCTCATGGTCGTTTCCAGTATGGGGGCTCGATATCCTCGGCCCTTTCCCCCGAGCCGCCGGGGGCTTTGAATCCTTGTTCGTTTCCATCGACAAGTTTACAAAGTGGCCAGAACTAGCTGCCGTGAGAAAGGTGACTGCTCATTCAGTTTCAAGTTCTTGAAAGATCTGGTGTGTCATTACGGAGTTCCGACAAGGATCGTTACCGACAACGGCACCCAGTTCATGAGCCACGCCTTCATGCAATATGTTTATGCCCTCGGATGTAACATCTCAATTGCCTCTGTTGCACACCCCCGGAGCAATGGACAAGCTATCAGGGCGAATGCTGAAGTGCTACGTGGGCTCAAGACCAGAACTTTTGATATGCTAGAGAAGCTTGATAGGCAGTGGATCGAGGAGCTGCCGGTAGTTCTCTGGTCCTTCAGAACGACACCAAATCGAGCTACCGGGCAGACTCCATTCTCCCTGGTATACGAGCAGAAGCAGTTATCGCCACAGAACTCATTTACGGGTCGCCTCTAGTGCTTTCCTACGATGAAGTAGTGCAAGTTCTGCACCGGCGTGACGATGCTGTGCAACTCGAGGAGAACTATCTTCGGGCTGCTACGCGTACTGCACGCTATCAGCAAGCCCTGCGTCACTATCATAGCCGCAGGGTACATGCCCGGTGTATTGAGGAAGGTGACGTTGTCCTTACGCGCGTTCAGTCCGCCAAGGGTACACACAAGTTATCACCGAAGTGGGAAGGACCTTACCGAGTAGTACAAATCACCAAACCCGGCACATTCCATCTGGAGACCGGAGATGGCATTAAATTGCAAAACTCATGGAATATTGAGCATCTCTGTCTATTCTACCCATAAGGCGCGGCTGTCGGCCCTGCCTGGCAGCCACCCATTGTACAAGCCTTGCCTCAGTTGCATGCAACCCATTGTACAAGCCGGGGCGATGACCCCGTGCAAGAGAAAAATAAAGAAGCGCTGCAGGGGGGCCCCGACCAAGATTGCATGCCTGCAGAAGCATTCCAAGGTCACTACATAAGCATCTCATGAGCATTTTCATATGCATATAGATAGGATTGCATCCTGCATGCATTCTCATCTGCATGAAGCTGCAGGTTCCTGCCGTGAACCTGACTTCGACAAGGAGTTGAGAAGATTGCCCGGCACTGCGATCCCCGGCAAGCCAAACAGATAAGTTCTACCTCCAGTACTTTAGTTTTCTGTAAGCTATAACTGGTGCATAAGAAAACCTCACCACTCTCTTGAGGCTTGGGTGCTCCCATCCCAGACTTGAACGTTGCTTCGGTCAGGATGGTTGTAGTAGCCCTTGGCGAAAAGAAGTTGGCGGGGGGCTGGCCCCTTTGTCTGTTCCTTGGGAGATGTGATTCTCTGGCAGATAAAAAGGGTGCTGGCAAGGTAGCTTGTCGGGAAGCTTGTTTATTTTCATTAAAGAGGTATCTCACCTTTGCATGGACATACACATGCACGGGTTCCTGACAAGGTTCATCTTTTTCATTAATATGTTGATACAAGTATAAGAATTACAGAAGACAAACATGGACCCAGGAAGTTACATTATTTTAATTAAAATTGGGCAAGCGCCTACAGATTTAAGATTGAAAAAAGATAAGTGCGTCGTAATCCCATTCTCTGTCCCTCCTTCCCAGGTACTGCAGAAGGAGGGGAAGGGGACAAATGAAGCACCCAGGCAAACGTGGCAGTTAAGAAATCAGTAACAATGATTCCCTGATCACCGCCACCAGGGCCAGCAAGACACGGCAGGGCAGAAGAAGCCGGAAGTGATGAGAAAGCCTGGCGGGGATCCCAGCCGAGGACTGCTGGAAGAGGAAAAAGAGCGCCAAGGAGGAAGGAAAGAGTTGGTGTTGGGACGACGAGCCACTGGCGTGGGAACAAGGACGTCAATGCCATCGTATCCCGCCTTAAGGACCTGCCTCTCGCTCCCGCCATCATCGCAGTGGGAAGATGCGCCGAAAGCTAAGCGGCCACTATGGCCTGTGGGTGCTATGCACTCAGGAGCTACGCGGAGCAATATGTGAAACCCGCACCTCCCTCGAAGAAGCGAGAAACGTTAGCGGCGTCGCCTGGAGCACCTCCGGAACGCTACTACCCATCTTTGTGGGCAGGAAGAGGGTCCCTTCCTCTGCAACAGCCTCGGCTCCGCTGGAAGGAGCAGTGCTCGGGACGCCAACATCCCCAAGCGCTGCACCCTGGGGTGGCACCAGCAACCCCGGGGATTTCGGTGACGAGAAGACAAGCTCCGGCGACCCATAACCAAGACCGGCACCCATCCTAAGTCGACCATTTCGGGAAAAGGGGATAGGTACCTCACCATACAGGAATCGTTTGCCACCTCTCGTGCCCCGGACACACCGGTTGATTCTCCGTGCTACATCTCGGACAAGCTACTGCCTTGGGGCTGTCCCCAGGCTCTTTTCTTCGACATAACCAGCAGAAGATAGAAGAAGAGGAATGTGGGGATGGGTGACTCTGCCCTCCTCCAAACCTCCTTTCATAGGCAGGCCAAGGAGGGGAGCCACTCCCTCAACAGGCGACCACCATCCTCCTTCGCCAATTCAATACGACCGATCCCTCCCCTGATGCTCTCCCACGCCGCGCGCCTCCGTTACCTACCCCGCGCGATGCATGCAGCATACATGGCTAAGGATAAGGTTGTGGTGGGAAGAGTGAATTGGCAGTTTCTACCAAGTGCGATAAAGTCATTCATGGGCCATTACTGGAGCAGCCCCACCACTATTGCCTTCACACAACGTGCGGGGAAATCGAAAACTGGCCCAAATTTAAGACTCATGAAGAAGCAAAGAAGACCTTAAGAGATCGGCCTCTTCCGCATCCCCTCATGTGCACTTATTAGGCCCTTCCCCGACTATGCTCAGCAGCGTGTTCGGAGCAGGCCCGGAGGCTTTGGTCAGAGAAAAAAACACTGGGTCTGTTGCCTTGACTATGCACAAGCACGGGAACAGATCAGAGGGACCAAGACCAAGCCAAAGAAGTAAGATCTCGCCAAGAGAAAGGCCTCCCTTGCCGGGAAGGCGAGGCCGGCAAGAGGCGAGGCCACCCCCATAAGAAAGACAACCAAGGCGTCCCGGTAGAGCCTGCCTGGACTCGCGGTGGCTAAACCACATCATCAAATGTCCCTCCACAACTCACGTCGTCAATCAGTGTTGCAAAGTGTCTAAGTGTTGCCATTAGCCACATGGCAGCATCTCCCTACAGGAAGAACCCACAGATGGCACCCGTCCTGCGACATGTCAAGCAAGCTGGCATGGAGCTAGCAAGATAGCCCAGCAATCCTTGCCGTGTAACGACCAAATCTGGAAGGATTTGAGTCTCTGTGGTTACCATCCTAGTCCCTGGATCAAACTCGCTAGCACACACAATATAAATAGCCCTACAACTATAAACTACAGGAACACTAATTCCAACAATAATGCAGTTTTGTAAAATCATTTTGATGCAATAGGCCACTCAAACAGCAATAAATATCCACAAATAAAATACTTTTGAGGATTTCAAAAATACCAAAACATAGTAGGTGAACTGGAACAATATTTTGGACATTATGAACATTTTTAAAGATAGGGGAGAAGTCATGTTATCTCCACTCCAATATTTGCCTTTAGTTGCATAATGATCCAAATAGTCAAAAAGGGCAAATGATGCAATAAAAATATGAGATGCATATGAATGATCTAATAACATCCTAATTCAGTAAACTTGGGATGTTACAAACCTAACCCCTTTAAGATGAATCTCGCCCTCGAGATTCGGGCTGGCTAGAAAATAGGTGTGCGTTCTCCGGCCTGAGATCTTCCTCTCATTCCCAGGTAGCTTCTTCCTCAGTATGATGACCCCACTGAACCTTGCATAACTTGATTGTCTTGGTGCGAGTAACTCTCTGTACTGTCTCCAGAATCTTTACAGGTTTCTTCTCATATGTCAAATCACTCTCCAACTGAATTGCATCAAGTGGCACTATATCCCTCAATGGAACATCCATCATCTCTGCGTGGCACTTCTTCAACTGAAATACATGAAACACATTATGAACTCCGGACAAAGATTCTCGCAACTCCAACTGATAAGCTACCTCTCATCTACGCTCCAAGATCGTGTAAGGCCCCACAAAACATGGTGCTACGTTACCCCTAATTCCAAACCTCTTAATTCAATGAAGTGGTGAAACTCGAAGATATGCACGGTCTCCTACCTCATATGTCACATCTTTGCACTTTGCATCTGCATAACTCTTCTGCCTGGATTGTGCTATCATCAGCTTGTCACGAATCAGATTGACCTTCTCCTTAGAACCTCTGATCAAGTCTGGTCCAAAGAACATTCGCTCTCCAACCTCATCCCACATCAACGGTGTCATGCGCTTCCTTCCATACAATACCTCAAATGGTGTCATCTTCAGACTAGCCTGATAACTGTTATTATATGAGAACTCTTCATAAGGTAAATTATCATCCCAACTGGAACCATAGTCCCAAACGCAAGGCCTCAACATATCCTCCAAAATCCGATTTAACCTCTATGTGTGCCCATCAGTCTGCGGGTGGAAAGCTGTACTAAACTCCAGCCTGGTGCCCAAGGATTCATGCAACTAATGCCAATATTTAGATGTGAACTGAGTACCTCTCTCAGAAACTACCTTCTTTGCAACTCCATGCAGACAAACAATTTTAGACATATAAACTTTAGCTAGCTGAGCACTGGTATAAGTAGTCTTTAACAGAATGAAGTGAGCAACTTTAGTCAAGAGATCAAAAATTACCCAAATAGAATCATAACCTGACCGAGTGCTGGGTAAACCTATAATGACGTCCACACCAATCTGATCCCATTTCCACTCTGGTATAGAAAATGGCTATTGCATACTTGCTGGCCTTTGATATTCTGCTTTAGCTCTCTGGCACACATCACATGTTGCAATATATCCAGCAATTTCCCTCTTCGGGCTAGGCCACCAAAATCTTTCCCTCAAATCCAAATACATCTTAGAATTACCTAGGTGAATAGAATAAGGTGAATCATGCGCCTCCTGAAGGATGAACTTCCTGATGTGTGCATCTTGCGGTACACAAATACGCTTCTCAAACCATATGGCCCAATGTTCATCCTCATGGAAACCTTCTGCCTTACCTGCATTCATATTCTCTATTATTGTAGCATTTCTTTATCACCCTTTTGAGGTTCCCTTATTCTTTCAAGCAAAGTAGACTTTGCCTCAAGTGTTGCCAAATATCCCTTAGGAACTATCTCAAACCTAATATTCCTGAACTGATCACATAACTCTTGTGGCATATCATTAATATCAACTACATTAACATGGCTCCTACGACTCAATGCATCAGCAACAACATTAGCCTTACCAGGATGATACTGCGCATTCAAATCATAATCCTTAATAAGATCCAGCCATCTCCTCTACCCGAGGTTCAAAGCCTTCTGATTAAAAATATACTTCAAGCTCTTATGATCAGTAAATATATCACACTGATTACCAACAAGATACTTCCTCCAAGTTTTCAATGCATGCACAACTGAGGCTAACTCCAAATCATGTGTAGGATAATTATGCTCATGATTCTTAAGCTGACGTGAAGCATATGAAACAACTTTACCTTCCTACATCAAAACACTCCCAAGTCCCTGACGAGAAGCATCACAATATACCTGGAAGTCCTTATGTTTATCAGGAAGAATCAAGACTGGTGGTGTAACCTAACGCTGCTTCAATTCCCGAAAGTTGGCTTCACATTCAGCAGTCCAAACAAATTTCTTCTCCTTCTTCATCAATTCAGTCATAGGCTTTGCAATTTTAGAAAAGTTCTCAATAAACCGCCTGTAATAACTTGCAAGGCCAAAAAAGCTATATATCTCCCCAACTATTGTGGGTGTCTCCCACTCTGTAACTGTAGCAACCTTAGATAGATCTACTACAACACCATTACCTGACACAACATGTCCAAGGAATGCTACCTCATCCAGCCAAAAATCACATTTGCTGAACTTGGCATACAATTTATGTTCCCTCGGCTTCGCTAGCACCAAACACAGATGTACCTCATGCTCTTGCTCATTCTTGGAGAACACCAATATATCATCAATGAAAACAACCACAAATTTAGCCAAGAACTCCATAAACACCTTGTTCATCATATTCATGAAGTATGCAAGAGTTTTAGTCAATACAAATGACATAACAGTATATTAATACAACCGATACCTCGTAGTAAAAGCAATCTTTGGAATATCTTGCTCACGAATCTTTAATTGATGATAACCAGAATGAGGATCAATCTTAGAAAACATAGTAGCTCCCTCCAACTAGTCAAACAGATCATTTATCATAGGCAAAGGATACTTATTCTTAATGGTTACCTCTCTTCGTGTTCATGACGTGGCTGGCTGCGGCCCATGACGTGGCTCCTTCACCGGCCTGGTATGGCCCATCTTCAGCATCGACACTCAAGACACTCGGGGGGGGGGGGCAAAGGACGGCAGGACGGAGGTCAACATCAAGCCCACCGTGGCGTCGGCATTAGAAGCTTTGCAGGCGAAGACCACCTTTATTCAGGATAAGATATACTAGTTGTCTCCCTTCAAATTTGGCCGTTGTGAAATCCCTTCCCGCCTACATTTTGGGGGACGAGGACCAAGGCCACTATAAAGATAGCTTAGCCATCACCATATGAGGGGATCGGGTCTCAGATCGAACAGACCATTGAGACCTCCCTCTAGACACACACCATCAATAACACACCTCGCGAGGTTGTTCACCCACTGTACTAGTTCTTTCACAGCACACCTTGAGGCAATCCACCACATTGCAGGAGTAGGTACACTCACCGCTAGGTGGCCTGAACCTGGGTAAACTGCCCTGTATCGTGTTATTTCTTGTTACTTGAGCTAATTCGTAGAAACGGCGAGTAGACTGATAGGGGGAGTTGAGTTCTTCACACAAACCTAGTGTTCAAACTTGCAAGGGTTTTGCGGAGCCCTAAATCGAAAATTTGGTGCGCCGGGTAGGGGTGCGTATCGAAGAACCACCTTCCCCGTCATCACACTCTACCCTCGCCGTCCAGCCTCCAACCATGGTAGGAGTCTCACCACTAGCTGCCCTGTGGGCCATGCTCGGAGGTGGTGCGGGCCACCGGGCCCTCTCCCCCGCCCTGCGACAAGTGCGGGGGCTCCTAAGGTTCAGGCCGGCGCCGCCACCGTGGTACGACGGTGCGACCGACCCAGAGGCATGCTACTTCTAGAGCTTGCGTTGTATTCCCTCGAAGAGGAAAGGGTGATGCAGCACAGTAGCGTAAGTATTTCCCTTAGTTTTTGGGAACCAAGGTATCAATCCAGTAGGAGACTACGCGCGAATCCCTCGTACCTGCACAACCAAATAAGAACCTTGCAGCCAACACGATAAAAGGGGTTGTCAATCCCTTCTCGGTCACTTACAAAAGTGAGATCTGATAGAGATGATAAGACAATATTTTTGGTATTTTTGATATATATATTGAAAGTAAATAATGCAAAACAAAAGTAAAGTAAAGATAAATAGTCGATGGAAGATTAATATGATGAAGATAGACCCGGGGGCCATATGTTTCACTAGTGGCTTGTCTCATGGTAGCAGATTTCTATGGTGGGTGAACGAATTACTGCCGAGCAATTGATAGAAGAGCGCATAGTAATGAGAATATCTAGGCATGATCATTGTATATAGGCATCACGTCTATGAAAAGTAAACCGAAACGATTCTGCATTGTCACACCCTGATTTTCATATCACATTGCTTAAGCTAATTTTCATGTTAAAAATGTGGATTTGCAAAAACTTTTGAGTGTTTTTGACTTTGCTTGATTTGACTTTTGTCAGCTGATTGTTAGTGCTCTAAAAATCAGATAAATCCTCCAACTCTTATACTTCATCTCCTTGACCCAAAACCTTTTCCCAATGATCATGCCATGTGTATAGACCAGAATAGAATTTTCTTATAAAAATATTTTGGCCAAATGGTATTTTCTAAAATTAGTTTTCCAAAAACCCCTGAATTGAGGTTTGCACTGCAAGTACCTTATTGAGGGTGTGAAAAATCTTTCAAAAAGTTTATTTGAATCCTATTAGATATAGGACTCCCAGAAACCACAAAAGTATAATTCTAAAAGTTATTTTTATATTTTATATAAAAGCTTTTTCTTAAGGCCAGAAATGGTCTTTAATAGGGAAAAATTATTTAATCATTTCAAAAATATTTGCCAAAATTCAGGGAGACTCATAGGACATATATTGTCCATATATAAGAGTTTCAGCACATGGTCATGTTCAAAATATTGGACTAATCCTTCCAAAACCCTTTCTGGATATTTCAAGCTTTTGAAATAATTACAAAGGAAATATTCTCCAAAAATTCCAGGGAAATTCTATCATGTCATATATGACATATTTGATGATCTTGCAAAGCCTCATGCCTTGAAGATCAAGGAAACATCCTCTAATCCCCTCAAAACCATTATGTCCATATTTGATGTTTGGGCAACTATACATTGCCAAACTTGTCCAAATGCTCTCAAATTTGGTGCACATGCTAGAATGGCCTAATAAGGCATCTAGACCAAATGGCACAAGATTTGGAATAGAGCAACTTGATCAGATCACCCCAAAACCACTTCTGTTCAAATTCAAATTTGAACAACTTTACATTGTCAACTTTTTATCTGGAGCCTCAAACTTTGTGGGCATGTTCATAACCCCAAATGATGATGCTACACCAAGTGGTGCATCAAGGGGAGATGATTTGCTTGACTCAAACATGGTGAAACCATTTCTGTTGATTTCTAGGGTTCACCAAAGTTACATTGGCCACTTTGCCCAAATGAGCTCAAATTTGGTGTAGGGGCCTAATTATATGTGACATTTGATCCTGTTAAGTCCCATGTCAAGTGGATGTCATTTGCTTGACCAAACACTAATCAAACACCTTCTGGCTTTTTACTAAAACCTTCATCTTGATCACTTTTACTTTTCTCGATGGCCTCAACTTTTTACCACATGTTCATTCAGTTACTGGCTACCCCCAGTAACTTCCCCAGCACCCCATCTCCATGATTGAGGGGGTAAAACCCCAATTCACTCTCCTGGACAGCAGTAAACTCCCTCTCCTTCACCTCTCTCCTTATCCTAGTGGCCTCCAAGAGCATCAAAGGCCACAGGCCATTTCTTTACTCCACTTCTGACCTTCTACACAACCTTTGGCTTGTTGGACACGACCAGAGCGGCGAGGTCATGACCATGTCAGCCAAACGCATGCTCTGGAGCGTGCTACAGTGCGCTCCCGCACTGTAGCCGCCCCCAATCGGCTGCTTCCGACAGCCTTGGGCCTCCCCCTCGTGTCCCCCGAGGCGGCCTCGACGTCCGCAACACGCTGGGCGGTCGGCCCCCTCCTCTCTCCTCCTCCCTCACTCCTGCTCGTACGCGCGCCGTGGCCGCCCGAGCGCTCCAGTGAGCAAGCTCACACGCGCGGCACCTCTGGCGCTCCCCGTCCCTTCTCTTCCTTCCTCTCGACTTGGACCACGCCCACGCACACCGCAGACACCCCGGAACCTACCCCCGTGGCCTCCCGAGCCGTTGCCGCAGCCACGCGTGCGCCGCGTCCACGGTGAGCTGCGGGATGTCTATATGAGAATGCCCCAGGCCCTCCTCTCCGTCCCATTTGCTCCCTCTCCTTCCCAAACACCCTCTGGACCCATCCCTTGCTCTCCCCATGCCCTGCAGCCGCCTCCCTGGCCGGAGCAGAGCCGCCGGTCGCCGCTCAAATTCAGGCGACCCCGAGCCCCTCTCTCCCCCTTGGCCACCCTGGTGCCGTCACACGACCTCCAGGGAGCTCCCCACCTCCGTCTATCCTCCCCGAGGTGGTCGTGCGCTCGAAGCCCAAAGTGGCCGGAGCCCTCCTCCGCCACGGTTGCCCCCTTGCCCGATCTGGTCCTCCCCGGCGGGCGTGTCACCCACGGCCGGATGCGCCTCTCCGCGCTGGTCGTTCCGGTGGCCGGAGTGTCGCCGGAGACGGCCTGAGTCGACGGGGCCACGCCGGCGAGCGCTCGGCCGCGCCTCCTCTGCCTCGCCTCTATTCGCGCGGGAGGAAGAAGACGGCCTGCCGTTGGGGGCCCGTGCGTCAGCGACCTGGAGGCTGGGCCCTCCGTTTAAGTGGAGGCGGGTCTGGCCTCGGCCGCCTCCCCCGCGCGGTGGCGCCCTTCCTGGCGGGCGTCTTCGACGTGGCCAGGTTCCCTGCGCGCTGCTGTGCAGTTGGGCCGGCCCAGAGCATTGCGGCGCTATACTGCACCCAAAACGCAGTATAGGTATAAAACCCCCTTCCCTTTTTCCTTTTCTTTATTCTGTCAACTTCAAAAATGCCTAGAATATTCAATTGAACTCCAAACTTGATAATTTAAATTTCCTATGACTCCATAAATCATGCTCTATCTGTTGGTGCTACATGCACATTATTCCAGAGACTTTTCTTTCACACATATTTATCAAATGCCTTTATTTCATTTCTGTGATGAACTTTAGAAAATCATAGAGAGCTCAATCTTGATCCAAATGTAGTGATTCAAGTTCCTAGATGCTTGTCATGTCCAAACTTAGTTTTGGAACATTTTTAATAATAGTTTCTGTACCCCACCAAATATTGAGCCATTTCTTCATATTTATCAGCTTTGCAAAATCCTAGGAAATTCATTTCAAATCCAAATCCAGTGAAACCAACTCCTAAATGCTTCTAAAATCATGACTTGATGATGGGTACCTTTGCTCACCATTCAAGGTAATATTTCTGTATACTTCTTCCAAATCCATAAACCCCTTGATTCCATCATATTGGAATGTTCCAAACTACCTATTGATCCAACACCTATGAAACCACCTTGGTCATTTCTAATATGACCAGAGGTATCCTAGAAAAGTCCAACTCCTATTTTTAGAGCACTTTTATTTTTGCATTGATTGTGTTGCTTATTGTGATTGTTTCCATCGTTAGTTGACGAAATAAACGGAGTATTCGGAGATGGACCAGAAGATTTGAAGACTCTGAAGAATAAGGCAAGCAGCCCTTTGACCATGTTCGAGAAACCTTTTTATGCATGTCTCATAGCACCTTTATATTCAATGCATCGGAATCATGTTGAGGTGGAAACCACTTTGGTTGCTACCCCTGTTACTTTACTGTTGAAACTTGCATCATACATGACCCTACCTTCCTATGAGGGTTATGTGGGTGGGAGTAGATAGATGTATGCTATAGTAGTTGGCTACGCAAAATGGGTCGGGGTTATGCATTGAGTGAAACAAGTGTGGTCTGACATACTTGCAAATGACCCAGTGGGTGCCACTAATGCCCCTGGGAGTTGATAAGAAACTAGGGCACTACTTGGTGGAGAAGTAGTGTGCCGAGGCTTGACGAAAGTGTTGTTTACAGAGATGGATTAGATTTATGTGTGACTACCGTCCCAACCAAACATGCGCAACCACTCTACCCTTATATGGGATAGGGCATTATTGATTACCTAGGTCGATACTAGCATGGTGCCCGCATTAGTAGTGACGGGAGTGACATGAGGTCGCTCCTGGGACGGGGTCGCGCTTGGATAGGCGGCCATGACTGTCTTTACAGGGCACCGGACACACCGTTGGTACCCCGTGCTTGTGATATGTGATGAATACGGAGCGAGTCTCCACAAACCTTGAGATGTGAAATGTTTGGCACGGGGCTGCTACCAATCGAGTGGACTCTATGTTAGTGTCGTCTAGGGAAAGGTAGTGATCGGGTGCTTACCCCGGGTACTTGAGGTACCGCGGGTCGTGGATGACACGGAAGTTCCCCGGATCTTGTGGGTAAAGTGTGCAACCTCTGCAGAGTGTCAAACTATTCGAATAGCCGTGTCCGCGGTCAAGGACAGTTGGGTGGTGCTACTTAGACTATGTCCATAAGTTTCTGGGAAACAACACGATTCAGAGATATTGATGATGTGATTGTGAGGAAGATACAATGAGCTTGTGCATGTGCTGATTACAACTCTTTCTCGATATTGATGTATGTGACCTCCTGATACTTGTTACAGACACATGCATGTCCATGTTATATGTTGATCATACCTGCATATGAAAAACTAACTTTCCGCAAAACTACCAATTTAGCAGTAGAGCCTTGCATAAATTATTCCGTTATCACACTTGGGTTGCTTGCGAGTACATTCAATGTACTCATTGGCTTGCCACTGGTTATTTTATTGGCCAGGCATGAGAGCACAGGTTATGATGAAGATTTCTTGGTGACGAGCATGCGAGCTAGGACGCTTCCCTGTCAGAATGCCTGTAGGGTTAAGGCAGATGGCATGGGTCCATGTTCACATTGAAGATTTTCCGCTGCGACGATATACTCAAGACTTGACCATTATGGTCCTATTTGTGTAACACGGTATGTAAGGATGTAAGACTCTTGTTATTCAGCTTCTGTGTGTTCAGTGAGCATTGATCTCTGGGATCACTGTACACGTGCATTCGGTGATCACGACTTATGAGTCGGGGTCCCCACATGCATCTACTACTGTTACTCCACACATCGACCGCTATCCAGCATGCATCTAGAGTATTAAGTTCATAAGAACAGAGTAACACCTTAAGCAAGATGACATGATGTAGAGGGATAAACTCAAGCTATATGATATAAACTCCATCTTTTTATCCTTGATGGCAACAATACAATACGTGCCTTGCTGCCCCTGCTGTCACTAGGAAAGGACACCACAAGATTGAACCCAAAGCCAAGCACTTCTCCCATTGCAAGAACTACCAATCTTGTAGGCCAAACCAAACCGATAATTCGAAGAGATTTGCAAGGATATTTAAATCATCCATAAAAGATTTCAGAAAATAATCCAATATTCTTCATAGATAATATTAATCATAAACCCACATTTCATCGGATCTCGACAAACATACCACAAAAAGAATTACATCAAATAGATCTCCATGAAGATCGGGGAGAACTTTGTATTGAGATCCAAAGAGAGAGAAGAAGCCATCTAGCTAATAACTATGGACCCGACGGTCTATGTTAAACTACTCACAACTCATCGGAGAAGCTATGGTGTTGATGCAGAAGCCCTCCTTGATCGATGCCTCCTCCGGTGGGGCTCCGGAACACGCCCGAAGATGGGATCTCACGGGTACAGAAGGTTGCGGTGGTGGAATTAGGGTTTTGTGGTGCTCCTCGATAGTTTCAGGCTACGTAGGTATATATAGGTGGAAGAGGGACGTTAGGGGAGCAACTGGGGGCCCACGAGGGTTGGGGGCACGCCTACCCCCCCTGGGCGTGCACCCTGCCCTCGTGGCCACCTCTCTCGCTTCCTGGCGTGTACTCCATGTCTTCTGAGTTGATATTGTTCCAAAAATAACTCTCCCGAAGGTTTCATTTCGTTTGGACTCCGTCTGATATTCCTTTTCTGCGAAACACTGAAATAGGCAAAAAAACAACAATTTGCACTGGGCCTTGGTTTAGTAGGTTAGTCCCAAAAATAACATAAAAGTGTATAATAAATCACATTAAACAACCAACACAGAATATATGATAGCATGGAACAATAAAAAATTATAGATACGTTGGAGACGTATCAAGCATTCCCAAGCTTAATTCATGCTCCCTCGAGTAGGTAAGTGATAAAAACAGAATTTTTGATGTGGAATGCTACCCAACATAATTCTCAATGTAATTTTCTTTATTGTGGCATGAATGTTCAGATCCGAAAGATTCAAGACAAACGCCTATATCGACATAAGAATAATAATACTTGAAGCATACTAACAAAGCAATCATGTCTTCTCAAAATAACATGGCCAAAGAAAGTTCATCCCTACAAAATCATATAGTTTGGCTATGCTCCATCTACGTCACACAAAATACCCAAATCATGCACAATGTAGCGACCGCGATCCGAATGGACCGAAGTCTCTGTCTTTCTATGTCATCCCTGGATCGGTAATACTAACACACACATTACTTGAAGGATTTATAACAGAGTGGCAATCAGACACTTATTACATCGAATGTCTCAAATGAGAACTTATTACAAAAGTCTATGGCTTAAGGCCATCTAACAAAATAACAACGGAAGGCTTGGAAGATAAGTGAGTCCATCAACTCCAACGGCATAGCTGAGTGCATGAAAAACGACCTAGCACGTCTTACTCCTCATCTGAAATGTTTGCAACGTAACATGTTGCAGCTCGAAATGGGTCAGCACATGGAATATGCTGGCAAGATAACACAGTAGAGCGAGTAATAGAATAAAAGCTAACACTATATGCATATTTGGCTGGTGGAGGCTCTAAGGTTAAAGTTTTTGCATGAAGCCAATTTTTCCGTACAACAAAGGAATAAATTTTATTTTAACTAGCATGGTAGTTGAAACATCATTGAGAAGGTACCTCCAACTTAATCCCAATAAAAGTAGTCATCATTAACCCAACAAATTAATTTTAGAGTGATGAGATTAATCAATAATTCAAGTACCATATACTCAAGATTGTCCATAACCGGTGACACTGCTAATCATGATCAGTTTGTACACTCTGCAAAGGTTTGTGCACTTTTCCCCACGAGACTCGATCTCCTCCGTTGGATTTGTATGCCAGAAGCGTTCACTCTTTACCCCGGGTGGACCCGTACACCTACTTTCCCCTACATCTGCTAGTCCACCACTGAAAGAGCTCACACAACTTACTCAAACTATGCCAGAGCCCATAATGGCATTGTGGCTGCACACGGAAGTTTCTAGCATGAATAGTTTTATGATCCCTTTGAGCCTGGGTGGCATAACATAGGATAATCACACGGTTCCTCCGGGATTTCCTTAGGACAACACTGGATTCTCCAGGTGCCCTGCAACCAATACACCCAGATGTGTATTAAAGTAGCCACCTTAAGTTGAACCATTAATTAACAACTCACATCTGTCATGGATTTCACTCAAACCCAACCACGTCTACGAGCATAGCATGGCAACCTAAGCATAACGTAGAAGTAACTCCCAACGGTTTGAAAATAATGCAGGTAATAGGTTCTACCTCAATCTACTTCCCAGACCCACAAGTTAATAGGTTCTACATCAATCTACTTCCCAGACCCACAAGTTAAAAGGGGTATGATCAAAGTGTTACTTGCCTTGCTGATGATTCGAAAAACCTAGAGACTTGTAGTAGCACGCTTCGCACTCCGGGTATTCTATCGCAAACAAACAATAGCATACATAAGCAATCAAGCAAAGATGCACAAACATAACTCCAAATAAGAAGATGTAACCAGAAAGTTCAACTTAGGAACTCCGCTTTGCAAAAAGAATCAAATCAAACGGAGCAACGAATCAAACTGCAAAAGAAACAAGATCTGTTTACTAGCTTGATCTATGGTCAAATTTTACAGTAGCAAAACCTTGTTCAAGTTGTTTAAATGGAAATAGGGCGTCGAGACGAAGATCAGGGCTTTTGAATCGCCTGATTCCGACTCTCGAGCGAAAAGAAAAACTAAAAACAAGATCAGTGCAGAAATCGCAATCGAAAATAATCGCGGATAAAAGCCCCGAAAAAGAAAACTGACGATAAGGCTAACGAACTAACGTTCGCTGTCTGTAACTAACGGGCGAACAATGTTTGTTAAAACGAACGTACGGACGAACGTACGCAAACTAACTAAACCAGAAAAAAAACGAACCGTTCTAGAAAAAAAAGGATCTAGGGTTTCTAAAAAACTGGACGGTCTTTAAAAAAAACGGCGGCGGCTCGGCGGCTTCTACCTCGGCTCCGGCGGAGAGGAGGCAACGGTGAGGAGGCGGCGTGGCTGCACGGCGCGGGCGGCGCCCTGTCGGTGGCGACGGTGGCGGGCTGGCGCGGCACGGCGGCGGGGCTGGCTGCTGCGGCGGCGGTGGGGTGGCGGCTAGGGGGGCGGCGGTGGTATTTATAGGGGGTAGGGGGGCTGCTTGGGGAAGGGGCAAGGCAGCGGGGGAGGGGGGGTCCGGCTCGGCCACGACGGCGAGTGGGCGAGGCTGGGACTCCGAACCAACTCTTTTTTTTTAATTATCCCAACGCCGAAAAACACGAAAAAATAAAATACTAAACGAGCTCCAAAAATTACGAAATAAATTTTCACCATCCTCTAAAAATATTTAGGACAAAGTGAACATTTTTCCCTGACCTAAATGCAATTTTGAAAAACACGCATTTTTCCTATGCAAATATAATCGCAAATAAATCCGAATAAAACCAAAAGTGATTTTAATATTCTTCCTCCAATATTTCTTTTATTTTGGAGAAGTCATATTATCTCCGCTCATATATTTTATCAAGAAATATTTTTAGGAAGAGAAAATAAATAAAATCAACGCGATCCTCGTGCCGGTATTCGAGAAAACTCGAATATGAAAACGGTAGAATTCCCAACTCTCTCCGTAGGTCCTTGAGTTGTTTAGAATTTTCGAGGATCGCCATGCGCAAAAATGCAATCGAACATGCAATGCAATATGATCTATGTATAACATTCCAACTGAAAAATTGGGATGTTACAAACCTACCCCCCTTAGAATGAATCTCGCCCTGAAGATTCGGCTTGGCTAGAGAACTCGTGTGGGTGGTCCTTGCGTAGATCATCTTCTCATTCCCAGGTGGCTTCTTCCTCCGTGCGGCGACTCCACTGAACATTGCAAAACTTGATAACCTTACTACGGGTGACTCTGCTCAAAAACTCGAGGATCTTAACGGGTTTCTCCTCGTAAGTCAGATTGCTATCCAATTGAATTGCTTCGAGGGGTACTGTGTCTCTTAAAGGAATATCTGACATCTCTACATGACACTTCTTAAGCTGAGAAACGTGAAACACATCGTGCACTCCTGACAATCCTTCGGGTAACTCCAATTTGTAGGCAACCTCTCCCATGCGTTCCAAAACACGGTATGGTCCCACAAATCTCGGGGCTAACTTTCCCTTAACTCCGAAACGTTTAACTCCTCATAGAGGCGACACTCTCAGGTATGCTCTGTCTCTCATTTCATAGGCTACTTCCTTGTGTTTCGTGTCTGCGTAACTCTTCTACCTGAACTAAGCTACCTTCAGTCTATCTCGAATCAGCTTAACCTTCTCTTCTGACTCCTTAATCAGATCTGGTCCAAATAACTGGCGGTCTCCGACTTCATCCCACATCAACGGCGTTCGGCATCTCTTCCCATACAATGCTTCGAACAGTGCCATCTTCAAACTGGCCTGGTAGCTGTTGTTGTACGAGAACTCCGCGTAGGGCAAGTTGTTCACCCAACTAGATCCATAGTCTAGCGCACAAGCTCTCAACATGTCTTCCAGAATATGATTGACTCTCTCGGTCTGCCCATCTGTCTGCAGGTGAAAAGCTTTACTGAATTCCAACCTCGTTCCCAAAGTCTGGTGTAACTGATGCCAAAAGTTTGAGGTGAACTATGTTCCTCTATCTGATACAATGGTCCTCGGAACTCCATGCAGACATATGATCCTGGTCATGTATATCTTGGCCAACTTCGCACTGGTATACATGGTTTTCACTGGGATAAAGTGGGCTACTTTGGTCAAGCGATCCACTACTACCCAGATTGAGTCATATCCTAATTTGGTCCTGGGCAATCCGATGATAAAGTCCATGCCAAGTTTATCCCACTTCCATTCAGGTATCGGCATAGGTTGTACTAATCCTGCTGGCTTCTGATGTTCTGCCTTTACTCTCTAACATACATCACAAACTGCTACATACTCGGCAATATCCTTCTTCATTCCCGTCCACCAGAAACTTTCTTTCAAATCCAAATACATCTTAGTGTTTCCGGGGTATATCGAGTATGGTGAATCATGTGCTTCCTGCAGTATCAACTTCCTAATCTCGGCGTTGTTGGGCACATAGATTCGGTCCTCAAACCACAACGTGTCGTGTTCATCCTCACGAAATCCCTTGGCTTTCCCTTCATTCATCTTCTCCTTTATCTCGGCAATCTCTTCGTCATCCTTCTGGGCTTCTCGTATCTTTCTCAACAATGTTGACTGAACCTCCAATGTTGTAATAAAACCTTTAGGAACTATCTCCAAACGAAGCTCCCGGAGATCTTCTGCTAACTGCTTGGGTAATCCTACCTTCACTAGGGTATTTGCATAACTCTTCTGGCTCAAAGCGTCTGCAACAACGTTGGCCTTTCCGAGGTGATAGTGCCGCTTCATATCGTAATCCTTTATAAGCTCCAACCATCTCCTCTGTCTGAGATTCAGCTCCTTCTGAGTGAAAATGTACTTCAAACTCTTGTGATCCGTGTACACATCACAATGATTTCCAATAAGGAAATGTCTCCAAGTTTTGAGAGCATGCACAACTGCTGCTAGCTCCAAATTGTGTGTCGCATAATTCAACTCGTGCGGTCGCAGTTGACGAGATGCATAAGAAACAACTCTTCTGTCCTGCATGAGTACTCCTCCAAGTCCTAAGCATGAAGCATCGCAGTATACTTGGAAATCCTTGCGTACATCTGGCAAGATCAGCACTAGGGCTGTCGTCAACCATTTCTTCAACTCATGGAAACTTTCTTCGCACTCTTCAATCCAATGAAAATTTGTGTCCTTCTTCAACAATGTCATCATCGGCTTTGCAATCTTGGAGAAATTCTCTATGAATCTTCTGTAATAACATGCGAGTCCAAGAAAACTGTGGACCACTCCAACTGAAGTGGGTGCCAACCACTCAGTGACTGCTTGCACTTTGATGGGGTCCACTGCTATACCTTCTCCTGATATACCATGCCCTAAGAATCCTACTGCCTTCAACCAAAACTCGCATTTGCTAAACTTTGCATACAACTGATGCTCTCTGAGATTCTCCAGTACCAAACACAAATGCTCCACATGTTCCTCTTCGTTCTTCGAGTACACCAAAATATCATCAATGAATACCACGACAAACTTATCCAAGAACTCCATGAACACCTTGTTCATCATACTCATGAAATATGCAGGGCGTTAGTCAATCCAAATGACATAATAGTATACTCATATAGCCCATACCTTGTGGTGAAGGCTCTCTTAGGTATATCCTTCTCTCAGAACTTCAACTGGTGGTATCCTGATCGTAGGTCGATCTTCGAGAATACTTTAGCTCCTTGTAGTTGGTCGAACAAATCATTGATCATCGACAGCGGGTACTTATTCTTAATCGTTACTTCATTCAGTGCCCTATAATCAACGACCATCCTTAAAGATCCATCCTTTTTTCGACCAAAAGCACTGGGGCTCCCCAAGGGGGTGAACTCCGGCGAATAAAACCTTTCTCCAATAACTCCTTAATCTGCTTCTTGATCTCCTCCAGATCATATGCTGGCATCCGATATGGTCTCTTTGATATTGGTCCGGTGCCAGGCAATAGCTCAATCAAAAACTCAATATCCCTGTCTGGCGGCATGCCTGGTAACTCCTCTAGAAAAACATCCGGGTAATCCTTTACTACAAGCATTTACTAGGAATGTACTTGTGTCCTTCTAGGTGAATGCCTAGATACATACTTGATCCTTTTTCCCTCCAGGGTGGTAAAAAAATAGACTTACTGGCACAATCGATGTTCCCTCCATACATCGATAGCCAATCCATACCTAATATCACATCCAGACCTTGTGACTCCAAAACTATCAGGTCTGAGGGGAAAACATGTCGTCCAATGGTAAATGGCATTTGAAAGCATCCTTGGTTTGCCATATATTTTGCTCCGGGTGAACTTACTAACATGGGGTCATAAGGACTCTGGTGGGCAACTTATGTCTATTTACGAATCCCCTTGAAATGTATGAATGCGATGCGCCAGTATCAAAAAGAACTACTGCGGTAAATGACATAACCAAAAACTTAGCGATAACTACATCTGGTTGCTCTTCAACCTCCTCCACGGTCATGTGGTTCACTTGTGCTTTGTTGACGGGTTGGGCTTCTTCCCAGTGCTTCCATTGTCGTTCCCATTCTTAGCTTCAGGGCACTCCATGGCATAGTGTCCATTCTTCCGCACTTGAATCAGGTGGCGTGGCTCAAATCCCTCTTGGCGGGTGTGGATGGACTAGAGCGGTTCTGATTATTATTTGCTCCATTCCCATTCCCATTCTTAGAGCCATTGGGGTTGTGAGAACTTCCTCCATTATGGTTGTGGCTTCCATGGTTATGGGTGTATCCTACCGAATTCAGGATGAATCAGGGCTTCTGCTGGGCTCCAGAATTATTCCTTCCTTGTCCGTACTTCCTTTTGCGGCTCTCAATCTACTGCTGCTTCCCTTCAATCATAAGAGCCTTATCAACCAACTCCTGGTAGTTGTTGAAGGTTGCCACCATCAACTGTACGCTCATCTCATCATTCAACCCTTCCATAAACCTCTCCTTCTTTGCGGCATCTGGGGCCACATCATCCGGGGCATAACGAGATAGGGTACTAAACTCATCTATGTACTGGGCCACAGTACGATTTCCTTGGCGCAAGTTGCGAAATTATCGCTTCTTCATGCTCATAGCTCTAGTTGAGACATGGGCAGTACGAAAAGCTTGCTGAAACTGATCCCAAGTGACATTGGCTACTGGGAAAGTGGCGGTGTAATTCTCCCACAATGTTGCTGCTGGTCCAGATAACTGATGTGCGGCAAATCGCACCTTCTGAGCATCCGTGCAATTGGCGGTGGTCAAGTCCCTTCCAATCTTGCGCAGCCAGTCATCAGCAACTATTGGTTCAATGCTGCTAGAAAACACCAGTGGTTGCAACCTTAGGAAACGTGTCAGGTTGTCCACGGGTGGTGGTGGTGGAGGGTTGTGGTTGTTGTTGTTCTGGTTGTTCTGATTGTTCTAGACAAGAAGTTGCATCAGGGTGTTCTGCTGTTGGATCAACTGAGTGAACTCAGGGGGAAACTAAAATCCGGGCTCACGTCTCGGAGGCATCTGATGGGTGTAGAGGGAAGAGATTAGAATAGAAATGAGGTCTAAGGGAAAATTCACTACCCATATGCATGTGAGACAAACACAAACATATCACACCAATCAATTTCAAACAAGGGCTTACAAAGATCTAACTAACGTTACAAAAGTGCTCTAAATTCTACTTTATGGGGGAAAACTACTAATCATAGGGTGGTCATCTAGAAATTTTGACCGGTGGAAGATTCCATGATGTCTGCTCCAGCTTCATCTTCATAGTCTTTGTCATCACTATCATCGGGGTCTGAGTCCGTGTCGTCGATGATGATGTAGTCTTCCGAACGAATCTCCTTGGGTTCTTCTTCTTCTCCTCATGGTGCTGGATCTCCCATGAATACTCCTAGCTTCCTCATCAAATCATCATTCTTCTCCACAAGTATCATCATCTCTTCCTCGTATCCGTCACGTCTAGACTTGAGTTCCTCTTCTAGCTCCAAGTTCCTAGTTAGTGCCTTCTTCAATTCTATCATCCATGTGCACATCTGGTGCTCCTATCGACGAATGTGCTGGTTCAACTCCTGGATGAACGATGCAATGGAAATGTCCTTCCGGGTACTGATCATGTCCCATCGCTCATCTCGGCGTCCACAAATCTGGTAGATAGTGTCCTTCGGCTCCTGCTTGTAGACTTCTCCAATTCGTCCCATAGTAATGTGGGCTTCCATACTCTTGCCTAGGCTCCAGGTTGGTGCATCAAAAGAAAACTATGTTGGCTCGGTGGATGGTGCGAAGGTTCTCCCGGGAATTTGAACTTGAATACTCCATCGCTCTTCTTCTGGTAAAGTGGTGGTGTAGGTCTCGGTGAAGCTTGGTATTCCTATATTCAGGTACCTAGTGACTTCCTTCAAGTGTCGTCCAAATGGTGTGTCTTCATCTAGTTGAGTGAACTTGTTCCTTTGGTCCACCATCCTAAAAGAGTAGAGAACGGAGAGGAGTCAGAAATGAGTAGAGAAGAGTGACCTAGGGTTTATCTTAGTGGTCATGTCCTACAGTCAGCGTGTGCTCTGATACCATCTTGTAGCGACCGCGATCCGAATGGACCGAAGTCTCTATCTTTCTGTGTCATCCCTTGATCGGTAATGCTGACACGCACAATACTTGAAGGATTTATAACAGAGTGGCAATCACACACTTATTACATCGAATGTCTCAAATGAGAACTTATTACAAAAGTCTATGGCTTAAGACCATCTAACAAAATAACAGCGGAAGGCTTGGAAGATAAGTGGGTCCATCAACTCCAACGGCATAGCTGAGTGCATGACAAACGACCTATCACGTCTTACTCCTCGTCTGAAAAGTCTGCAACCTAACATGTTGCAGCCCGAAACGGGTCAGCACATGGAATATGCTGGCAAGATAACACAGTAGATCGAGTAACAGAATAAAAGCTAACACTATATGCATATTTGGCTGGTGGAGGCTCTAAGGTTAAAGTTTTTGCATAAAGCCAATTTTTCCCTACAACAAAGGAATAAATTTTATTTTAACTATCATGGTAGTTGAAACATCATTGAGAAGGTACCTCCAACTCAATCCCAATTAAATTAGTCATCATTAACCCAACAAACTAATTTTAGAGTGATTAGAGCAATCAATAATTCAAGTGCCAGATACTCAAGATTGTCCATAACCGGGGACACGGCAAATCATGATCAGTTTGTACACTCTGCAGAGGTTTGTGCACTTTCCTCCACAAGACTCGATCTCCTCCGTTGGATTTCTCGCACTACATGGTGTTTGAGAAACGGATGACCGAGACACAGTCTTTCAGAAGCGTTCACTCTTTACCCCGGGTGGACCCGTACACCTACTTTCCCCTACATCTGCTAGTCCACCACTGAAAGAGCTCACACAACTTACTCATACTATGCCAGAGCCCATAATGGCATTGTGGCTGCACACGGAGGTTTCTAGCATGAATAGTTTTATGATCCCTTTGAGTTTGGGTGGCATTCCATAGGATAATCAGATGGTTCCTCCAGGATTTCCTTAGAACAACACTGGATTCTCCAGGTGCCCTGCAACCAATCCACCCAGATGTGTATTAAAGTAGCCACCTGAAGTTGAACCATTAATTAAAAACTCACATCTATCATGGATTTCACTCAAACCCAACCACGTCTACGAGCATAGCATGGCAACCTAAGCATAACGTAGAAGTAACTCCCAAGGGTTTGAAAATAATGCAGGTAATAGGTTCTACCTCAATCTACTTCCCAGACCCACAAGTTAAGAGATCCTACTCATGCAATGTGTGAGGGTTTGATCTAATGCCTAAAAACTGGGTAATAAAAGGGGTATGATCAAAGTGTTACTTGCCTTGTTGATGATTCGCAAACCCTAGAGACTCGTAGTAGCATGCTTCACACTCCGGGTATTCTATCGCAAGAATACAATAGCATACATAAGCAATAAAGTAAAGAAGCACAAACAGAACTCCAAATAAGAAGATGTAACCAGAAAGTTCAACTTAAGAACTCCAGTTTGCAAGAAGAATCAAATCAAACGGAGCAACGAAACTCAAACTGCGAAAGAAAGAAGATCCGTTTACTAGATTGATCTATGGTAAAATTTTACAGTAGCAAAACCTTGTTCAAGTTGTTTAAACGGAAAGAGGACTCTCGAGCGAAAAGAAAACTAAAAACAAGATTAGGGCAGAAATCGCGATAGAAAATAATCGCGGATAAATGCCCCGAAAAAGAAAACTGATGAACAGGCTAACGAACGAATGTTCGCTGTCTGTAACTAACGGGCGAACAACGTTCGTTAAAACGAACGTACGGACGAACGTCCGCAAACTAACTAAACCAGAAAAAATCGAGCCGTTCTAAAAAAAAAGGACCTAGGGTTTCTAAAAAAACCGGACGGTCTTTAAAAAAACCGGCGGCGGCTCGGCGGCTTCTACCTCGGCTCCGACGGCGACGAGGCGACGGCGAGGCGGCGACGTGGCTACGCGGCGCGGGCGGCGGGGCTGGCGGCGGCGGGCTGGCGCGGCGCGGCGGCGGGGCTGGCGGCGGCGGGCTGGCGCGGCGCGGCGGCGGGGCAGGCGGCTGCGGCGGCGGTGGGGTGGCTGCTAGGGAGGCGGGGCGGCGGCGGTATTTATATGGGTAGGGGGGCT
>LR738711.1:338571972-338656583 GCA_902687465.1 Secale cereale | reverse complement strand
GGTAGGGGGGCTGCTTGGGGAAGTGGCAAGGTGGTGGGGGGGTTCCGGCTAGGCCACGACGGCGAGCGGGCGAGGCTGGGACTCCTAGCCGGAATCGGGGCGGGCGGCGCTGTGGGCCGGCGGGGCAGCGGTCCAGTCGGTCCGAACCAACTCTCTTTTTTTTTAAATTATCCTAAAGCCGAAAAATATGAAAAAGTAAAATACTAAACGAGCTCCAGAAATTCTGAAATAAATTTTCACCATCCTCGGAAAATATTTAGGACAAAGTGAACATTTTTCCCGGACCAAAATGCAGTTTTGAAAACGCGCAGTTTTCCTATGCAAATAAAATGGCAAATAAATCCGAATAAAACCAAAATTGATTTTATTATTTTTCCTCCAATATTTCTTTAATTTTGGAGAAGTCATATTATCTCCGCTCATATATTTTATCAAGAAATATTTTTAGGAAGAGAAAATAATTAAAATCAACGCGATCCTCGTG
Organism: Secale cereale; assembly: GCA_902687465.1. Lineage (NCBI taxonomy): Eukaryota > Viridiplantae > Streptophyta > Magnoliopsida > Poales > Poaceae > Secale > Secale cereale. The sequence goes on along the minus strand of LR738711.1, from coordinate 338,656,099 downwards.
CCGGTATTCAAGAAAACTCGAATACAAAAATGGTAGAATTCCCAACTCTCTCCGTAGGTCCTTGAGTTGCTTAGAATTTTCGAGGATCGCCACTCGTAGAAATGAATCGAACATGCAATGCAATATGATTTATGTATAACATTCCAATTGAAAATTTGGGATGTTACACACAACCCCGGTTTCAGCTAAGCATTTGTTTCATACTTAATTTTTTCAAACTTTTTCAACTTTCACACAATACATGGGCATGAGCAGATATTACACTATATGTGGAATAGAGTGGTGGTTGTAAATAAGACAAAAGAGGAAGATGGTCTCATGTCAACTAGGCGTATCAATGGGCTATGGAGATGCCCATCAATAGATATCAATGTGAGTGAGTAGGGATTGCCATGCAACAGATGCACTAGAGCTATAAATGTATGAAAGCTCAAGAAAAGAAAAATAAATGGATGTGCATCCAACTTGCTTGCTCACGAAGACCTAGGTCATTTGAGGAAGCCCATCGTTGGAATATACAAGCCATGTTCTATAATGAAAATTCCGACTAGTATATGAAAGTGACAAAACAAGATACTCTCTATCATGAAGATCATGGTGCTACTTTGAAGCACAAGTGTGGAAAAAGATAGTAGCATTGTCCCTTTTTCTTCTTCCTTTTTTTCTTTCTTTTATTTATTTATTTTTCTTGGGTTTTTTTTTCTTTGGCCTTTCGTTCCTTTTTTTTCTTCTTTTTTTTTTGTTTGGGACAATGCTCTAATAATGATGATCATCACACTTTTATTTACTTACAACTCGAAGATTACAACTCGATACTAGAACAAAGTATGACCCTATATGAATGCCTCCGGTGGTGTACCGGGATGTGCAATGAATCAAGAGTGACATGTATGAAAAATTATGCATGGTTGCCTAGCCACAAATACGATGTCAACTACATGATCATGCATGGCAATATGACAATGAAGAAGCATGTCATAAAAACGGAACGGTGGGAAGTTGCATGGCAATATATCTCGGAATGGCTATGGAAATGCCATGATAGGTAGGTATGGTGGCTGTTTTGAGGAAGTTATATGGTGGGTGTATGGTACCGGCGAAAGTTGTGCGGTACTAGAGAGGCTAGCAATGGTGGAAGGGTGAGAGTGCGTATAATCCATGGACTCAACATTAGTCATAAAGAACTCACATACTTATTGCAAAAATCTACAAGTCATCAAAACAAAGTACTACATGCATTCTCCTAGGGGAAGGGTTGGTATGAGTTAACCATCGCGCGATCCGGACCTCTAAACAAAGGAATACACTCAATGAAATAACTCATGCTTCAAATTGGTCACACAACGGTTACCATACGTGCATGCTACGGTACTTGCAAACCTCAACACAAGTATTTCTCAAATTCACAACTACTCTACTGGCATAAATCTAATATTACCATCCTCATATCTCAAAACAATCATCAAGTATCAAACTTCTCATAATATTCAATGCATTTTATATGAAAGTTTTTACTATACCCATCTTGGATGCCTATCATATTAGGACTAATTTTATAACCAAAGCACATTACCATGCTGTTCTAGAAGACACTCAAAAAGATATAAGTGATGCATGAGAGATCAATAATTTCTACAAAATAAAACCACCACCGTTCTTTAAAAAGATATAAGTGAAGCACTAGAGCAAAACTATCTAGCTCAAAAGATACAAGTGAAGCACATAGAGTATTCTAATAAATTCCGATTCATGTGTATATCTCTCAAAAGGTGTGTCCAGCAAGGATGATTGTGGTAAACTAAAAAGCAAATAATCAAATCATACATGACTCTCCAAGCAAAACACATATCATGTGGTGAATAAGAATATCGTCTCAAGTAAAGGTACCAATAGACGAAGACGAAAGAGGGGATGCCTTCCCGAGGCATCCACAAGCTTAGGCTTTTGGTTGTTCTTGAATTTTACCTTGGGGTGCCTCGGGCATCCCAAAGCTTAGGCTCTTGCCACTCTTTGTTCCATAGTCCATCAAATCCTTTCCCAAAACTTGAAAAGTTAACAACACAAAACTTAGCCAAAAAACTCGTGAGTTCCGTTAGTATAAGAAAACAAACCACCACTCAAAGGTAATGTAATGAAGTCATTCTTTGTTTATATTGGTGTTAAACCTATTGTATTCCAACTTATCTATGATTCATACCCCCCGATACTACTTATAGATTCATCAAAATAAGCAAACAACACACGAAAAACAGAATCTGTCAAAAACAGAACAGTCTGTAGCAATCTGTAACTTTCGAATACTTATGTAACTCTAAAATAATTGAAATAAATTGGTGGATGTGAGCAATTTGTCTATTAAACACATTCAAAAATAATCAACTAAAAAGCACTCTCTAGTAAAAATGGTAGTTAGTCTCGTGAGCGCTAAAGTTTCTGTTTTTTATAGCATGTTCCCGTAAACTTCACCCAAGTCTTCCCAAAGGTTCTACTTGGCACAAACACTAATTAAAACACAAAACCACATCTAAACAGAAGCTAAATGCAATATTTATTACTAGATAGAAGAAAAAACAAAGAAAATAAAATTGGGTTGCCTCCCAACAAGCTCTTTCTTTATAGCCATTAAGATAGGCTTGAGAATTCAATGATGCTGACATGAAAGATAAGAATTGAAGCACAAAGAGAGAATCACATAGCATGTGAAAATCACATCTAAGTCTAACATACTTCCTATGCATAGGCAATTTATAGGAAAACAAATTAGCAAGACAAGCAAGACCTAACATATACAAGGAAGAAGAAAGAAACAAGATCAATCTCAACATAACAAGAGGTAATTTAGTAACATGAAAATTTCTACCACCATATTTTCCTCTCTCATAATAATTGCATGTAGGATCATAATAAAATGCAACAATATAACAATCACATAACATGTTATCAACACGAATCCACATGCATGCGAAGTTGATACTCTTCCAAAATAGTGGGATCGACATAAACTAAATTCATGACCTCTCCAAACCCACTTTTATCAAAAAATTCATCAGATTGAATATTCCCCAAAAATACATGGGATCTAAAGTTGACACTCTTCCAAACCCACTTTCAATATTATTGCAAACTTTATTATCAATCTTACATTCCTCATGGGGATTAAATAAATTTTTAAGATCATAAGAAGAACCACCCCAATCATGATCATTGCAACAAGTAGTGGGCATAGCAAAATAAGCATCCCAAGCTTAGGGTTTTGCATATCATTAACACAATTGACATTAATAGGATTTATAATAACATCATTGGAATCATGCTTTTTATTCAAGGAGCTATCATGAATCACTTTATAATTTTTTTTTAGTACTTCATCACAATTTTTAGATTCACGAATTTCAAGCAAAACCTCATAAAGATAATCTAGTGCACTCAACTCAGTAGTAATTGGTTCAACATAATTGGATCTTTTGAAAAGATTAGCAAGCGGATGAGGATCGATAGATAGATTTTTAGTAAGCGAAGATGAAAGCTAATAGAGGGCACATAGCAACACAAGCAAACAAAAAGGCGAACGGAAGAGGGGCGAAGAAAACGCAAAAGGCAAAGGTGAAATGGGGGAGAGGCAAATGAGAGGAAAATGTCAAATAATGTAATGTGAGGGATAAGTGTTAGTGATGGGTACTTGGTATATGACTTTTGTGTAGATCTCCCCGGCAACGGCGCCAGAAATTCTTCTTGCTACTTCTCAAGCTTGCGTTGTATTCCCTCGAAGAGGAAAGGGTGATGAAAATAGTAGCATAAGTATTTCCCTCAGTTTTTGAGAACAAAGGTATCAATCCAGTAGGAGACCACGCGCGAGTCCCTCGTACATGCACAAACAAATAAGAACCTTGCAGCCAATGCGATAAAAGGTGTTGTCAATCCCTTCTCGGTCACTTACAAAAGTGAGATCTGATAGAGATGATAACAAAATATTTTTGATATGTAGATTGAGAGTAAAGAATGCAAAACAAAAGTAAAGTAAAGATAAATAGTTGATGGAAAATTAATATGATGAAGATAGAACCGGGGGCCATAGGTTTCACTAGTGGCTTCTCTCATGGTAGCAGATTTCTACGATGGGTGAAAGAATTACTGTCGAGCAATTGATAGAAGAGCGCATAGTTATGAGAATATCTAGGAATGATCATTGTATATAGGCAACATGACCGTGACAAGTAGATCGAAACAATTCTGCATCTACTACTATTACTCTACACATTGACCGCTATCCAGCATGCATCTAGATTATTAAGTTCATAAGAACAGAGTAACACCTTAAGCAAGATGACATGATGTAGAGGGATAAACTCAAGCAATATGATATAAACCCCATCTTTTTATCCTCGATGGCAACAATACAATACGTGCCTGCCCCTACCGTCACTACGAAAGGACACCGCTAGATTGAACCCAAAGCCAAGCACTTCTCCCATTGCAAGAACTACCAATCTAATAGGCCAAACCAAACCGATAATTCGAAGAGACTTCCAAGGATATTTAAATCATGCATAAAAGATTTTAGAAAAGAATCCAATATTGTTCATAGATAATCTTGATCATAAACCAACAATTCATCGGATCTCGACAAACACACCGCAAAAAGAATTATATCAAATATATCTCCAAGAAGATCGAGGAGACCTTTGTATTGAGATCCAAAGAGATAGAAGAAGCCATCTAGCTAATAACTATGGACCCGAAGGTCTGTGGTAAACTACTCACAACTCATCGAAGAGGCTACGGTGTTGATGTAGAAGCCCTCCGTGATCGATGCCCCCTCCGATGGGACTCGAGAACAGGCCCCAAGATGGGATCTCACGGCTACAGAAGGTTGTGGTGGTGGAATTAAGGTTTCGTGGTGCTCCTTGATAGTTTCATGGTACGTAGGTATATATAGGCGTAAGAGGGACGTCAGGGGAACAACAAGGGGCCCACGAGGGTGGGGGGTGCGCCTACCCACCTGAGCATGCCCCTACCCTCGTGGCCGCCTCTCTCGCTTCCTGGAGTGTACTCCAAGACTTTTGTGTTGATATTGTTCCAAAAATAACTCTCCCGAAGGTTTCATTCCATTTAAACTCCATTTGATATTCCTTTTCTGCGAAATACTGAAATAGGCAAAAACAGCAATTTGCACTAGGCCTTGGGTTAGTAGGTTAGTCCCAAAAATAATATAAAAGTGTATAATAAAGCCCATTAAACATCCAAAACAGAATATATAATAGCATGGACCAATGAAAAATTATAGATGCATTGGAGACATATCAAGCATCCCCAAGCTTAATTCCTGCTCGTCCTCGAGTTGGTAAATGATAAAAACAGAATTTTTGATGTGGAATTCTACCCAAGACAATTCTCAATGTAATTTTCTTTATTGTGGCATCAATGTTCATATCCGAAAGATTCAAGACAAAAGCCTATATTGATATAAGAATCATCATACTTCAAGCATACTAACAAAGCGATCATGTCTTTTCACAATAACATGGCCAAAGAAAGTTCATCCCTCCAAAATCATATAGTTTGGCTATGCTCCATCTAAGTCACACAAAATACGCAAATCATGCACAACCCCAGTTTCAGCCAAGCATTTGTTTCATACTTAAATTTTTTCAAACTTTTTCAACTTTCGCGCAATACATGAGCGTGATCCATGGATATTGCACTATAGGTGGAATAGAGTGGTGGTTGTGGAAAAGACAAAAGAGGAAGATGGTCTCACATCAACTAGGCGTATCAATGGGCTATGGAGATGCCCATCAATAGATATCAATGTGAGTGAGTAGGGATTGCCATGCAACAGATGCACTAGAGCTATAAATGTATCAAAGCTCAACAAAAGAAACTAAGTGGGTGTGCATCCAACTTGCTTGCTCACGAAGACCTAGGGCACTTGAGGAAGCCCATCATTGGAATATACAAACCAAGTTCTATAATGAAAATTCCCACTAGTATATGAAAGTGACAAAACAAGAGACTCTCTATCATGAAGATAATGGTGCTACTTTGAAGCATAAGTGTGGAAAAAGATAGTAGCATTGTCCCTTTTTCTTTTTCCTTTTTTCCTTTCTTTTTTCTTTCTTTTTTTCATTTTTTTTCTTGGGCCTTTCTTTTTCCTTTGGCCTTTCCTTCCTTTTTTCTTCTTCTTTTTTTTCTTTGGGACAATGCTCTAATAATGATAATCATCACAGTTTTATTTACTTACAACTCGAAGATTACAATGAGGTACTAGAACAAAGTATGACTCTATATGAATGCCTCCGGCGGTGTACCGGGATGTGCAATGAATCAAGAGTGACATGTATGAAAAATTATGCATGGTGTCCTAGCTACAAATACGATGTCAACTACATGATCATCCATGGCAATATGACAATGAAGAAGCATGTCATACAAACGGAACGGTGGAAAGTTGCATGGCAATATATCTCGGAATGGCTATGGAAATGCCATGATAGGTAGGTATGGTTGCTGTTTTTAGGAAGGTATACGGTGGGTGTATGGTACCGGCGAAATTTGCGCGGTACTATAGAGGCTAGCAATGGTGGAAGGGTGAGAGTGTGTATAATCCATGGACTCAACATTAGTCATAAAGAACTCACATACTTATTGCAAAAATCTACTAGTCGTCAAAACAAAGTACTACATGCATGCTCCTAGGTGAAGGGTTGGTAGGAGTTAACCATCGCGCGATCCCGACCTCCACACAATGGATGACACTCAATGAAATACCTCATGCTCCAAATTTGTCACACAACAGTTACCATACGTGCATGCTACGGGACATGCAAATCTCAACACAAGTATTTCTCAAATTCACAACTACTCTACTAGCATGACTCTAATATTACCATCCTCATATCTCAAAACTATCATCAAGTATCAAACTTCTCATAATATTCAATGCATTTTATATGAAAGTTTTTACTATACCCATCTTGGATGCCTAACATATTAGGACTAATTTTATAACCAAAGCACATTACCATGATGTTCTAAAAGACTCTCAAAAAGATATAAGTGAAGCATGCGAGATCAATAATTTCAACAAAATAAAACCACCACCGTGCTCTAAAAAGATATAAGTGAAGCACCAGAGCAAAACTATCTAGCTCAAAAGATATAAGTGAAGCACATAGAGTATTCTAATAAATTCCGATTCATGTGTATATGTCTCAAAAGGTGTGTCCAGCAAGGATGATTGTGGTAAACTAAAAAGCAAATACTCAAATCATACATGACGCTCCAAGCAAAACACATATCATGTGGTGAATAAAAATATAGTCTCAAGTAAAGTTACCGATAGACGAAGACGAAAGAAGGGATGCCTTCCCGGGGCATCCCCATGCTTAGGCTTTTGGTTGTCCTTGAATTTTACCTTGGGGTGCCTAGGTCATCCCCAAGCTTAGGCTCTTGCCAGTCTTTGTTCCATAGTCCATCAAATCCTTTCCCAAAACTTGAAAAGTTCACAACACAAAACTTAGCCAAAAATCTCGTGAGTCCCGTTAGTATAAGAAAACAAACCACCACTCAAAGGTACTATAATGAATTCATTCTTTGTGTATATTGGTGCTAAAAATACACTATTCCAACTTATCTATGATTCATACCGCCCATACTACTCATAGATTCATCAAAACAAGCAAACAACACACGACAAACAGAATCTGTCAAAAACAGAACAGTCTGTAACAATCTGTAACTTTCGAATACTTCTGCAACTCTAAAAAACTTGAAATAACTTGGTGGACGTGAGGAATTTGTCTATTGATCATCTGCAAAAAGAATCAACTAAAAAGCACTCTCCAGTAAAAATGGTAGCTAATCTCGTGAGCGCTAAAGTTTCTGTTTTTTTACAGCATGATCGCATAAACTTCATCCAAGTCTTCCCAAAGGTTCTACTTGACATAAACACTAATTGAAACACAAAACCACATCTAAAGCCACATCTAAAGAGAAGCTAGATGCAATATTTAATACTAGACAGAAGCAAAAACAAAGAAAATAAAATTGGGTTGCCTCCCAACAAGCTCTTTCTTTATAGCCATTAAGACAGGCTTGAGAATTCAATGATGCTGACATGAAAGAAGAATTGAAGCACAAAGAGAACATCATATAGCATGTGAAAATAACATCTAAGTCTAACATACTTCCTATGCATAGGCAATTTATAAGAAAACAATTTAGCAAGACAAGCAAGATCTAACATATGCAAGGAAGAAGAAAGAAACAAGATCAATCTCAACATAACAAGAGGTAATTTAGTAACATGAAAATTTCTACCACCATATTTTCCTCTCTCATAATAATTGCACGTAGGATCATAATAAAATTCCACAATATAACAATCACATAACATATTCTCAACATGATCCACATCCATGCGAAGTTGACACTCTTCCAAAATAGTGGGATCAACATTAACTAAAATCACGACCTCTCCAAACCCACTTTTATCAAAAAAATCATAAGATTTAATATTCTCCAAATACATGGGATCTAAAGTTGAAACTCTTCCAAACCCACTTTCAATATTATTGCAAACATTATTATCAATCTTACATTCATCATGGGTATTAAATAATTTTTTAAGATCATAAGAAGATCCACCCCAATCATGATCTTTGCAAGAAGGAGTGGGCATAGCAAAATAAGCATGCCCAAGCTTAGGGTTTTGCATATCATTAACACAATTGACATTAATAGGATTTATAATAACATCATTGCAATCATGCTTTTTATTCAAGGAGCTATTATGAATCACTTTATAATTTTCTTTTAGTACTTCATCACAATTTTTAGATTCACGAATTTCAAGCAAAACCTCAAATAATTTAAAGATAATCTAGTGCACTCAACTCAGTAGTAATTGGTTCAAGATAATTGGATCTTTTAAAAAGATTAGCAAGCGGATGAGGATCCATAGATAGATTTTTAAGCAAGCCAAGATGCAACCTAATAGAGGTCACATAGCAACACAGGCAAACGAAATGGCGAACGAAAGAGGGGCGAAGAAATCGCAAAAGGCAAAGGTGAACTGGGGGAGAGGAAAATGAGAGGCAAATGGAAAATAATGTAATGTGAGGGATAAGTGTTTGTGATAGGTACTTGGTACATAACTTTTGCGTAGATCTCCCCGGCAACGGCTGTAGCGACCCGACCCAAATGGATCGAAGTCTTTGTGCTTAAGTGTCATCCCTGGATCGGTATGCTGACACAAACAGTACTCGATGAATTATAACAGAGTTCAATCACACACTTTATTACATCGAGGTCATCAAAAGAGTATTTATTACAATAATATGGCCAAATGACATCTGGATAAAATAACTGCGGAAGCATCAAAAGTAAAATGAGTCCATCCAACTCCACGGCAAACTGAGTGCAGAACAACGACCTATTGCACCTTTAATACTCGTCGGAAAACTCTGCAACATGAGACGTTGCAGCCGTGTAGGTCAGCACATGGAATATGCTGGCAATGTCACACCATAGAAATAATAATAAAGAAAAAGACTATCTCTATATGCAAATTTAGCTGGTGGGAGCTCTAAGTTTAATGTTTGCATAAAGCCAATTTTACCCTCCAACAAAGGAATAAATTTTTATTTACTACAAAATTAAAATGCCATTATTGAGAAGGTTCCTCCAACTCAATCCCAAAATTCCCAAGTTATTAGTAACCCAATAATTTCATTAAGAAGAGTGATGAGATCAACCAATAATTCACTTCTAGATACTCAAGTTGTCCGTAACCGGGGACACGGCTAATCATGATTAGTTTGTACACTCTGCAGAGGTTTGCGCACTTTTCCCCACAAGACTCGACCACCTCCATGATCGGAAGATAGAGACATAGTCTTTCTGAAGTATTTCCTCCAAACCCTGGGTAGACCGGTACACCTACTTTCCCCTACATCAGCTAGTCTACCACGGAAAGAGGTCACACAACTTACTCAACTATGCCAGAGCCCATAATGGCTTGTGACTGCTAACGGAAGTTTCTAGGCATGAAATATCTTATGATCCCTTTGAGCCTGGGTGGCGGACCTAAGGTAATCACACGGGTACTCCGGGATTCCCCTTGGGCAAGAACTGGTTTCTCCAGGTGCCCCAAACAATCCACCCAGATGTGTATTAAAGTTGCCACCTTATGTTATCCCAAAATTATTATCTCTCGCAACTTGCATGTATCACACATACCAATCCCCGTCTACGAGCATGGCTAAGCAATATATAATATAGCGAATATTCCCGGCATGATCAAAGGTTATAGGTTCCTACCAAATGAACTACATAGCATAACCACATGTTCCCAATCCTACTCATGCAATCTTTGAGGGTGAAACTAATGCATAGTAAAAACTGGGTATTAAACTTATGATCAAAGTGTGAACTTGCCTTGCTGACGTTCGTTGAACTCTAAAGATTCGTAGTAGCAAGCTTCGCACTCCGGATGATCTAGCGTAAGCAAGCAATATCATACATAAGCATACAAGCAAAGATCCAAAAAAGAAAACAAATAAAAGACTTCGAAAACTCCAAAAAATACCAAAATAAAGTTTCTGTACAGAATATAATTTTCACAGCAACAAAAATAAATGGTTTTGGCTTTAACAGAAGGTACATGTCACAAGCTTCAATTTGCAAAAAGAATCACCCAAAACGGAGTTACGAAACTCAAGTTATGGCCTAACGAAGTTTGAATTCAGATCTGTTTGAATTCAAATTTTAAAATTTTCAAAAATATATTCCGTTTGGTTCTCTGGATAGCGGATATTTTTATGAAACCGTAGGAAAAAGAATCAACTAAATCGGATCTATAGACTAAAAGATATACTAGAAACAAGATTCGGTAAGAATCTGAATTGGAAAATATACTGATAAAAGAGAAAAAAAATTGAACAGGGTGTTCACCGGACTTGTCGCCGGAGACGAGGAAGAAGGTGGCTCCGGTGTGTTTCGGCGAAGGACGTCTATGGGACGGTGTAGAGGACGATGTGGTGAACCTCTTGATCAAGTTTTGGTTGAAGATAGCTTCATGTACACACGGTGAGAGGTCGCCGGACTTCACGAACTCCGGCGAGCAATTGGCGAGGTTCGGGAGGGGGAAAAGCTCCAGAAGGAGAGGGCTTCGGATGAGGGGTGAGAGGGGCTCGTGGGGTGCCTTTTATAGGGATTGGGGAGGTCCAGAGTTGGGTGGGGCGAGATGTGTTAATGGCTGCAGTTTCAAGCGTTCATGGTGGCCATTAGAGATGGAATTAAGGCGCACTAGTGAAGGGGAAGGGGTAGAGGAATGCGAGGGGGTTCCATTCAGAGGCGTTTTGGGGCGGGGGAGAGGAAGGGGAGGGGTGGGGCGCTGGATGGATGTGCGTGGCCATGGATGCTGTGTGTGTGTTCTGTACGTGCACGAGGAGGAAGACGAGCCATTAGCTCGTGGGCTGCTCGGCCAATGGGTCAAGTTGGGCCATGGCTGTAGGTTTTTTTTATTAGACAAATAGAAAAAAAATAAAAAGACAGAAAATAAAAATAATTTTATATAGGACATATATATATCAAAAAATTCAGAAAAATAAATCCTACAAGATGAACAATTTTTCAGAGGCAAAATAAAAACTTTATAAAAAAACATTTTTCTAAAAAATCCAAATGAAACTCAAATTTGAATTTAAAACTTTCGGCATTGTTTTCTTCTGACTTTTTGGAGTGTCATGTTAGCTCCTCTCATACTTTTGAACAAGTATCTCGTCAGGGATTTTTAAAATAAATTTCAATTGCCAAGTAGAATTCAAAGTCAGATAAAATTCAAATGCCTCTGAAATTTCCAAATGACACTCAAATAAAAAAATGCATAGATGCTTAGCTAATAAGTGTAAAACATTCCAAATTGAAAATTTGGGATGTTACAAACCTACCCCCCTTAAGATGAATCTCGCCCTCGAGATTCGGGTTGGCTAGCAAAAAGGTGTGGGTGATCCTGTCGAAGATCTTCTTCGCGTTCCCACGTGGCTTCTTCCTCATTATGATGACTCCACTGAACCTTGCAAAACTTGATGACCTTGCTGCGGGTAACCCTGCTTGCTGTTTCGAGAATCTTGATGGGCTTCTCCTCATAAGTCAGATCACTATCCAACTGTATGGCCTCTAGTGGCACTGTATCTCTCAAAGGAATATCAGCCATCTCTGCATGGCACTTCTTCAACTGAGAAACATGAAACACATTATGAACTCCAGACAAGGCTTCGGGTAACTCCAACTGATATGCAACTTCTCCTCTGCGTTCCAAAATTTTGTATGGCCCCACAAATCATGGTGCTAGTTTGCCTTTAACTCCAAACCGTTTAACACCTCGAAGTGGAGACACACGAAGATATGCTCTATCTCCGACTTCATAAGTTACTTCCTTGCGTTTAGTATCGGCGTAACTCTTCTGTCTGGATTGGGCTGTCTTAAGTCTGTCACGGAACAACTTGACTTTCTCCTCTGAATATCTGATAAGGTCGGGACCAAATAATTTACGGTCTCCAACTCCATCCCACATTAATGGTGTCCTGCACCTCCTTCCGTACAAAGCTTCGAAAGGGGCCATCTTCAAACTAGCTTGATAGCTGTTGTTATATGAGAATTCTGCATATGACAAATTATCATCCCAACTAGATCCATAATCTAGCGCACAAGCTCTCAACATGTCCTCCAATATCTGATTGACTCTCTCGGTCTGCCCATCTGTCTGCGGATGAAAGGTTGTACTGAACTCTAGCCTGGTACCCAAAGTTTCGTGTAACTGATGCCAAAACTTTGAGGTAAATTGTGTTCCTCTATTTGATACGATGGTCCTCGGAACTCCATGCAGACATACGATCCTGGTCCTATATATCTTGGCCAACTTAGCACTTGTATATGTGGTTTTCACGGGGATGAAGTGAGCTACCTTGGTCAAGCGATCAACTACTACCCAAATAGAATCATAGCCTGATCGGGTCTTGGGTAATCCTGTAATGAAGTCCATGCCAAGCTTGTCCCACTTCCAATCCATTATCGGCAAAGGCTGAAGTAATCCTGCTAGTTTCTGATGCTCTGCCTTAACCCTTTGACATACATCACATACTGCGACATACTCGGCAATATCCTTTTTCATACCTGTCCACCAGAAACTTTCCTTCAAGTACAAATACATCTTGGTGTTTCCTGGGTGTATCGAATAAGGCGAATCATGAGCCTCCTGAAGAATCAACTTCCTGATCTCTATGTCATTTGGCACATAAATACGCTGCTCAAACCATAAGGTTCCGTGTTCATCCTCACGAAATCCTTCTGCCTTTCCTTGGTTCATCCTTTCCTTTATTTCTGCAATACCTTTGTCTAACTTCTGGGCTTCTCGAATCTTTCCCAACAAGGTGGATTGAATTTCCATTGCGGCAGCAAAACCTCGTGGTACTATCTCCAATCGAAGATCTCTGAGATCATCAATTAACTCCTGAGGTAATCCTCCTGCTGTGAGGGTATTGACATAACTCTTGCGGCTCAATGCATCTGCCACAACATTTGCCTTTCCTTGGTGATAGTGCAATTTCATGTCATAATCTTTTAAGAGCTCCAACCATCTTCTCTGCCTGAGGTTCAACTCCTTCTACGTGAAGATGTATTTCAAACTCTTGTGATCCGTGTAGACATCACAATGATTTCCAATAAGAAAATGCCTCCAGGTCTTGAGCGCATGCACTACGGCTGCTAACTCCAAATCATGCGTGGCATAATTCCGCTCATGGGGTCGAAGTTAACGTGAGGCGTATGAAACAACTCTTCCTTCTTGCATAAGAACACCTCCAAGTCCCTGACGAGAAGCGTCGTAATATACTTGAAAATCCTTGCGTATATTCGGAAGAATTAGCACTGGGGCTGTGACCAAACATTTCTTCAACTTCTGAAAACTAGCCTCACATTCTTCGGTCCAATTAAACTTGGTGTCTTTCTTCAATAACTCTGTCATGGGCTTCGCGATCTTGGAGAAATTCTCAATAAATCTTCGGTAATATCCTGCAAGTCCAAGGAAACTGCGAATCTCTCAGACTGAGGTGGGTGCCTTCCATTCGGTGACGGCTTCAACTTTCGAAGGATCCACTGCTATTCCTTCCCCTGATATAACATGTCCGAGAAATCCAACTTCCTTCAACCAGAATTCACACTTGCTGAACTTTGCATATAACTGATGTTCCCTAAGCTTTTCAAGAACCAAGCGCAAATGTTCCTTGTGTTCTTATTCATTCTTCGAGTAAATCAATATGTCATCAATGAATACCACAACAAACTTATCCAAGAACTCCATGAATACCTTATTCATCATATTCATAAAATGGGCAGGGGCATTAGTCAAATCAAAAGACATGACTGTATACTCATAAATCCCATATCTCGTGGTAAAGGCTGTCTTGGGTATATCCTGTTCTCGAATCTTCAACTGGTGATATCCAGATCGAAGATCGATTTTTGAGAAAACTTTTGCTCCTTGTAGCTGGTCAAACAAATCATTTATCATCGGTAGAGGGTACTTGTTCTTGATCGTCACCTCATTCAACGCACGATAATACACAACCATTCTCAAGGATCCATCCTTCTTCTCAACTAGAAGCACTGGGGCTCCCCAAGGTGATGAACTCGGTCGAATATAACCTTTCTCCAATAATTCCTTAATCTTCTTCTTAATTTCCTCCAGGTCATTTGCGCGCATCCGGTACAGTCTCTTGGATATTGGTCCAGTGCCTGGTAACAATTCAATCAAAAACTCTATGTCCCGATCCGGTGGCATGCCTGGTAGTTCCTTCGGAAAAACATCGGGATAATCCTTCACAACTGGAACTTCTTCCTGAACAACTCCCGAAAGAGAATTCATTTGAGTCCTCCTTGGCGTATGCCTCGACACATACTTGATCCGTTTCCCCTCTGGGGTGGTGAGAAGAATCGACTTACTAGCACAATCAATATTCCCTTCATATTTGGATAACCAGTCCATGCCTAGAATTACGTCCAATCCTTGTGATTCTAGGATGATGAGGTCTGTGGGAAAAACGTGTCTCCCTATGGTCAATGGCAACTGAAAACATCCCCGACTAGCCATATTCTCTGCTCCTGGGGAACTCACTAACATTGGTGTTTTAAGGGCTACGGTCGGCAACTTAAACTTATCCACAAACCCCCTTGATATGAATGAATGCGATGCACCAGTGTCAAAAAGAACAAGGGATGTAAATGAATTAATCAATAACTTACCAACAACGGCGTCAGGCTGGTCATAAACTTCCTCCACATGGACATGGTTCACCTGACCTCTGGTAAAAGGATTTGGCTTCTTTCCAGAGCTTCCATTGCCATTCCCGTTCTTCGCCTCGGGACATTCGATGGCGTAGTGTCCGGTCTTCCCGCACTTGAAACAGGTAATGTGGCTCAGATCCTTCTTTGCCGGTGTAGCGGGGTTGGAGTGATGCTGATTGTTGTTTCCTCCGTTTCCATTGCCATTCCTATGTCCATTATGGTTGTGTCCATTCCCTCCATGATGTGAATGTCCTCCATGGTTATGGTGAGTGTGTCCACCATACTTGCCAGATCCTGATCCATTATTTCCCGAGTACGGGGTATAGCGGGGCTTCTGCTGAACTCTAGAGTTGTACTTTCCCTGTCCGTACTTCCTCTTGCGGTTTTCCACCTGCTGCTGCTTGCCTTCCAGAATTAGAGCCTTGTCAACCAACTCTTGATAATTGTTAAAGGTAGCCACAGTCAACTGAAGTCCCAGATCATCATTTAGTCCCTCAAGAAATTTCTCCTGCTTAGCGGCATCATCAGCCACGTCTCCGGGAGCATACCTAGATAACTAGCTGAATTCCTCCACATAATCACCAACAGAACGATTACCCTGGCGTAAGTTGCGGAACTCACGCTTCTTCAGACTCATAGCTCCGGCTGAAACATGTGCAGTACAAAACGCCTGTTGGAACTGATCCCAAGTCACATTTGCTATGGGGAATGTGGTGGTGTAATTCTCCCACCACGAAGCTGCTGGTCCATCCAGTTGATGTGCGGCAAAGCGCACCTTCTCTGCGTCAGTACATCCTGCGGTGGTCAGCTCCCTTCCGATCTTGCGAAGCCAGTCATCTGCGACGATCGGCTCCGTGCGTCTAGAGAACACTGGTGTGTTCAACCTCAGGAAACGGGTAAGGTTGTCGACCGGGGGTGGCGGTGGTGGGTTGTTGTTGTTCTGGTTCTGATTCTGGATGAGTAGCTGCATGAGGGCATTCAGGTTCTGGATCAACTGGGTAAGTTTCGGCGGAAATTCCGGGTCACGTCTGGAGGCATCTGTTAGGTTTAGAGTGAATGAGAAATTAGAATAGAATAAGGGCCTAATGAGAGAAATCACTACCCATATGCTTATGATAGCAATAAAACTTCAAATCAAGCAATTCACACAAATCACACCACACAAGCAAAACCTATAGGTAAGGTCATATCCACAAGAGATATGATCTCTTCATACTACCGCAATCATTCGTTGGACTACATTTGATTGTGGTGGTCTGAACTAAATCTTCTCAAATCAAAGTCAATTCTAGCTTCTTCTTCTTCTTCGTCAATGATGTCTTCATGGGTCTTGGTCTCATCAACTGAGCACCTTGGTCATGGGGTTCAACAACTATCGAATTGAAGTAGAGAAGAGATAGAAATGAATAGAGAAGAGTATAGACCAATGGATATATAAGGAAGTGGTAAAATAGAGTTTTCTTCCTATAGTTTTCCATTTCCTAGTGGTCGCGTCCTACAGTCAGCGTGTGCTCTGATACCATCTTGTAGCGACCCGACCCAAATGGATCGAAGTCTCTGTGCTTAAGTGTCATCCCTGGATCGGTATGCTGACACACACAGTACTCGATGAATTATAACAGAGTTCAATCACACACTTTATTACATCGAGGTCATCAAAAGAGTATTTATTACAATAATATGGCCAAAGGCCATCTGGATAAAATAACTGCGGAAGCATCAAAAGTAAAATGAGTCCATCCAACTCCACGGCAAACTGAGTGCAGAACAACGACCTATCGTACCTTTAATCCTCGTCAGAAAACTCTGCAACATGAGACGTTGCAGCCGTGTAGGTCAGCACATGGAATATGCTGGCAATGTCACACCATAGAAATAATAATAAAGAAAAAGACTATCTCTATATGCAAATTTAGCTGGTGGGGGCTCTAAGTTAAATGTTTGCATAAAGCCAATTTTACCCTACAACAAAGGAATAAATTTTTATTTACTACAAAATTAAAATGCCATTATTGAGAAGGTTCCTCCAACTCAATCCCAAAATTCCCAAGTTATTAGTAACCCAATAATTTCATTAAGAAGAGTGATGAGATCAACCAATAATTCACTTCTAGATACTCAAGTTGTCCGTAACCGGGGACACGGCTAATCATGATTAATTTCTACACTCTGTAGAGGTTTGCGCACTTTTCCCCACAATACTCGACCACCTCCATGATCGGAAGATCGAGACATAGTATTTCTGAAGTATTTCCTCCAAACCCTGGGTAGACCGGTACACCTACTTTCCCCTACATCAGCTAGTCTACCACGGAAAGAGGTCACACAACTTACTCAACTATGCCAGAGCCCATAATGGCTTGTGGCTGCACACGGAAGTTTCTAGGCATGAAATATCTTATGATCCCTTTGAGCCTGGGTGGCGGACCTAAGGTAATCACACGGGTACTCCGGGATTCCCCTTGGGCAAGAACTGGTTTCTCCAGGTGCCCCAAACAATCCACCCAGATGTGTATTAAAGTTGCCACCTTATGTTATCCCAAAATTATTATCTCTCCCAACTTGCATGTATCACACATACCAATCCCCGTCTACGAGCATGGCTAAGCAATATATAATATAGCGAATATTCCCGGGGTGATCAAAGGTTATAGGTTCCTACCAAATGAACTACATAGCATAACCACATGTTCCCAATCCTACTCATGCAATCTTTGAGGGTGAAACTAATGCATAGTAAAAACTGGGTATTAAACTTATGATCAAAGTGTGAACTTGCCTTGCTGACGTTCGTTGAACTCTAAAGATTCGTAGTAGCAAGCTTCGCACTCCGGATGATCTAGCGTAAGCAAGCAATAACATACATAAGCATACAAGCAAAGATCCAAAAAAGAAAACAAATAAAAGACTTCGAAAACTCCAAAAAATACCAAAATAAAGTTTCTGTACAGAATATAATTTTCACAGCAACAAAAATAAATGGTTTTGGTTTTAACAGAAGGTACATGTCACAAGCTTCGATTTGCAAAAAGAATCACCCAAAACGGAGTTACGAAACTCAAGTTATGGCCTAACGAAGTTTGAATTCAGATCTGTTTGAATTCAAATTTTAAAATTTTCAAAAATATATTTCGTTTGGTTCTCTGGATAGAGGATATTTTTATGAAACCGTAGGAAAAAGAATCAACTAAATCGGATCTATAGACTAAAAGATATACTAGAAACAAGATTCGGTAAAGAATCTGAATTGGAAAATATACTGATAAAAGAGAAAAAAAATTGAACAGGGTGTTCACCGGACTTGTCGCCGGAGACGAGGAAGAAGGTGGCTCCGGTGTGTTTCAGAGAAGGACGTGTATGGGACGGTGTAGAGGACGATGTGGTGAACCTCTTGATCAAGTTTTGGTTAAAGATAGCTTCATGTACACACGGTGAGAGGTCGCCGGACTTCACGAACTCCGGCGAGCAATTGGCGAGGTTTGGGAGGGGGAAAAGCTCCAGAAGGAGAGGGCTTCGGACGAGGGGTGAGAGGGGCTCGCGGGGTGCCTTTTATAGGGATTGGGGAGGTCCAGAGTTGGGTGGGGCGAGATGTGTTAATGGCTGCAGTTTCAAGCGTTCATGGTGGCCATTAGAGATGGAATTAAGGCGCACTAGTGAAGGGGAAGGGGTAGAGGAATGCGAGGGGGTTCCATTCAGAGGCGTTTTGGGGCGGGGGAGAGGAAGGGGAGGGGTGGGGCGCTGGATGGATGTGCGTGGCCATGGATGCTGTGTGTGTGTGTTCTCTACGTGCACGAGGAGGAAGACGAGCCATTAGCTCGTGGGCTGCTCGGCCAATGGGTCAAGTTGGGCCATGGCTGTAGGTTTTTTTTTATTAGACAAAGAGAAAAAAAATAAAAAGACAGAAAATAAAAATAATTTTATATAGGACATATATATATCAAAAAATTCAGAAAAATAAATCCTACAAGATGAACAATTTTTCAGAGGCAAAATAAAAACTTTATAAAAAAACATTTTTCTAAAAAATCCAAATGAAACTCAAATTTGAATTTAAAACTTTCGGCATTGTTTTCTTCTGACTTTTTGGAGTGTCATGTTAGCTCCTCTCATACTTTTGAACAAGTATCTCGTCAGGGATTTTTGAAATAAATTTCAATTGCCAAGTAGAATTCAAAGTCAGATAAAATTCAAATGCCTCTGAAATTTCCAAATGACACTCAAATAAAAAAATGCATAGATGCTTAGCTAATAATTGTAAAACATTCCAAATTGAAAATTTGGGATGTTACAACGGCGCAAGAAATTCATCTTGCTACTTCTCGAGCTTGCATTGTATACCCTCGAAGAGGAAAGGGTGATGTAGCACAGTAGCGTAAGTATTTCCCTCAGTTTTTTAGAACAAATGTATCAATCCAGTAGAAGACCACGCGCGAGTCCCTCATACCTGCACAAACAAATAAGAACCTTACAGCCAACACGATAAAAGGGGTTGTCAATCCCTTCTTGGTCACTTACTAAAGTGAGATCTGATAGAGATGATAAGATAATATTTTTGGTATTTTTGATATGTAGATTGAAAGTAAAGAATGCAAAACAAAAGTAAAGTAAAGATAAATAGTTGATGGAAGATTAATATGATGAAAATAGACCCGGGGGCCATAGGTTTCACTAGTGGCTTCTCTTATGGTAGCAGATTTCTACGATGGGTGAACGAATTACTATCGGGCAATTGATAGAAGAGCGCATAGTTATGAGAATATTTAGGAATTATCATTGTATATAGGCATCACGTCCGTGACAAGTAGACCGAAACAATTCTGCATCTACTACTATTACTCCACACATCGACCGCTATCCAACATGCATCTAGAGTATAAGTTCATAAGAATAGAGTAATGCCTTAATCAAGATGACAAGATGTAGAGGGATAAAGTCAAGCAGTATGATATAAACCCCATCTTTTTATCCTCGACGACAACAATACAATACATGCCTTGCTTCCCCTACTGTCACTGGGAAAGGACACCGCAAGATTGAACCCAAAGCCAAGCACTTCTCCCATTGCAAGGAACTACCAATCTAATAGGCCAAACCAAACCGATAATTCAAAGAGACTTGCAAGGATATTTAAATCATGCATAAAAGATTTCTGAAAAGAATCCAATATTGTTCATAGATAATCTTGATCATAAACCCACAGTTTTCTAGACAAACACACCGCAAAAAGAATTACATCAAATAGATCTCCAAGAAGATTGAGGAGAACTTTGTATTGAGAT
The DNA here is from genome assembly GCA_902687465.1 of Secale cereale. Taxonomy (NCBI): domain Eukaryota; kingdom Viridiplantae; phylum Streptophyta; class Magnoliopsida; order Poales; family Poaceae; genus Secale; species Secale cereale. The sequence continues at coordinate 338,635,475 of LR738711.1, read as the reverse complement.
CCAAAGAGAGAGAAGAAGCCATCTAGCTAATAACTATGGACCCGAAGATCTGTGGTAAATTACTCACAACTCATCGGAGAGGCTATGGTGTTGATGTAGAAGCCCTCCGTGATCGATGCCCCCTTCGGTGGAGCTCCGGAACAGGCCCCAAGATGGGATCTCACGGGTACAGAAGGTTGCGGCGGTGGAATTAGGGTTTCGTGGTGTTTCGTGGTGCTCGTCGATAGTTTCAGGGTACGTAGGTATATATAGGCGGAAGAGGGACGTCAGGGGAGCAACAGGGGGGCCACGAGGGTGGGGGGCGCGCCCCTTCCCTCAAGGCTGCCTCTCTCGCTTCCTGGCATGTACTCCAAGTCTTCTGTGTTGATATTGTTCCAAAAATAACTCTCCCGAAGGTTTCATTCCGTTTGGACTCCGTTTTATATTCCTTTTCTGTGAAACACTGAAATAGGCAAAAAAAAGTAGCAATTTGCACTGGGCCTTGGGTTAATTGGTTAGTCCCAAAAATAATATAAAAGGGTATAATAAAGCCCATTAAACATCCAAAACAGAATATATAATAGCATGGAACAATAAAAAATTATAGATACATTGGAGACGTATAAAGGCGTTCCTCCAAGCCTACGTAGAAGCTGTCTGGGCGGCTGGCGGCGACAACAAGGTGATGTAGAACTAGCTTCCCATGGCCCTGGTGTGGGAGCCACGCGCCAGGTTTCTAGATTTCTCGGATTCTTCGGTGGCCTGTTGGGAAGATCTTTGCGACTTATTCATCACGCGATTCACGGCACCGGCACCCAATGCGATCGCAGCGCTCCTCGGCGAATCGAGGGCGCCGGAATCAGGACGACACATTAAGCAATTCATGCAGTAGGCAGGGGTCACGCAGTCGCCCCCAGGCTGGGCGGCCGCTGAATCCGACCTCACGTTCGACTCAAGTGACTACCATCCATCCATAGCGGGCGTGAGCACACTTCCTATGCTGTGCACCCTGCACCATATGCAACGTAGTTGTCACCAAGACCCTCATCGACAGTGGTGCACGCTTGAACGTCCTCTCCGTTGAGGCGCTTCACCTCATTCATGTGCCCTACGGTCGGCTCCTCCCCACCAAGCCCTTCTTCGGGCTCGTAGACGGCTCCACCTGCCCCCTGGGATAGATCTGCCTCCCCGTCACGTTGGCATGCGCAACAACTACCGCACCGAGCTCATCGACTTTGACATCGCCCGCATCAACCTGTCGTACAACGCCATCCTCGGCTACCTAGCGCTGGCAAAGTTCATGGCAGCAAATCATCCTGCCTATAACCTCATGAAGATGCCGGGGAGCAGCGGAGTCCTCACCGTGGTGGGCGATACCAAGAATGCACTCTTGGTCCTGAAGATGGCCACCTAGTTTGCGGCTGCTGCGCAACCAGGAAAGGAGGGAGCTCCAGAAACCCAGGGGGCTACACCTACGAAGAAGAAGCAGTTGTTCTCTCAAGACCAAGCCGAAACAAAGCAAATTCTGGTGGACGAAGACACGACGGCAAGCCCGGGAGAAGCAGACTTTCATCGCTCAGGAAACCTGCAAGTTGCTGGAGGCAGGCATCATCAGAGAAGTGCGGCATGCAGAATGGCTCGCAAACCCTGTCATCATCCCCAAGAAAGGCGAAAAAGAGCGCATGTGCGTCGATTTCACCAACCTCATCAAGGCCTGCCCATAGGACCCTTTTCCTCTCCCAAGCATCGACCAAATAATCGAATCCACCGCCGAGTGTGATCTGTTGTGCTTCTTGGATGCCATCTCAGGCTATCACCAAATCAAGATGGCAGTGCAAGATGTTGAGAAAACAGCCTTCCTAACCCCATGTGTGGTATATTGTTACACTTGTATGCCCTTTGGCCTGCGCAACACGGGAGCAACTTTCCAACGGTCGATGCGCATCGCGTTGGGAGAGGAGCTCGAGAACAATGCAGAAGCGTACGTCGATGACATAGTGGTGAAACCTTGGGAGGCAAGGACTCTTATAAGTGACTTGGAGGAGACCTTCACCAGCCTGTGTAAAGTGGACCTGCGGCTCAACCCAGAGAAGTGCGTGTTCGGTGTCCCATCAGGTAAGCCGCTGGGCTTCCTGGTGTCGCATAGAAGAATGAAAGCTAAGCACGAGAAGGTCAAGGCCATAGAGAAAATGAATCCACCGAAGACCCTCAAGGAGATTTAGAAGCTAGCAGGCTGCGTGACATCGCTCGGGCGTTTCATCTCCATGCTAGTGAGTGCGTCCTCCCCTTCTTCAAGTTGATGAAAAGGAAAGGCCCGTTCGAGTGGACTCCATAGGCTGACGTAGCTTTCGAAGACCTCAGGAGTTACCTTACTAGCCCCCCCCCCCCACAGAGATGGTAGCGCCGCGCATCCGTGAACCATTGATGTTTTATCTGGCTGCCATGCCGCACTCTTCCAGCGTGGAGCTGGTGGCAGTCCGGGAGGAGCGCCAGACCAAGGGCCCGCAAAAGAAGGGCACCCCGTGCCTGGCCAAGGCAACACCAGCTTAGGACGGAGCTCCAGAAGGCACGGCCATCTCGCAAACTAATGGCGCTCCTGACACCCTGGCCGATCCTCAAGATACCAAGGCTCCCGAAGATGGTGCTCCAGAGGCCTTGGCCGCCTTGGCGGGCGACGAGGTCCCCGAGGACCTTCCATCTCGGGAACTGCAGGACTCCACCAACACCTCCACCCTTGTCGAGCACCCGGTGTATTTCGTCAACACGGTGCTGCGCGACGTGTGGGCACGCTGCCCCATGCCAAGAAGCTCCTTCTGGCGCACCTTGTGGCTTCTCGGAAGCTACGCTAGTATTTCAAAGGTCACCCGATCAAGGTCGTCTCAGCCCCAATGCAATAGGAAGAGTCGCCGAATGGAAAATTGAGCTACATGCATTTGAGTTGCAATTCAGCATGACCCGGGTCACCAAAGGTGCAGCCCTCGCTGATTTCGTGGCAGAATGGATTGATGTCCCATACCAAGGAGTACGGGAGGATCGCTCCCTCGCCCCAGGAGATGAAGCCCCGGATGGTTGGATCATGTACTTTGATGGTGCCTTCGCGCGCCAGGTCGCGGGGGCTTGAGCCGTGCTCATTTCACCCATCATGGACAAGCTTTACTATGCCATGCAACTATGCTTCTAGAATGGCGAAAAGGTCTCCAACAACATTGTAGTGTATTAGGGCCTAATAGCAGGCCTCAATGCCGCGACGGCACTAGGGGTGAAGCACCTTACCATTAAGGGCAACTCCCGACTCCTCGTCCACTTCTCCAACAATGCATACACACCGAAGGACGAGAACATGGAGGCCTACCTCGAGGAGGTACACAAGATCGAGAAATGGTTCCTAGGTTTGGAACTAGAGCACGTGCCGCGGGGCACGAACAAGGAGGCGGATGAAATTTCCGAAAGAGCATCTCGGCGATTGCCCCAAGAGCCTAGCGTCTTTGAAGAGCGGCTTTTTAAGCCATCGGCAGCCCCCCAAGCATTGAACTGGTGTCACCTCAGTAGGAACTTCCTTCAGCGCCACCCACGGGTGCCCAGCCTGTGTACTGACCTCTGGAGCCCGCTTACTTCTTGGACTAGAACCTCAGGAGGGGTGCTAGGCTGAGGTGTTCAGGGCGTACCTACTCCAGGGAACCCTGCTAGAGAAGGAAGAAGATGCGCAGCATGTGGCCTGGCAGGCCACCGCGTACTGCATTCAGGATGGTGAGCTCTACCATAAAAGGCCGAACGATGTCTCTCTGCGGTGCATTTCTAGGAAGCAGGGGAGCGAGCTGCTGGCTGACATACATGGCGGAGACTACAAGCATCACTCTACCTTGCGCACATTTGTGGGCAAGGCATTCCACAGCGGATTCTATTGGTCCACAACACTCGACGACGCCACCAAACTAGTAAGGTCCTCGAAGCTGGTCAATTTCATGCAAAGCAGATCCACCAGCCTGCCCAACACCTCCAAACCATCCCGCTGTCTTGGCCATTTGCGGTCTGGGGGATGGACATCCTGGGCCCGTTTCCTCGAGCACCTGGGGGCTACCGATACATCTACATTGCCATCAACAAATTCACCAAGTGGGCAGAGGTGGAGGCCGTCCACACTATCTCGGTAGGCTCTGCAGTCAAGTTCATTAAGGGCCTCGTGTGCAGTTTCGAGGTCCCGAACCGCATCTTCACCGACAACGGTTCGCATTTCACCAGCGATATCTTCACAACATATTGTGCTAACCTTGGAGCACAGATATCCTACGCTTCAGTGGGGCACCCGTGAAGCAATGGCCAGGCCGAGCATGCTAACGCAGAGGTGCTGAGGGGCCTCAAGGCGAGGACTTTCAAGAAGAAGCCCGGGGCCTGCCGTAGGAGCTGGATGGACGAGCTTCAGTCCGTGCTATGGTCCATCCACACCACAGCAACCAAGCCAACGGGCGAGACTCCATTCTTCCTCGTCTACGGAGATGAAGCGGTTCTCCCAGACGAGGTAAAGCAACGCTCCACACGGGTCTTGGCATTTGACGAGGCACGCCAGGATGCCTCGCGGGGGAGGACCTTGTGCTGGGGGAGGAGCGACGTCGACAATCCTCGCTTAGAGCAGCAAGGTACCAGCAAGCGCTGCGGTGGTACCACAGCCGCAACATCCATCCCAGGATGCTCGAGGTGGGTGATCTCATCCTGAGGCGGGTGCTCTCTAGGGAAGGGCTGCATAAGCTCTCACCCATGTGAGAGGTCCCGTTCAGGATCGCCCATGTCTCCAGGCCTTGCACCACACGCCTAGAGACACAAGACGGGATCCCCATCCAGTATGCTTGGAACATGCAGCACCTCTAAAGGTTCTACCCATGAAGCAAGGCCCCATGCCTATGAAGGTCTCTGCTCGTGACACTCTCACATAATAATGAGTGGGGCTGTACACACCCTGGAGTCTCCTGAGCGTAGCCCTTGGGCCTCACGAGGGCTCCCTCCCACATGTCAGTGGAAGCACTTAGCTCCGCGCTAGTGAGAACATGAAGACTAACTTAGGTGTCGGAAGCGGCTTTTCTTTTTCTTGTTTTCTCTAGCTAGTTTTCCTTTCTTGGAACGAAGTTTGAGATTTTTTGTGCTTTTTTTTTCGCGGGTCTGAATTCCCTTCCATTTTATTCGCTCTTTTCGCACTCGCCCCAGGAGGAGTGGCAGGTGCCCGTCGCTCCTCCGCGCGCACCCCGCCTGTGGTGGCTGGGTAGGTGTGTACGCTGGGCTAGCCCACAACCACACCACGCCGAAGCCTAGGTGCCCCAGAGGCCCGGCGTCTTCGATCCTCACGAGAAACCCTCGAGCGAGCTCGTGGGCATGCGTGATCGTCTTAAGTCTGTGCCTTCGGGTATTGCGATGAGTCACACCAGCCACGGTACACCAAAGCTCGGGGGATGTGTAAAGGGACAGGATGCCTCGCGAAGAACCCAAACTTTGCAGCTAAGAGACACCTCCGAAGGCTCAACGGCTCCGGAGCTGACAGGAAGGGAAGCTCCGAGTAAGAGCTCCCAGGAGACGCACCCCCATAGCAAGGGAATCGACCACGAGCTCGGAAAGCTAAGTCACCCTACCCACACTTACTATCAATACAAATACCATAACATGATATGAAAAACATAGCATGTGGCATAGGCACCATAGCTCATTACACACCCCAGCAGGGCCTTCTACCTTTTTCGAAATATGCAGGGAAAAGATAAAATGGACAAACGGCCGTAGTGAGTCCCGAAGCCTTGACTCCAGTGGCTTGGGGGCTCAGTCCGAGCCCCCTCCCACTTCACTGAGGCACGGCGGCAAGGCTCCTCGTCGCTCTCCCCAAGCCGTGCCCGACGGCCTGGCGGCTTGCCGTAGAAGCTGCCACCAGCGCTCCCCCCGGATGAGGAGGAGTCACTACTGGAGGAGGCGTGGACGCCGTTGTCGGGGAAACTGATCCACAAACACCTATGGGACCGGCGGGCCGAGTCCCTTTCGGTTTGGCGGGGGCGGAGATTGCACGAAGAGAAGATCGAGGCGAAGCGCACGAGCAGTTTACCCAGGTTCGGGCCGCACGAATGCGTAAAACCCTACTCCTGCTTTGTGGTTTGTATTGAGTTCTTGCTCGGGAGCGCTGAGTGCTACAGTACACTTCAGAAGCTAACGAGACCGAGCGTGAGAGTTCTTTTACTTCGAACCCTCCTCTACGTTGCGCATGGGCCTCCTTTTATATGCTCAAGGGGTCACCGACAGGTGGCAACGCAGATAAGGGTAAAAATGGAAAGGTGTTGTAGTTGGTACAACTACCTGTACCGTGCATCATACCTAACCCTGACGGCAGGGGACAAGAGCATTAAATGCCCGTCTACGTCGCCCAAACAGTGCAAAAAGGGACCATAAGGGATGCAATCGTTCGCCACGGTGGCAACCTTGTCAGCGCCGCTTGCCACCGCGCACCGCTGGCTGCACAACCTCCTGCCACGTACGCCCGGAAGGGTCCTAGAGAGACACGTTGGTAGATGCGCTGGAGCGTGGGTACAGAGTGGTAGCTTGCCGCGGCAAGCGCCTTGCCGCGTCGTTGTCTTGTCGCGTCCGGGAGCTTGCCGCTCACCGGGCCTTTCCGGGACGCGTGGTGCGTCGCGGAAAGTTCCTTGAGATGCCTTGGTTGGCCTTCCCGACAAGCTCCTCTCGCTGGGGTCTTGTGCCTTGAGTGGCCTTCCCGGCAAGCTCCTCTTGCTGGGGCCTTGTCTCCTTGGCTTGAATACTTTGTTCTTGAATGGCTCCAAAGGAACCAAGGAAGACCTTGGCGGCCACCCGACAAGCCTTGCCGCGGGGTGCTGCGACTGCCCGTGCACTAGTTCAGGATACTAGAGTACCCCTACTCTAGTACACCAACAGGAGCCCCCGGGCCTGGGCCATACACGGTGCCGAGCGCTGTTGGGCCAGGCCCAAAACAGGGCACGGGCACGCGCGGCCTGGGTCACGCCGTATCTCACTCCGTATCCACCGCGCCCTCCCCGAACGGCATGCACTGATTGCGGCGTCGTGGGAGAGATCGTGGGAGGTTTATTTATTCGGAAAGGCGGAACGTCCGCCCCCTCTGATGAGAACCTCCAACCCAGCGCCAAGCTCACTCTGTTCTTCAAAGGCGTGGCGACGGCCCTCCAGCGACTCCGGGAGAGGATCCCAAAGCAGCTGGCTGACGAGTCGCGCAAGCTCTGCGCGGGAGCTCTTCAAAAAGTGTTGGTGCCTTCCGCAACCCGGGCCTCAACCTCACCAACATCCTCAAGTCCCTGCCGCAGGATGCTGATCTGGAGGCGCTCAAGGCCCTTGTCGCACCCATTGTGGACAAGGTGAGCGAGATCAAGAGGGTTGAGGGCAATCGCGTAGATTAGGCCGCCCGTTTTCTTCTTCTCTTGTCGCTGCTGGTCATGTTATGAGAACAATCTATTAGAGCTGCGACAAGCTACTTTGTAATATAACTCTATTTTGGGTAGTGATTGCAACGTTATTTCCTTTACTTGATTCCTTCCTTTGTATGTTTTTGCCCTACGCTTTTAGGGAACTTGCCGGCGCAGGCACCTTAGCCGCGAGCGCTGAGTGCGGAACGTCAGCAGCCTACTGGCGGTGCCGTTGCCGACAAGAAACCTTGTTGCAACTAGTCGCAGCACACTTAAGTTGTTGAGCGGGCTCGAAACAAAGTAAGGGCACGACACTAGTCGCAGCACACTTAAGTCGTTGAGCGAACTCGAAACAAAGTAAGGGTGCAACTAGCTACGAGTTGGTTCCTCCTCGCACAGGTTTTCCATACAAAGCACGGTCGTTCAAGGAAGATAACTTAAAAATTTAAAAATCTGATTGCTCAAACTTTGGTAACTTAGCTTTTCTGTTGTTTGCTTCCCGGCATGGCGGAACTTTCTTGAACGACGCCTGGTCCATACCATTATCTTATCCTCCCGCCCCCCCTGGCAAACTTGTGGGCGAAGGAACCTCCCTTTCCTTGAGAAAAAGAAAGAAGAGAAAACAAGGATATGGAGCCTTACGGCTCGTTATTGCTTACCGGGGGTAGGTGCTGCACAAAGTGTCAGTTATCACATGCAAGAAAATAAAAAGCATGAAATTGAGAAGACGTGCGGAGCATATGAGCTTTACTTATGCACGGGGTCTGCGCCCGGCTTTGTACAAAGGGTTACATGCAACAGCGGCAAGACTTGTACAAAAGGTGGTTGCCGGAACGGGTTCCGGCAACCGCGCCTTACGGGTAAAACTTACGAAGATGCTCGATGTTCCAGGAGTTGCTCAGCAGAATGCCATCTTCAGTCTCAAGGCGGACAGCGCCAGGCCTAGTGACTCATTTCACCCGGTAAGGGCCTTCCCACTTCGGCGTCAACTTGTTGGAATTCTTGGCGGACTGAACGCGCCGAAGAACAAGGTGGCCTTCCTCGAGACTTCAGGCGTTAACTTTGCGGCTATGGTAGCGGCGCAAAGCTTGCTGGTAGCGAGCAGCTCGTACAGCAGCCTGAAGACGGTCTTCCTCAAGGAGCAGCGTCTCATCTTGTCGCAGCTGTTCTTGCTCAAGCTCATCGCAGGCGAGCACTTGAGGTGACCCGTATACGAGTTCCGTGGGGAGAACTTCCTCTGCTCCATAGACTAGAGCGAAAGGTGTCTGTCCAGTGGCTCGATTTGGCGTCGTCCTGATCGACCAAAGAACCACCGGCAGCTCCTCAATCCAGTTTCTTCCGCACTTGTGCAGCCTGTCAAAAGTTCTGGTCTTGAGCCCGCGCAGCACTTCAGCATTTGCCCTCTCCGCTTGACCGTTGCTTCTCGGGTGAGCAACAGAAGCGAAGCAGACCTTGGCGCCAAGATCTTGGACGTACTGCATGAAGGTGCGGCTCGTGAATTGCGTACCGTTGTTGGTGCTGATCCTGTTAGGGATCCCGAAGCGGCAAACAATCGACCTGAAGAACTTGACTACTGACTGTGCGGTCACCTTCCTCACTGCTTCCACTTCCGGCCACTTTGTGAACTTGTCGATTGCAACGTACAAGTACTCAAAGCCCCCGACTACGCGGGGAAAGGGGCCGAGGATGTCGAGCCCCCAGACCGAAAATGGCCAGGATAAAGGGATTGTCTGGAGAGCTTGAGCTGGCTGGTGTATCTGCTTGGAATGGAACTGGCACGCTTCACACTTGGTTACTTGTGAAGTCACATCCTGGAGGGCTGTCGGCCAAAAGAAACCTTGCCGGAATGCTTTGCCGGCAAGTTCTCTTTCGCCAATGTGGTGACCACATATGCCTCCATGTATCTCTGCCAACAGCTTTTGTCCGTCTTCCCGGCGAATACACTTCAATTTCACACTGTTGAGTCTTCTTCTGTAGAGTGTGTTGTCAACAAACTGGTACATACTTGACTGCCGGGCTACTCTTTTCGCTTCTTCTTGGTCTTCGGGAAGTTCTCCTGTCTGAAGGAAATGGACAATCTGCTGTGCCCATGCTGGAGCTTCTGGCTCGACAACAAGGACTAAAGGCACATCTGCTGCTGCGGGAACGTCCGCTTCTACGGCGAGAACCTACGGCTCAGCCGGCGCTTGACGTTCCCCGGCAAGCTTGCCAGGGCAAAACTTGTCGGGAGCGTCTGCTTCAACGGAACAAACCCTAGGGCTTGCCGGAGCAGACTGCTCCTCAGCGCTCTTGGTGATGATCTTGGGGACCTTCTTGGCGGCGCCTTCGGGAAGCTCTACCGGAAAATAGTCACCAGAAATCAACTTCCTCTTCTTGCTCTGTCCAGTTGATGGCGTTACGGACGGTTGAGTCAGCTTGAGCACAAAGATCCCTGGTTCCACAGGTAACTTAAGTGCAGCGCACTTCGACAGGCCATCAGCAATGTCATTCTGAGCTCTTGGAACATGCTCCATCTATAGGCCGTCAAAGTGCTCTTCTAGCTTTCTCACTTCATCAACGTAGGCTTCCATCAACGGACTCTGATAACTCTTGTTTACTTGGCGGACGACAAGTTGCGAGTCACCCCTGACAATAAGCTTCTTGATCCCAAGGTCTGCCGCGATCCTGAGACCGGCAAGCAAACCTTCATACTCTGCGGTATTGTTTGTTGCTTGCTCCTTGGGAAAGTGCATCTGGACTACATGATGGCTTCTCGCCCCTCGTTGGTTACCACAAGTGGAAGGTTTGAGATGCAGTGTAGCGGTAGTTTTCTCTTGGCAAAGATACCAATGATCGATTTCCCCTGAGACTCCTAATTTCAACAAGAAGGTGTCAACTGCTAACGGCGCCAGATATTAGCAATCAACGTGGACCTGCACACAGATACAAATAACTTTGCTCCCAACGAGTACATAGAGGTTGTCAATCCCTCCGGCCTTGTCGTTTACAAAGGATCAAACGCAAGTGATAATAGTGATAGGTATTGCTGCAAATAGTAAGTAAAAGCGGAAAGTAAATAGCGGATGTGATCAATGATGGTAATATGGACCGGGGTCCCATGATGTTCACTAGTGATGTCTCTCTCCCAAAAGACGATAAAACAGCTATGTGAGGTAAACGAATTACAGCTGGGCAATTGACAGAATTATGTGCTCAAACCAACGCTAACTATGTTAAAGAAAGGTAGAGGTTCAAAGCATGGGCGGTACGTCAAGGCAAGTAGACCGAAATCCATCTGCATCTACTACTAATCATCCACCTTGAGATATCTATCCAGAACATCTCGCTGGTATTAAGTTGCGAGTCCCACCCATAGAGTAAACTCAAAGCAACATACAACTGCATTAAAAGAACTTTGCGTAAAGTAAACAATCCTTGCACCCGCGGGCACAAGCACCATTGTTTTCCCCCTTGTGGCAACAACACATCCCCTAGACTCATGTTTCTGTCACTCAAGCTAGTCATCGAGGGGCATGAACCCACAATCAAGCATAACGTTCCCTCTTGGAGTCACTACCTACTACTTGGCCAAAGCAATTAATAACAACAGAGAACATGCAATAATTACTTACGAACATAAATATAAAAGAGGTGAATCAAATATATTACTCAAACACAATCTGAACATAATCTCACAATCCATCGGATCCCAGCAAACTCAACATAGCAACAGCATAAGGATTACATATGTGCCTCGATCATGTAGGGCAGCTCACGAGGTCTAATTAGTGAAGCACAAGAAGGGGAGGAGAACATCACATAGCTGCTGATCATGGACCCATGGTCCAAGGGAGACTACTCACAAGTCATCCGGGAGGCGTCCATGATGGTGGCGAGGCTCCCGGTGGTGATCCTCCCCTCCGACAGGGTGCCGGGAAGAGTTCACCTGGTGCTCCCGATCTTGGAAGCGCGGCGGCGGCGGAACAGAGATGAGATCGCGAAAAAGGGTTCCGTCCTCGAGGGTTTCGGGACGCGTGTTAAATATATGCCAAAGGGGGGCATCAGCGGAGGCCTGGGGGGCCCAGGCGCCCCCCCCGGCGCGGCCAGGAGGGGGGGCGCGCCACCAGGGCGCCAGGAGCCCTGGTGGCCCCCCTCAGGCCCTACTTCGGCCGTGTGGAAGCTTCCGGAATGCTGATTTTTTATATAATTTTCCGGGATTTTTCTGGCAGTTTTCGTGACGGGAAAACCTGAAATACAAAAATAGCAGAAAACAGAATCTGCCACTGGGGTGCACTGAGTTAATAGGTTAGTCCAAATATGATCAAAAGTGTATGGAAGTGTATAAATATCATAGCAATATCACACACAAGAGGCATGGAGCAAGCAGAAATTATAGATACGTTTTGGACGTATCAATATCCCCAAGCTTAATTCCTGCTCGTCCTCGAGTAGTTAAATGATAACAAGCATAATTTCTGTGGTGACATGCTATTAACCATATAAGGATTTTTCATAGTCATATGACAAAAGCTTACTGAGACAATGAATCTGTAGTAATTAAGTTGCCTCATGAGAGAATCACAAAGAACTGAAAGTTTTACAACATGATACTGAAACATCAAATAGATTTGTAATGAGCATGGTGTGCAAATATGATAAAGTGATATCTCGCTTGCCCCCTTTAGTGAAGCAAAACATAAATGCAGGGGCACCTCCAAGGTTTAAGTGATGACTAGATACAATGATTTCAGAATAAACGATATCACAATCATGCAAAAGACAATGCTACTTTGGGACAATGCACATTACACTCAGAATGACAATCATGCTCTCAGTAGTTGGTGCTTTTAAAAGAAGGTGGAGACTCTCGAACCGTGGCTTTTTTTGGCAAGGTTGAAAACCCGTGGTCGGAAACAAAGACAAAACATGTACCAGAGCTCTTGGTTTTAAAAACAGAGGTAATAATTATTTTTTTGGATATGCATGTTTTGTCAATGAATGCTAGCAGACAACTCAATCACTTCTTGAGATGGACAAGTTTCGAGGAACGGCTCCCGAATGAGGACGATCACATCCTCTTAATCTCCTTTGTTTATCACTGCCAAAGTTTTCTGATTTCTCATGAACAAAGCGTGAAGGAGGGTTTGTTTGTTATATTAATTTTGAGCTGGGCGCACTCTTTGCCAGTTCCTTCTCGTATTATGGGTTTGCACATTAGACATGCAATCCCAGGGTGAAGCTTGTCCAACTTAAAAAGATCATGAATTAACTACTACTTCCTCATGAACTAAAACAGAGGCACAAAAGAGGAATGCTTTTTTTTGAATAATTTCGAGATGGCACATGAAAGTCTTCGTTAGGAATGGCAGGTAAATACCATGTATAGGAAGGTATGGTGGACTCATATGGCATAACTGGTTTAAAAGAATTTGGTTGCACAAGCAGTCAGTCCGCTTAGTACAGGCGAAGGATAGCAAAAGACTGGGAGCGACCAACTAAAAGAGCAATGACGGTCATAATCATGCAGAGCGACAAAGCAACATTGAATCAGGCATGGAAGTTATATCGCTACTCAGAAATAAAAGATCATCAAGGCTTGACAGACTTTCTTTAAAGTCTTAAATATGCGTGAGCATACGCCAAGTCAATCAAAATAAATTCTTGAAGGAAGATATTACTAAACCATACCACATCATAGACAAACAAATCATGTTGGTACTCCAATAACACATTGGGAACCCCCCAGCTATTTGAGACTAACCCTAAGAAAACATGAACTACTAAGCACCATTATGCACGTAGCATTTTTATCATAGACATATCGACCAATGCAACAGAAGAAAACTCTCTTAATAAGATAAGCATGATAACTAAAGAGAGTTCAAGCAACCAACTAAACAAAAGCTCTTTAAAAAGATAAGCATGAATACTAAGAGCTGAACATGCTAGTAGCTATTGAAAGACAAAGAACACACACAGCAAAGATAGACATGAAAATTCTATGTTGTGTTCTAGGTTGAAGTGGAGCGTGTTTCTCTCCCACACAAAAAAAGAAGAGTTCTGACTCGTTATGAAAAGCTAAAGAAAAATAAAAAGGAAACTAAAAGCAAGACGCTCCAAGCATAGTGCATAACACATGAAGTGATAAAAATATAGTGGAATGAAAGACGAACTGATAATGTTGATGGAGAAGGGGATGCACGGGGGCATCCCCAAGCTTAGACGCTTGATTCTTCTTGAATATTTCTTGGGGGTGCATGGGGGCATCCCCAAGCTTGAGCGCTTGACACTCCTGAATCTTTTTATCATCTTCCCTCGCACACTTGAAAACTCCCTTCATACATAACTCATCATAATCTGATTAGCGAGGTTAGTACCCAAAATAAAATAATTGTTCCTTGCTGGAAATAAGGATATTCTTGAAGGTCTACTATTTCTCAAGATTGCCAAAAGGTTTTTGCAAAAAAAAAGCAAGCTCAAGGTTTGCAAAATGAAGGAAAGGCAAAACAGGACAGAATCTATGAAAAACAGAACAACAGGTAATAAATGATTTTTTCGAGGCACTTCTGTAACTCTAATCAAAAAACTCAGAACAGACGCACGAAAGACAATTTTTAGAGCACGCTGTCGAAAAAATTCAGACAAAAAAGATGATCTGGCGATTTTATACGAATTTTTCAATCCAAGGACATAATTTGTTTCCTGGACAGCACGTCACAACTTTTGAACTTTCTTGCAATCAGAGGCTACACTTGGCACAAAGTTGAAAAGTAAAGATACAATGATGATGCTACTGTAGTAACAACATCAAGACACAACAAAAGCAAAATAAAATTTTATTCATGTGGGCTGCCTCCCAAAAGCGCTTTCTTTTATGCCGTTAAGCTGGGCATAATGCGTAGAGATCAAGTTGTATCAATAGTAAAAGAATAGCTAGCCCGTATAATGGACTTAAAAGGTAACTTAATCTTCTTTCTAGGGAAGTGTTCCATCCCTTTCTTGAGAGGAAATTGGAATTTTATATTCCCCTCTTTCATGTCAATGATAGCACGAACAGTGCGAAGAAAAGGACGTCCCAAAATAATTGGACAAGAAGGCTCACATTCAATATCCATAATAGTAAAATCAACGGGAACATAATTGTCATTGACAATGATAAGAACATCGTCAATCCTCCCCAAAGGTTTCTTTATGGAAGAATCAACAAGACGAACACCAAAAGAACAAGAATCAAAAGGTTTCAATTTAAGCATATCATATATTCTTTTGGGCATAACGGAGGTACTAGCTCCAACATCACATAAAGCATAGCAAGAGAAGTTATTCAACTTAATTTTAATCATAGGATCCCAACCATCTTCTAGCTTTCTAGGTATGGAGGCTTCTACTCTAAGTTTCTCCTCCCTAGCTTTGATGAGAGCATTACTGATATGCTCTGTGAAGGCAAGATTAAGCGTGCTAGTGCGGGGATCTCTAGACATCTTGTGAAGGAAATCAATAACTTCGGTAAGAGTGCAATTATCAAAATCAAGGTCACTACTATCAAGTAAAGTGGTAGTGGTGTCCTTTAGGTTCACTTGTTTGGTAGTTTCTATAGTCATAGCATCACCATTAATAGGTCCAACGGGACCAAGAGTGCATTGGGTGCTAAGAGTTTGGATATCCTCAACAACTTGGATAGTAGCAACAGTGTGGTGGGTAGGAAGGCTCTTAATTCTATCTTCTTCCTCCCTTTCTCTAGCCCATCTCTCTTTAAGTTTAGCCAACATCCTAATGCTTTCATTAATTTGCCCTTGAATAGCATTCATAGGAGTGACCTTCCTCTCCTCAAGAGGAGAAGTTCTAATTTTAAGCAATTCTACCTCATGGGCTAAATTGTCTACCTTCAAAGAGAGATTGTCTAGTTTGTATAGTTTCTCTTCTACACTCTTATTAAAGGCATTTTGGGTAGTGGTGAAATCTTTAAGCATAATCTCTACTTCAGTAGTGGAGTTCTCGGTGCTAGGATAAGCATTGTTGTTCCCATAAGAGTTAGAGGGGAACGGTCTAGGATTGCTACCAAAATTACTCCTATAAGCATTGTTATTAAAATTGTTTCTAGAGATAAAGTTCACATCTACTTGTTCTTGAGCAATCAAAGAATTTAAAGGAACATCACGAGGATCAATAGAAGATTGCTTCGAAAGTAGAGACATGATCAAGTCAAATTTTTCATTTAGGGAGGAAATCTCCTCGACAGAGTTTACCTTCCTACCTGTTGGAGCACGTTCGGTGTGCCATTGGGAATAATTGGTCATCATCTCATCAAGAAGCTTCGTGGCAGCACCAAGTGTAGTTGACATAAAGGTTCCTCCCGCGGCCGAATCTAACAAGTTCCGCGAGGCAAAGTTCAAGCCTGCATAAAAAGTTTGGATAACCATCAAAGTAGTCAAACCATGAGTAGGGCAGTTCTTGACAAGAGATTTCATACGTTCCCAAGCTTGGGCAATGTGTTCATTATCCAATTGTTTAAAATTCATTATGTTACTTCTTAGTTGGATAATTTTAGCAGGTGGATAGTACTTTCCAATAAAAGCATCTTTGCACTTGTCCCATGAATCTATGCTATTTCTAGGCAAAGATTGAAACCAAATTTTAGCTCCTCCTCTCAAGGAGAAAGGAAAAAGCTTAAGCTTAACAATATTACCATCTATTTCTTGGTACTTTTGCATATCACAAAGTTCAACAAAGTTGTTTAAGTGTAAAGCAGCATCATCTCCAGCACCGGAGAATTGATCTTTCATGACTAAGTTCAGTTAAGCAGGTTTAATTTCATAAGAAGGTGCTGAAGTGGCAGGTGTAGTGATAGGCGTGCAAATAAAGTCATCATTGTTATGACTAGTGAAGTCACACAACTTGGTGTTCTCGGTGGAACCCATAGTAGCAAGCAAGCAATATAACTATTTTTGTGATTTTCGATAAAAGACACTAAAGCAAAAACTGAAAGGTAAACAAACAAGACTAAAAGCAAAGGTAAAAGATAGCGTGCAACTCCCCTATCTTGAAGAGTGGAGTCCCCAGCAACGGCGCCAGAAAACTTTGCTTGATGGCTTCTCGCCCCTCGTTAGTTACCCCAAGTGGAAGGTTTGAGATGCAGGGTAGCGGTAGTTTTCCCTTGGCAAAGATACCAAGGATCGATTTCCCCTGAGACTCCTAGTTTCAACAAGAAGGTGTCAACTGCTAATGGCGCCAGATATTAGCAATCAACGTGGACCTGCACACAGATACAAATAACTTTGCTCCCAACGAGTACAGAGAGGTTGTCTATCCCTCCGGCCTTGTCGTTTACAAAGGATCAAACGAAAGTGATAATAGTGATAGGTATTGCTGCAAATAGTAAGTAAAAGCAGAAAGTAAATAGCGGATGTGATCAATGATGGTAATATGGACCGGGGTCACATGATGTTCACTAGTGATGTCTCTCTCCCAAAATACGATAAAACAGCTATGTGAGGTAAACGAATTACAGCTGGGCAATTGACAGAATTATGTGCGCAAACCAATGCTAACTATGTTGCAAGAAAGGTAGAGGTTCAAAGCATGGGCGGTACGTCAAGGCAAGTAGACCGAAATCCATCTGCATCTACTACTAATCATCCACCTTGAGATATCTATCCAGAACATCTCGCTGGTATTAAGTTGCGAGTCCCACCCATAGTGTAAACTCAAAGCAACAGACAACTGCATTAAAAGAACTTTGCGTAAAGTAAACAATCCTTGCACCCGCGGGCACAAGCACCGTTGTTTTCCCCCTTGTGGCAACAGCACATCCCCTAGACTCATGTTTCTGTCACTCAAGCTAGTCATCGAGGGGCATGAACCCACAATCAAGCATAACGTTCCCTCTTGGAGTCACTACCTACTACTTGGCCAAAGCAATAAATAACAACGGAGAACATGCAAGAATTACTTACGTACATAAATATAAAAGAGGTGAATCAAATATATTACTCAAACACAATATGAACATAATCTCACAATCCATCGGATCCCAGCAAACTCAACATAGCAACAGCATAAGGATTACATATGTGCCTCGATCATGTAGGGCAGCTCACGAGGTCTAATTAGTGAAGCACAAGAAGGGGAGGAGAACATCACATAGCTACTGAACATGGACCCATGGTCCAAGGGAGACTACTCACAAGTCATCCGGGAGGCGTCCATGGTGGTGGAGAGGCTCCCGGTGGTGATCCTCCCCTCCGGCAGGGTGCCGGGAAGAGTTCTCCTGGTGCTCCCGATCTGGGAAGCGCGGCGGCGGCGGAACAGATATGAGATCGCGAAAAAGGGTTCCGTCCTCGAGGGTTTCGGGACGCGTGTTAAATATATGCCAAAGGGGGGCATCAGCGGAGGCCTGGGGGGCCCAGGCGCCCCCCCCGGCGCGGCCAAGAGGGGGGGCGCGCCACCAGGGCGCCTGGAGCCCTGGTGGCCCCCCTCCGACCCTACTTCGGCCGTGTGGAATCTTCCGGAAAGCTGATTTATTATATAATTTTCCGGGATTTTTCTGGCAGTTTTCGTGACGGGAAAACCTGAAATACAAAAATAGCAGAAAACAGAATCTGGCACTAGGGTGCACTGAGTTAATAGGTTAGTCCAAATATGATCAAAAGTGTATGGAAGTGTATAAATATCATAGCAATATCACACAAAAGAGGCATGGAGCAAGCAGAAATTATAGATACGTTTTGGACGTATCACTACGTACTTGAGGTGCTCTCCGGTGGGTGCGACAAGCAGCACGCCAACACCGGCGCCTTGCAGCGAGAAGGCACCATCAAAGTACATCAGCCACTCTTTGCTTGCTTCCTTGACGGGGATGCTCGTTTCTGGAATTTCTTCATCTGGTGTTGGCGTCCACTCTGATATGAATTCTGCCAATGCTCTGCTTTGGATAGTTGAAGTGCTCTCAAACTTGAGGCCAAAGCTTGACAGTTCCAGTGCCCACTCAACAATCCTGCCTGTTGCTTCTGGATTCTACAGTATCCTCTTCAGCGGAAAGCGAGTGACAACTGTTATCTCATGTGCTTGGAAGTAATGGCGCAGCTTTCTCGAGGCCATGAGAAGGCCGAAAAGCAATTTCTGCACACCAGAGTACCTCGACCTAGCCCCCCTGCAGGAGGGAACTGACAAAGTAAACTGGGCGCTGCACCATTCTCTTCCGCACCTCCTCTTGCGCCTGCGCAGATCCATCCTTGTCGGGACCAGAACTTGTCGGGGAAGCCCCCTGCTTCTCGCTGGATGCGCCTGCCGTGGTTGCTGGCTCATCATCTGCCTCCCTCTCCGCTACTAACGCAGCACTAACCACTTGATTGGTTGCCGCTAGATACAGAAGCAACTTCTCTTCTGGCTTAGGTGCGACAAGTATTGGAGTGGAGGACAGGTATCTCTTCAAGTCTTGCAGCGCAGCCTCCACTTCTGGAGTCCATTTCATTGGACCTGTCTTTTTCAATATTTTGAAAAACGGCAGGCCGCGCTCAGCAGACTTAGAGATAAACCTGCTGAGAGCAGCCACGCAACCGGCAAGTCTTCGTACATCCTTGACGCGCTTTGGTGCTTCAATTTGCTCAATGGCCTTGATCTTGTCGGGATTGGCTTCAACTCCCCTCTGAGACACAAAGAACCCGAGAAGCTTGCCGGAAGGGGCTCCAAACACACACTTCTCGGGGTTGAGCTTGAGGCTGATCTTGCGCAGATTCGCAAAGGTCTTGTCTAAATCTTGAATCAGAGTTGCCCTGTCCTTGATCTTGACCACTATGTCATCCAGGTAGGCTTCCACATTTCTGTGTATTTGTGGCTCAAAAGCATAATGGACTACCCTTGCAAATGTTGAACCAGCATTCTTTAAACCGAAAGGCATCCGTATGAAACAGTACGTGCCACATGGAGTAATGAATGCGTTCTTCTCCTCATCCTCTTCTGCCATGAAGAACTGATGGTATCCTGAGTATGCGTCAAGAAATGAAAGCAAGTCACATCCGGCCGTGGAGTCAACAATCTGGTCAATGCGCGGCAAGGGAAATGGGTCTTTGGGACAAGCTTTATTGACATCAGTAAAGTCGATACAAAGCCTCCATTTCCCGTTTGCTTTGCGCACGACCACAGGATTGGCCAACCACGTAGGATGGAGCACTCCTCTGACAAGGCCTGCTGCTTCCAATTTCTTGATCTCTTCTGCGATGAATTCTTGGCGCTCCACTGCTTGCTTCCTGACTTCTGCTTGACGGGCCACGCATGAGGACAGACGGCATGATGGTGCTCAATTACTTTCCTGGGAACACCGGGGATGTCAGACGGTTGCCAGGCAAACACGTTGACATTCGCCCGCAGGAAAGCAACGAGCGCGCTTTCCTATTTAGGGTCAAGAGTGGCACTGATGGTGAAGGTACCACCAGTGTCGTCCTCCTTGGCGGACACCTTCTTGGTCTCTGGCGGAGCTGCCATCGTCTTCTTACACTTGCCGGTGGAGCTCGATGGTGCGTCCTCGATGGTAGGGCAGCACTCCGAAGAGGTGCGCTTGCCTGAGTGAGCATCAGAACTCTTGCCGGACTTGGTCTTCTTCTTCCCCCCGGGAGCTTCAGCGGCAAGTGACTCGCGATCTGTTGCGGCTGCTGCTTCCCGGTAGATCTTGTCGGTGCAGATAAGGGCATCCTTCTTGACGCCAGGGACAGAGATGACGCTTATCGGGCCTGGCATCTTCAGCATGTTGTATGCGTAGTGAGAGGCTGCCATGAACTTGGCGAGTGTCGGACGGCCGAGTATCCCATTGTAAGGCAATGGAAAATCGGCAACGTCAAAGGTGACCCTCTCAGTCCTGAAGTTCAGCTCGCCGCGAAATGTCACCGGCAGCGTGATCTTCCCCTTCGGCTTGCTCCTTCCCTGGTTGATTCCTTGGAATGTGCCGGTCTCTTCGAGCTCACTGTCAGGGATCTAGAGTTTCTGGAGTACAGCGGAGGAGATCAGGTTCAAGCCGGCCCCGCCGTCAACTAGCATCTTGGTGACCTTGAGGTTGCGGATAGTTGGTGAAACCAACATCGGCAAGCACCCGACCGCCGTTGTGCGATCAGGGTGGTCCGCAATATCAAAGATGATAGGCATGCTGGACCATTTCAGAAGCTTGCGTGACTCGACGGGTGGTTCTGCCGCATTGACATCCCGCACCCACTGCTTGAGTTGGCGGTGTGAAGTATGCAGAGAAGCACCGCCGTCATCGCACAAGACCTCTGTGGCTTTCTGGAACTCATGCTCGCTGTTCTCGACATCATCCATGACTTTATCGTCGTCGTCATCTTCATCCTTGTCGCGGCCGCGGGGAGGTCTGTCTCCTTGCCGCTGCTTGGCCTTGCCGCAGCGTCCTCCCCGGCCGGGGCGCTTCTGCCCGGATCCTCCAGCACCTCCTTGGGCCTTCTCCTTGTCGTGTGGCTCGTACTCAGCCTTTTGCTGCTCAACAAGCTGCTCGACCCTCTTGCAGTTCTGGAGGTCATGGCCCTTGGTGCGGTGGATCTTGCAGTACTGCTTGTCGGTGCCGTCCTGCTTGTCGGCGGCCGCCACAGCCTGGCAGTTGGTGCATGCGGCAATCTCCTTGCCGGAGCTACCAACTTTGGCTTTCTTCGCGCCACCTTCGTTGCCGGACTGCTCAACGACTAGCACATCTTTGCCTTTCTTTTTCCCGTCGTTTCGCCGCCGGTTTTTCTTCGCCGGGGCAGCATCCTCGCTGTCAGATCCTCCTACTCCTGTATCCTCTCTGGGGAGTTTCCTCCCTTCCTCTGCACGTGCGCACTTGTCGGCCAGAGCGTACAGCTCACTGACATCCCTGATCTTACACATCGCCATCTCCTCCCTCATCCTGCGGTTACGCACGTTCTGATGGAACGCGCTGATAACAGCGGCAGGGTGGACATCTGGGATGTTGTGTTGTACACGGCTGAATCTCTGGATATACTTCCGCAGGGGTTCTCCTTCCTTCTGGGCGAGCAGATGAAGGTCACTTTCTTGGCCATGAGGTTTGTGGCCGCCTGTAAAGGCGCCAACAAACTGATGGCATAGGTCTGCCCAGGAGGATATAGAGTTGTCCGGCAAGTGCATGAGCCAAGACCTGACGTTGGGCTTGAGCACCAGCAGGAAGTAGTTGGCAAGGATCTTGTCGTCCCGCCCCCCGGCAGCTTGCACCGCGATGGTGTAGATGCTGAGGAACTCCGACGGATGCGTCTTGCCGTCGTACTTCTCTGGTACGTCTGGCTTGAAATTCTTCATGCTGGGCCACTGGACTTGCCGCAGCTCACGAGTAAACGTAGGGCAACCTACCGCGTACGGCAAGTCGCCTGGTTCCCCTGGCGCATGCATGTCGACAGTGGGCCCAGCGCGCTGGTCTGATTGACGCCGCGCTTCTCTTCGGTGCTCGATGCGGGTACGAGCGTCTTCTTGATGTCGTTCGTGAAGAACTTGGCGCTGATCGCGACGAGCTCGTGGATCCGATGATGCGGTAGAGTCGCAGTCGAGGTGGATCCGGCGAGTCGGCGATCTTGGCCTTCGGGGTGGAGAGTACACGGTGGTTGCACCCCCACCGGTCTTGTCCCCATCGGCTCGCGCCTGGCTGACTTGCCGCGGCTGTGATGTATTCGGCTGCCGTGGAGTGTCGCCGTTGGCGAAGCTGATGAGACTGTGAATGGTGGCCCTCCAGTCGTCGATCTTGTCTGCCGTTGGAGGGTAGTCCAGGAGCAGTTGAGCTCGCGCCAAAGCTTCTGCTGCAGTGGCGGGTAGCGGTGGCGAACGGTGCGAGGAGCGGGATATGCTCGGACTTCTAACTACGTTAGAAGGAGCAGTATCCCGTCCAGGCGGCCGTGCCTTGCTCGTGCCATCATGTTGGCATGCATGCTGGTCTTGAGCACCCCGAGATCCACCAGCTCGATCTTGGTCCAGCACACGTATGGTACCGTGAGTACCATGACGTTGCCGGTCCCGCGCCTCTTGAGATGGGCGCGGTGCATGTACGGACGCCGAAGTCTTGGATTGCGCCCGGTCGTTGCGGGAGTCGACTGCGCCGCCGATAGGCAGCGCAGCCTTGTCCTTGGACCTGGCAGCACCGTGATCTCCCTCGTCGACGCCCGTTCTTCCGCCGGCGTCAACCCCACCAGCCGTTTGCTCCGGCGGTGGTGGGATAGACGCGGACGGAGCAGCTGCCTCCGAAGCCTTCTTCTTCGGCGGCATGTTGATGAAGATGATAAAGATCTAGCTCGTGTGAACGCCGAATCAGGTTCACACAACCTCGACGCACCCCTACCTGGCGCGCCAAAGATGTCGGGGAAACTGATCCACGAACACCTATGGGACCGGCGGGCCGAGTCCCTTTCGGTTTGGCGGGGGCGGAGATCGCACGAAGAGCAGATCGAGGCGAAGCACACAAGCAGTTTACCCAGGTTCGGGCTGCACGGATGCGTAAAACCCTACTCCTGCTTTGTGGTTTGTATTGAGTTCTTGCTCGGGAGCGCTGAGTGCTATAGTACACTTCAGCAGCTAACGAGACCGAGCGTGAGAGCTCTTCTGCTTCGAACCCTCCTCTACGTTGCGCATGGGCCTCCTTTTATATGCTCAAGGGGTCACCGACAGGTGGCAATGCAGATAAGGGTAAAAATGGAAAGGTGTTGTAGTTGGTACAACTACCTGTACAGTGCATCATACCTAACCCTGGCGGCAGGGGACAAGAGCATTAAATGCCCGTCTGCGTCACCCAAACAGTGCAAAAAGGGACCGTCAGGGACGCCACCATTCGCCATGGCGGCAACCTTGTCAGCGCCGCTTGCCACCGCGCACCGCTGGCTGCACAACCTCCTGCCACGTACGCCCGGAAGGGTCCTAGAGCGACACGTTGGCAGATGTGCTGGAGCGTGGGTACAGAGTGGTAGCTTGCCGCGGCAAGCGCCTTGCCGCGGTCGTTGTCTTGTCGCGTCCGGGAGCTTGCCGCTCACCGGGCCTTGCCGGGACGCGTGGCGCGTCGCGGCAAGTTCCTTGAGATGCCTTGGTTGGCCTTCCCGCCAAGCTCCTCTCGCCGGGGTCTTGTGCCTTGAGTGGCCTTCCCGGCAAGCTCCTCTTGCTGGGACTTGTCTCCTTGGCTTGAATACTTTGTTCTTGAATGGCTATAAAAGAACCACGGAAGACCTTGGCGGACACCCGGCAAGCCTTGCCGCGGGGTGCTGCGACTGCCCGTTCACAAGTTCGGGATACTAGAGTAACCCTACTCTAGTACACCGACAGCCGTCAAGGGCAAGCTCATTGTCTTCGCTGCTGTCTTTCGGATAGCACCCCGCACGCCGACCATCTTGTCTGAACACCCTCACGTAGGGGGTCGCAAGGCCATTGTACCGGGAGTGGAGAGTGCACCTCTCACTCTGGCCCTACGCTCGAGCGAACGCCTACTAGCCGCTGGTCAAGGACACGCCGCCCATGGCAGCGGCCTCGACTGAGGGAGTCGTGGATTTGGCAGTCCACGAGTGTCCGGTCTACCGAAGCTAGGCCGAATTAATGGGCCGTGAAGGTAAAGATGAACTGACCTCCCCCATGTCCAGTTAGGACTCATGTGTACGTAGAAGGGTAGGATAGATGTTCGGATGTAATGATTCCTTTCTTCCCAAGTAATCTTTGTAAACCTAGGTCTCCTCAGGTGGATATATAAACCGGAGGGTCTAGTATGTAGAGGGTAGTAGAATCACAATTGCATAGTCTAGACTCCTAGGGTTTTAGCCATTACGATCTCGGGGTAGATCAACTTTTGTAACCCCATATTCATCAATATCAATCAATCAGGAAGTAGGGTGTTACCTCCATCGATAGGGCCTGAACATGGGTAAACATTGTGTCCCCAGTCTCCTGTTACCATCGATCCTTAGACGCACAGCTTGGGCACCCCTACCCGAGATCTACCGGTTTTGACAACGACAATGGTGATGTCATTGAGAGCTCCACCGTGCGCTCGGGAGAAGCGATCGATGGCTCGTCTCATCATCAATGACGATCTCAGCCTCGGAAACAGCCTGGCTTTGGGCCAGATCCTCTACATCAGCAGGTTCACTGTATGCGGCCGCGTGGACGCCAGGCCAGCCGCCCTTCCCGCGGTCATCAAGCACCACTCTTATATCGGCTCCGAACACTGCGAAGACGCGATTTCGGCGGATCCCTCATCCTTAAACGAGCTGCTGGGTCATATTGCCGCAATGGGGATTTCATCGCCTAATGACCAGATCGAGCTTAAATCCGGTCAGGAGGAAGTCAATTCCACCCCGATCACTCACCTGGTGGCGGCCATCGAGTACCGAGCCGAAGATATTTCCCCTCTTGAAATGAAGACCGGCACTATTCGGATCTCCGAACCCTTCTAGCTGAACGCACCTCTTTCAGGTGGCGCTTCATGTCTTTCGAGCTCAGGGACAGGCGCCGGGCCCGCGGGACATTCAGGTCCCGCAGGACCTGGATAATCCACAACGGAATTTGTACGAACCCTAGACACCACATTGGGTCGGGACTCAAATTTAGCCCGCCCACCCACCACAGAACATGCTCTCCAAGTAACTCCGAACTTCCGGACATAGGTGATCTCGCGTACATAAAACAACAGCCCCAAGAGATGGTTCATCACTTCTGGGCCAGATTCCTCCCTGTCAAAAACAAAATTAACGACTCCATCAACGATGACACAGTTCCCATATTTCACCGCAATTGCATGGGTGAGGGAGTCTTGAACGCCCTCAACCGCCATAGAATAAGGAGTATTGCAGAATTGCCGCATCTAGTACAAATGTACTGCTCTATAGAAAATACTTGGAAAGCCCAGAATACACCTCCAGAATAGTCCATCTTCGGACAAAACGCCGCTAAAGCGAAACGGACATACCCTATCAGGGCATCCGATAACATACCCATTGGCAAGAAAAACAGACCTTTCATAGGACACAGGTCCATTCTGGACGAACTGTTAGATAAGCCTTGCCAAATACATGAGTCCCCGGACATTATCCCAACCCACTGCCTTAGAGCATGTTGGGTACTCCAGCAGGTAGCAAAAAGCAGTGAAGCAATCCTCGCCACCACAACTCCAGGGGAGAAACTTTACTGTCTTTGAGACATTCTCCTCAAACAACCGGCGCAAGAGAGAAAATTGTGAACTTGCCGAGGTTCATCAAATCAGCACTGCAAGCCCATGGAGCGACACGGCAATCACTTTTTCTGCCAAAGACGAACCACGAGTCCGGCCGGTTCGAGCCACAACCCCTCTTGTAGTAAACCCAATAGTAGACGGCTTTCGCCTCACCAAAGTACTAAACCCAATAGTAGACAGCTTTCGCCACATATATGAGGACACGCTTGCAAAAATGCAGGTCGATAAATACCGCATTGAACAAAAAATACAACCTTAGAGGAATTATTTCCAGCCGGGAAGCCCGGTCTTTGGGAAGCATTATGTTTGATGTAGTATTCAGTACACCCAAAAACTATAGGTCAGAGGAACTGCTCTTCAACATTGTCCTCTTCAACAGCGGATACCACGCCCTTGTCCAGCGGGACACGTTCTCACGCTTTCAAGCCATACCTCATTACAGGTACATGAAGCTCAAAATGCCAGGGCCCAATGGAATAATCACAGTAGCAAGTGATCCAGATAGAGCTCTTCGTGCCGAGAACAAAACCGCATCCTTAGCCCTAGAGGCACTATCCGAAGCCCTCACGGCCGAAGAGTAAACCACCCTACAATCTACGATGGACAAGGATGATGTAGTCCTTGACAAGAGTTCAAAATCTACCTTCTTCAAGCCCGCAGATGAAATTATCAAATTTCAAGTTCATCCAATGGACCCCGACAAGACGACATCCATTGGGGCACAGCTGGAACCGATGGTAGACAATGCCTTGCGCACCTTCCTTCGCAAAAACTGGGACATATTTGCCTGGTATCCTTCAGACATGCCAAGAATTCCATGTAGGCTGGCCGGGCAAAGCCTTAACATCATCAAAGAGTTCAAGCCAGTGAAGGAGTCACTACAATGATTTTCCGAACCCAAAAGACAAGCGATGGGGGAAGAGCTGGCCAAGTTACTGGAAGTCGGATTCATAAGGGAAATTAAACATCCAGACTGGCTAGCCAACTTAGTCATGGTACCAAAGAAGGACAAATCATGGTGCCTTTGTGTCGACTTTACGAACTTAAACAATGCTTGACGTAAGGATCCATTTCCATTGCCCCGCATTGATCAAATTATCGATGCAACAACCGGACATGACTCCTTGTGTTTCCTCAATGCTTACTCCGGATACCATCAGATAAAAATGAAGGAATCCGACCAGGATGTGACAGAGTTTATCACTACGTACGAAACCTTTTGTTTCAACACTATGCCATTTGGGCTCAAAATCATAGGTGCCACGTATTAACGCATAATTCAAACATGCTTAGAGAAAAAAATGGCAAGACAGTGGAGGCATACGTCGACGATGTAGTCATCAAGACCAAACACGTCGAAACATTGGTGGATGACCTCCGCCTCATGTTCGATAACCTACGTACATACGACATACGGCTCAATTCAGAAAAATGCGTCTTTGGCGTTCCGGTCGGAAAGATGTTAGGGTTCATCGTATCATATCGAGGAATTGAAGCAAATCTAGCTAAAATCCAGGCCTTGTCATAGCTAACTAAGCCAACTGATCTAAAACAAGTGCAAAAGCTAGCAGGTTGCGTAGCGGCTTTGAGCCGCTTCATCACCAGATTAGGAGAAAAAGCATTACCACTTTATAGACTGTTGAGGCGCACAGACAACTTCGAATGGACGGATGCGGCCATGGCCGTATTGGAGGAGCTAAAAACCCTATTAGCAGGCAACCCAATCCTAGCCGCTCCAGGTGTTGGCGAATCCATGCTGCTCTATATCTCAGCCACTGTCCAAGTAGTGAGTGCGGTACTCGTCGTCGAGCGAGAGGAAAAGGGACATAAATTTCCCATCCAAAAACAAGTATACTATATATCAGAGGTTCTCACACCATGCAAATCACGATACCCCCACTATCAGAAAATTGCCTATGCGGTGTTTATGGCATCTCAGAAGCTCCGACATTACTTTCAAGAGTGTTCGATCATAGTGGCATCCGAAGTACAACTCAATGATATAATAAACAATAAAGACGCCACGGGACGCATAGCCAAATGGGCCATCGAGCTATTGCCATTCGAAATAACATACAAACCAGGCCAGACTATTAAGTCTCAGGTGCTGGCCGACTTTGTCGCAGAATGGACTGAAGCCGTACACCCTAGTGTGTACGGCACAAATTCCCACTGGACTATGTATTTCGATGGCTCCAAAATGCTAGCTGGACTGGGGGCCGGCGTCATCTTGATATCTCAAATAGGGGATATAGTCCGTTATGTACTGCAAATCATGTATAAGGACTCAAACAATGCGGCCGAATATGAGGCACTACAACACGGTCTCCGCATGGCCGTATCCATGGGCATAGAACGCATCGCGGTGCGCGGAGACTCAAACCGCGCAATATCTTAGGTAAATGGGGAATTTGATGCGAAGGATTCAAAGATGGTAGCTTATCGAGATGCCATACTAAAAATGTTGGCTTGATTTGAAGGGGCTGGAATTTCAACACGTATGGGCACTAAACGCGACCTAGTCCTGCCTAACACCTTTGTAGGGAGGCTGTTCAAGCCATTAGTGACATGGCAGGATGAGAGCAGAGATGCTAATACGGACCTGAACACACCCCCACTGGCCGACCTCAATAGAGACGCCATTAGGGACTCAAACATGGAAATAACATCCTCGACCCATGGGATCATGGCTGTCATAGCCCCCTGGACGGAACCTTTCCTGACTTACTTTAATAGGCAGGAGCTCCCTGATGACCAAAATGAGGTCCGCCACATAATTTGGCGTTCTAAAGCCTATAAAGTTCATGAAAGTGAATAATACAAGAAAAGCACTACTGGTGTTCTCCAAAGGTGCATTTTCGAGTAGGAGGGACGTCAACTTCTAACCGAAATACACGCTGGCATGGGTGGCCATCACACCGTAGCTCAGGCTCTCGTAAGCAAGGATTTATGAACTGGCTTTTTCTGGCCAACTACCCGAGAAGATGCTCAAACCCTAGTCCAACATTGTGTTGGCTGCCAGTTTTTTCACAAATCACAGTCACATGCCTCCCACTGCCATGAGAACCATCCCCATTACTTGGCCCTTCCCGGTTTGGGGGCTAGGTATGGTCGGACCTATTAATGGGGGAAGCCACAAAAAGAAATATTTGCTGGTCATGGTGGATAAATTCACTAAATGGATAGAAGACAAACCAGTCAGAACAGCTGAGACAAGGCTGATGATAGATTTTATATCTAGTGTAGTACACCATTATGGTGTCCCACACAGTATTATCATAGATAATGGCTCCAACTTCACAGCTGATGAGGTGAAAAACTAGTGCGTCAAGTTAGGCATTAAACTTGATTATGCCTCCGTGTACCACCCTCAAACAAATGGTCAAGTCGAACGGGCCAATGGTTTGATAATGAGTGGCATTAAACCCCGACTAGTGCGCTCCATGCGGTAGTCAGATAAACACTGGGTTGAGGCGCTCGACTCCGTACTCTGGGGGCTGCGGATCAAACCTAACCGGACAACCGGATACACGGCTTTTTTCATGGTGTATGGCACATAGGCTATTATTTCCAGCGATATTGTTCATGACTCACCTCAAGTGCGTATGTATGAAGGGCGAGAGGCCGAGCTCGATCGGCAGGACGACCTAGACTGTCTCAAAGAGGAGCGCGATATCAAGCAGGCTCGTTCCGCATTTTATCAACAACAGGCCAGGCAATACCAAAGCAGAGAAGTGCAGGCCAAAACATACAATGTTGGCGAACTCGTTTTGCGCCTCCCAGAGAAGAAAAATGATAAGCTCAAACCATGATGGGAGGGCCCCTTCATTATTGACGAAGTACTCACCGGAGGATCCTATCGTCTTCGAAATGCATCAGACAATCGCCTTGAGCCGAATCCATGGGACGCTGCCAAGATCCAACGATTCTACGGATAGTCCGCTAGAACATTTTATTCTCTTCTTCAGTTTAGGTCTTATCACTTGATTTCTTTTTAGTTTTTCTCTTTATTTCTTATTTTCCGTACCAGAAAGTGTTCGGCTAAACTAAACTGTTAAGGGGTGAACATCCTCAAATGTATATACCTCAAAATACGTCGAGGCTTCTATAACGAAGCTCATTGTTAAAATCTTATTGCTTACAGAACTCATGTTGTCTATTTTATACAGTCTATTTGCCATTATATGAACCTTTACGACTTAAGTTTTTGCCAAGCTGGGTTGCCTGGCTCCTGTGTTTATACACTACGTTCCTGATTGTTCGGCTAGGGTGTAAAGGGAGCACCTCTGCGATTGTTACAACCGAGTAATCCGGACCTCTACCTCAAACGCGTGAAGCCAAAAGCTAGCGTTCTTAAAGGAATTATTGGTCGGCGGACAAACGACAAATCGCCTTTTAGCACATAATCTTTCAATATCACATGATAGGCTTCCTCTAATCCTATTCTTAGGATCAAAGCCTAGGCACGCATACACACGCATGCTGACCCAGTAAAAGAAACTCCTAACAAAACTATTCTCTCTGTATGATGTTTCTTATGTTAAATAGTAATATACCATAACTCCCCATACACAGTTTGTCAACAACAATGACCGGATTGCCTGGTTTCTGAACATACCATGTGTTTACCACAAGTATAGTATTCGGAAACACTCCATCCCTTTGGGTGTCGGGATGATGAAGATGGCCACCGGAGAGGGATTCCCCCCTCCGGCAGGGTGAAAGAACGGGTCTAGATTGGTTTTTTGTGGCTCCAGAGGCCTGCGGCGGTGGAACTCCCGATCTAGGTTTCTTTTCGCGGGTTACTGTATTTATAGGAATTTTTGGCGGCAGTCCCACGTCAGGGGGGTCTCAGAGTCGTCCACGAGATAGGAGGGCGAGCCCGGGGGGTAGGGCGCGCCCTCCACCGTCGTGGACGGCACGGGACTCTTCTGGCCCAACTCTTTTACTCCGGGGGCTTCTTTTGGTCCATAAAAAATCATCAAAAATTAGCACGTCAATTCGACTCCGTTTGGTATTCCTTTTCTGTAAAACTCAAAAACAAGGAAAAAACAAAAACTGGCACTGGGCTCTAGGTTAATATGTTAGTCCCAAAAATCATATAAAATAGCTTATAAATGCATATAAAACATCCTAGATGGATAATATAATAGCATTGAACAATAAAAAATTATAGATACGTTAGAGACGTATCAAGCACCCCCAAGCTTAATTCCTGCTCGTCCTCGAGTAGGTAAATGATAAAAACTGAATTTTTGATGTGGAATGCTACCTAACATAATTCTCAATGCAATTTTCTTTATTGTGGCATGAATGTTCAGATCCGAAAGATTCAAAACAAAAGTTTAATATTGACATAAGAATAATAATACATCAAGCATACTAACAAAGCAATTATGTCTTCTCAAAATAACATGGCCAAAGAAAGTTCATCCCTAAACAATCATATAGTTTGGATATGCTCCATTTTCGTCACACAAAATATTCAAATCATGCACGACCCCGGTTTCAGCCAAGCAATTGTTTCATACTTTAATTTTTTCAAACTTTTTCAACTTTCAAGCAATACATGAGTGTGAGCCATGAATATAGCACTATAGGTGGAATAGAGTGGTGGTTGTGGAGAAGACAAAAGGAGGAAGATGGTCTCACATCAACTAGGCGTATAAATGGGCTATGGAGATGCCCATCAATAGATATCGATGTGAGTGAGTAGGGATTGCAATGCAACGGATGCACTAGAGCTATAAATTTATGAAAGCTCAACAAAAGAAACTAAGTGGGTGTGCATCCAACTTGCTTGCTCACGAAGACCTAGGGCATTTGAGGAAGCCCATCGTTGGAATATACAAGCCAAGTTCTATAATTAAAATTTCCACTAGTATATGAAAGTGACAAAACAAGAGACTCTCTATCATGAAGATCATGGTGCTACTTTGAAGCACAAGTGTGGAAAAAGATAGTAGGATTGTCCCCTTTGCTTTTTTCTTTTATTTTTATTTTTTGGGCCTTTCTTTTTTTATTTTTCTTTGGCCTTTCCTTTTTTGGCCTTTCTTTTTTGGCCTTTCTTTTTCTTTTTCTTTTTCTTCTGGGACAATGCTCTAATAATGATGATCATCACACTTCTATTTATTTACAACTCAAAGATTACAACTCGATACTAGAACAAAATATGACTCTATATGAATGCCTCTGGTGGTGTACCGGGATGTGCAATGAATCAAGAGTGACATGTATGTAAAATTATGCATAGTGGCCTTGCCACAAATACGATGTCAACTACATGATCATGCATGGCAATATGACAATGATGAAGCGTGTCATAATAAACGGAACGGTGGAAAGTTGCATGGCAATATATCTCAGAGTGGTATGGAAATGCCATAATAGGTAGGTATGGTGGCTTTTTTGAAGATGGTATATGGTGGGTGTATGGTAGCGGCGAAAGTTGCGCGGTACAAGATAGGCTAGCAATGGTGGAAGGGTGAGAGTGCGTATAATCCATGGACTCAACATTAGTCATAAAGAACTCACATACTTATTGCAAAAATCTACAAGTCATCAAAACAAAGTACTACACGCATGCTCCTAGGGGAAGGGTGTGTACGAGTTAACCATCGCGCGATCCCGACCTCTACACAAAGGATGACAATCAATGAAATACCTCATGCTTCAAATTTGTCACACAACGTTTACCATACGTGCATGCTACGGGACTTGCAAACCTCAACACAAGTATTTCTCAAATTCACAACTACTCTACTAGCATGACTCTAATATCACCATCCTCGTATCTCAAAACAATCATCAAGTATCAAACTTCTCATAGTATCCAACGCACTTTATATGAAAGTTTTTATTATATCCCTCTTGGATGCCCATCATATTAGGACTAAATTCATAACCAAAGAAAATTACCATGATGTTCTAAAAGACTCTCAAAATAATATATGTGAAGCATGAGAGTTCATCAATTTCTTGAAAATAAAACCAACGTTGTGCTCTAAAAGTTACAAGTGAAGCACTAGAGAAAATAACAAACTACTCCAAAATATATAAGTGAACATCAATGACTAATTGAATAATTATGTAACTATGTGAAGACTCTCTAACATTTAAGAATTTCAGATCTGGGTATATTATTCAAACAACAAGCAAAAAATAAAATAAAATAAAATGACGCTCCAAGCAAAACACATATCATGTGGTGAATAGAAATATAGCCTCAAGTAAAGTTACCGATAGACGAAGACAAAAGAGGGGATGCCTTCCTAGGGCATCCCCAAGCATAGACTTTTGGTAGTCGTTGAATTTTACCTCGGAGTGCCTTGGACATCCCCAAGCTTAGGCTCTTTCCACTCCTTATTCCATTGTCCATCGAATCTTTACCCAAAACTTGAAAACTTCACAACACAAAACTCAACAGAAAAATCATAAGCTCCGTTAGTATAAGAAAATAAAACCACCACTTAGGTACTGTTGTGAACTCAATATAAATTCATATTGGTGTAATATCTACTGTATTCCAACTTCTATATGGTTCATACCCTCCGATACTACTCACAGATTCATCAAAATAAGCAAACAACACACGAAAAACAGAATATGTGAGAAACAGAACAATCTCTAGCAATCTGTAACTTTCGAATATTTATGTCACTCTAAAAATTCTCAATTAAATTTGTGGATGGAGGAATTTGTCTATTAATCTTCTGCAAAAGTAATAAACTTAAAAGCACTCTCCAGTAAAAAAATGGCAGCTAATCTCGTGAGCACAAAGTTTCTGTTTTTTACAACAAGATCACATTAACTTTCACCAAAGTATTCCCAAAGGTTCTACTTGGCACTTTATTGAAATAAAATCTATAAAACATGATTAATACAGTAGCTTAATCATGTGAACACACAAAAACAGTAGGGGTAAATATTGGGTTGTCTCCTAACAAGCACTTTTCTTTAATGCATTTTAGCTAGGGGTGAAGATTTCAATGATGCTCGCATAAAAGATAAGAATTGAAACATAACGGGAGCGTCATTAAGAATGTGACTAGCACATTTAAGTCTAACCCACTTCCTATGCATAGGGATTTTTTGGGCAAACAACTTATGGGAACAATAATCAACAAGCATTGGAAAGCAAAACTAGCGTAGCTTCAAGATTTCCAACACATAGATAGGAAACTTGATATTATTGCAATTCCTACAAGCATATGTTCCTCCCTCATAACAATTTTCAGTAGCATCATGAATGAATTCAACAATATAACCATCACATAAAGCATTCTTTTCATGATCTACAAGCATAAAAAATTCACTACTCTCCACATAAGCAAAATTCTTCTCATTTGGAATAGTGGGAGTATCATAAGTAACTCGAATACTATAAATTGTTTCCACATTAAAAGAGTAATGTTCAGAAAAAGGGTAATCACAATCATGACAAGTTTTGTAAATATAATCATCACTACTTTTTGTAACATAAGTATCATCACAATAGTCATCATAAGTAGCAACTTTGTTCTCATCATAATCAATTGAAACCTCTTCCAAGATAGTGGAATCATTACTAAATAAAGTCATGACCTCTCCAAATCCACTTTTATAATTATCACAATAACATTCAACATAGTCCAAAATAGTGGGATCATTACTTCCTAAAGTTGACACTCTTCCAAACCCACTTTCATCAATATAATCATCATAAATAGGGGGACATGATATCATCATATTAAATTTGCTCATCAAAACTTGGGAGACTAAAAATATCATCTTCATTGAACATAGCATCCCCAAGCTTGGGACAAACATTAATTGCAGCAAATAAATTCTCAAACATATCATTCTCATCAAACATAGCATCCCCAAGCTTGGGCCTTTGCATATCATAAGCATAATCACTCTCATCATTAATAGTATGGATAACACCAATAGTATAGCAATTATCATTATCACAATGAGTAATAGGAGAGACATCATTTGGGAGGGATACCTTTTTACCTTTGCTTCTCCGTATTTTCTTTTTCTTCTTCACATTATGTGTGGGTTTAGTCCTATTTTTGGAGCTCCTTACTAATGAGATTGGTTGAATAGAAGGCTCCTCCTCGTTACCTAATTCATCATATGACATAATAGGAAGTTATTGGGAAGTCTCTTCCCTTTCATTAGTATTATCTTCATCTTCTATTTGTTTTCTTGTCTTTATGTAATTGGCAAAATAAGGATTTTCAATGCAATTCACCGCACAATACATATAAATTTCCTCTAGATCAAATTCAAAACTTTATCAAGGACAAATTCTGGAAGATTCATAGTTATACGTTTCATTTCTTCATAACCCAGAAGCAAACTAAATTCATTATGATGTGCAAGGGAAATCAAGTCATCACAATTGTTGGACATGATTCGATCATGAAACAATTTGCATTATATACTTAAATGATCATGTTCATTGCAAAGTTCACAAGGATGGCTAAGAATATTTAAATTTTCAGCACAAACATCTAGCCTTT
Organism: Secale cereale; assembly: GCA_902687465.1. Classification (NCBI taxonomy): domain Eukaryota; kingdom Viridiplantae; phylum Streptophyta; class Magnoliopsida; order Poales; family Poaceae; genus Secale; species Secale cereale. The sequence goes on along the minus strand of LR738711.1, from coordinate 338,600,406 downwards.
CTTGCAACCATTTAGTTTCTAAATACTTATGCATCTTGCAAAATCTATCTTCCCTATTTGTTGTGTACTTGCAAACTCTATGCACTCCACAAAAATTGACATGCTTATATGACATATTTTCATCATGACTAGTGCAATCATCATTAGTACTATGGATATTCAAAGGATTCACACTAAAAACATTCCAATCATGCTCATCATTCAAAGATTTAGTGCCAAGCATTTTAATGCATTCTTCTTCTAGCACTTGGGCACAATTTTATTTTCCATCATTTTCACGAAAGATATTAAAAGGATGAAACATATGAGGCAACCTCAATTCCATTTTTTTGTAGTTTTCTTTTATAAACTAAACTAGTGATAAAACAAGAAACTAAAAGAGTCGATTGCAAGATCTAAAGATATACCTTAAAGCACTCACCTCCCCGAAAATGGCGGGCCAGAAAAGAACTTGATGTCTACTACGCAACCTTCTTATTGTAGACGTTGTTGGGCCTCCGAGTGCAGAGGTTTGTAGGATAGTAGCAAATTTCCATCAAGTGGATGACCTAAGGTTTATCAATCTGTGGGAGGCGTTGGCTGAAGATGGTCTCTCTCAAACAACCCTGCAACAAAATAACAAAGACTCTCTTGTGTCCTCAACACACCCAATAAAATGGTAAATTGTATAGGTGCACTAGATCGGCGACGAGATGGTGATACAAGTGCAATATGGATGGTTGATATAGGTTTTTGTAATATGAAAATATAAAAACAGCAAGGTAACTAATGATAAAAGTGAGCACAAACGGTATTACAATGCATTGAAACAAGGCCTAGGGTTCATACTTTCACTAGTGCAAGTTCTCTCAACAATAATAACATAACTGGCTCATATATCTATCCCTCAACATGCAACAAAGAGTCACTCCAAAGTCACTAATAGCGGAGAACAAACAAAGAGATTATTGTAGGGTACCAAACCACCTCAAAGTTATTCTTTCTGATTGATCTATTCAAGAGTCCGTAGTAAAATAACACAAAGCTATTCTTTCCGTTCGATCTATCATAGAGTACGTACTAGAATAACACCTTAAGATACAAATCAACCAAAACCGTAATGTCACCTAGATACTCCATTGTCACCGCAAGTATCCGTGGGCATGATTATACGATATGCATCACACAATCTCAGATTCATCTATTCAACCAACACAAACTACTTCAAAGAGTGCCCCAAGGATTCTACCGGAGAGTCAAGACGAAAACGTGTGCCAACCCCTATGCATAAGTTCACAACACTACTAGGAAAAGGCATGCTAGTGGCGCACCACTTTTGCCTACTAATGGCGCACTAGTGGTGTGCCACTAGCACCACGCCATTAGTATGTCCATCTGTGCGCCATTAGTATGCCTCCCAGGGGGCCATATGTACCCATGTGCTTTGGCATACAAATGGTGCACTGATGGGTGATGCTCCATTAGTATCATTTGGACACTGCGCCATTAGTATCTTGAGTGGTGCGCCACTAGTATGAATATTAGGGATTTTTTTCTTTTCTGATATTTTCGTAGGATACAAAATATATTATTAGACAGAATTTAGACAACACCAGATTCATCGAATACAATAGAAGGTTAGTCTTTGAATACAATTCATCATATTAGTCTCCGAATACAATTCATCATATTAGTCTCCGAATACAATTCATCATATTAGTCACCGAATTCAAAAGACCGAACAAAGATAGAACATTATATTACAAGTCTCAAGACCGTGAGTATCGAGTTTATCTTCACATTACAAGTCGATATCGATCATCTAAACTACCATCACATAGACGAGAGCTGCGGACGATCGTACCCTCGATGGAGTTATCCACAAAGCCCTTGCCCTCTAGCACCTTGGCCGCGAAAACCGGGTATGCCACATCCTTCTCTCTGAGATGCCGCTTCTCCAAAGAAAGAACACTGTCATGCAGACTCCGCATAGCACCGGTTGCAGCATTGAGCATATTAGTCGGTAGCATCGGCCTACACGCCACATGCACCCTCCTCATTATATCCTTAGCTGAAGGTGGCCCGTCCTGAGCACGAATCGTACTCAGTGCCGGCTGGCTCTTACCCTTGTTACTCTTTCTTTTCCGTGTCTTCTTCTTCTCCTGTAATGGGACCGAGTTCTGCTCAGAGACCGCCTTCTTGAGTGTATTGGGGCTGATAATATTTCGCACCTCGGCTATCTGAGGCTCGGTGAAGTCGGCAGCTGGAGGCGTCTCCTAAGAACTGAACACCAGACGACGCCTGTTGCAACTTGGTTTCTCCGTGGTACCAGCTAGATCGCGATCGTCTTTTGTAGGGTAGGGTTCTTGAGAAGGAGGCCCCATGAATTCGCCATCGTACCCATGATCGGCAAAGTACTTATCGACGTTGGCAAATGTACGTACATGGGCAAATGGGCAAATGGACATGGTGAGCTATTTGAATAAGCAACGCACGTCCTTGACATGGCACGCGCCTCACAAACCACACACACGGGCGGGAACGTCGAGGACCGGCTGCATTCGTCCTCGAGACAGAGTCTTCGGTGGGTGATCCCGTGACAGAACGGGCCTAGACTTAGTATGTCATCTCGCAATTCCATGTAGTAACACGAAGAAGCATTTATTCTTCGTGGCCTACCCCCTCTAGGTGACGAACAACGCCCTAGACCGCCAGGGCAATCGGAGGGGTGCCGGTCTCTAGAACTGGATGAGGCCCATCCAAAGAAGAAAACACAAGACAGTAATTATGATCTGCTAAGGTTGTTTGCACAAGTATAATACATATTATCGAGAATGCACAAGTAGGAAAGAGATCTGGGTTAGATGCTTTACAGAGAGCTCCTTTCGGAAAAGGTGGCCATTACCGAGAGTATTATACGTGTATTATACGCTGGCGGTTTCGTTTCCTCGTGGTCCTGCGCGTGCACGTGTGTGTGGATATCTTCCAAAAAAGGCCCCTAGTATAAGAGGAGGGGAACGGGCACCGGCCGCATCGCCCACCCCATTTCCCCCAAATCGCCTCCCTCTCCCTCCTCTCTCCTCTGCCTCGTCGTCTCCCTCACCGGCCACCCCACCTACTCGCTCAGCACCACCGCCTCCCTCTCTCCTCCTTCTTGCTTCTGGCTCTGATGGAGCAAGGCCGTGGCGAAGCTGCCATCACAGAAGGAGATCTCGACAGGACGGGCACGGAGACCGTAGCAGATGTCGTGCAGGCCCTCGTCGGCGGTGCGGGTGCAAGAGGTGCTGCATTCCCACGCGCTGGATTGGTCGCTGCGGTGGCGGGTGTGGAGGAGAAGAAGGTGGCCGTGGTGGCCTCCGCCGTGCCGGAGCTTGGCGTGACGGCGTCGAGCGGCCCATCTCATGGACCTACGGAGGCCGGTGGCGAGCACGTGGACCTGCAGGTCATCCTTGCCAGCAGTCCCCCCATTAAGTAGTAGATTTAGGTGTTAGGTTTTTGTTGTTGTTGCTAGTTGCTACATCGATCCCCTTCTCATAATTAATAAGGGATTTTAGATGTTTGATTGATTGATTTATAGTGAGAGGTTAAGTTTGGTGTGATTGCATCATCCAGTAGATAAGGGTTTTTGAGTTAGATGTTTAGTTGGCGGTTTTTTGTATTGGATTCAATTATAGCCACTAATATGTGGAATCTATGATTGAATTAATCATCAAGTGGAAGTAGTGTGGTTAGGGTTTTTTTGTATTGGATTAATTTATAGGAAGTTATATGTAGAATCTGTGATTGAATCATCTAGTGGATGTAGTGGTTGGGGTTTGCTAATTAGATGTTTAGTTAGGTTATTTATATTAGAATCTGGATTGCCGCATGTGCTCAGATTATGTTATGTGCTGTATATGTTGTTAGATTTGTTGTGCATATTCCCTCAATTAATTGTTGAAATGAACACGGTACATTTATAACTAGTGCACAATTTCAAAATAGTTAAGAGCTTCACTTCATTATCCATAAACTAAAATAACTAGTGCGCAATTTCAAAATAGTCAGCATGATCTTAAATTTTAGTTTGACCAAGCTATCACTGTAGAATGCTTGATCTTTGGATAATTTTAGGTCAAATTACATTTTAGGTTATTAGAAGCACATTGCAGATTGCTTGACCTTTGCATACGGTGTTATATGTCGTTAGTAGTATAATTGAATTAATTACTTATATTGCAGAATGAGGAAGCTGCTGGCAACAAGAGGAAGCTGGACATCGCTGGGTTCAACGACCCGTCTGATTCTGACGACGACGAGGAGGTAACCCCAAGCTGTTTTTTGTCTGTTTATTAATCTGTGTGAGATGTTGTTCATTGATGATGCCCTATATGAATGGGCTATTATGTTTGTTTGTTCATTAAATTCCAGTAAATGGTAATTATCTGATGTTTGTTAATTACATTTCTCTAAATAGGAAGTATGTATTTATGCAAATCATTTGTATGTGCAGTACAACTATGGAGATGAGGTGGAAGAGTGGAACCACAAGTCCTTCATTGAGAAGGAAGCCAACAAGATCAGGGAGAAGGGGAAGGCGGCGTACTACAAGTGGGGCAAGTTCAGGTGCCCATACTGCACCACTAAGCCAATTCCCAAGGATGGGATGTATGAGCACCTTATGTCGCATGCACGCGGTTTAAAGACGAGTGGGAGGGACGTGAAGATCAGGGCAGAGCATGCAGCCCTCCTGAAGGCTATGGGTCCCATCTAGTCACCCTCTGTGAAGCTGGTAGTGGTACTAATCATCAGTATAGTTGATGATGTTTAACTTTTGTGCTAGTATGGTTGTGAACTGTGAAGAATCTCGAAGGTGGGAAGTGTTTGTGAACTGTTAAGTAGTATGGCAGACTCTTAAGTAGTATGGCAGACTCTTAAGTAGTATGGCAGACTCTTAAGTATGACAGAGACTTAATTAATCTAGTATGTCTCTAAAGTATATAAACTATCTAGATGTCGGCCAGCTATGCTTTGTTGTAGTGTTTATATTCTGATGTTGCAATGATCACAGTAGGTGCTTCAATGTTGCTTGACTGATGACGCCGAGGTGCTGACCACGCCACCATCCACCAATACAGTTTTTCTAGAAAGATTTACGAATCATTCCACGTTGACTTATTCAACCGTGAAGGATGACTTTGTATTCCAATCAAGTCTTGCAGTTTCTACTTGTCCCGTTCTATATCACAACCTTTTATAAGCTCCTCCCCTTGTCCTCTGTAACATGTTGATTTAAATAATACATACTATAATTTTTCTTTCCAATGCATACATGCTATCCTATCATTTCGAGGTACCTTCCGCCGTTCCTTTCTTTATATACCCCTCCATTTTTTCAATCAAAATGAGCAATGCCAACTGCGGCAATGGTGGCAAAGAAGAATGAGAAATTGTAGTATGCCGCAAGCGAATGCTCCCAGCCACACGTTTCAACACCATTATTTTGGCAATGACCGAGGATCTCTAAACTCAAAAGGCATGATCTACTTTGTATACTGCAGTTTTTTTTAAAGAAGGACAACCCCCGTCTCTACATGCATTATTGAAAATATAAAATTCAGATATACTTTAGTTGTTAAACAATACATTAATAATGCATCGATCAGATATACTGCACATTACAAATGACAGTCAACTCATAGAGAATTTCACTATTGGCTTACTTTTCTAGCGGACGAGATCCGATAATTTAGAAAGAAGATTGTTGAAACCGGGTAGTTACAATACTAAGCTGCTCTCGCAGACCACAGAAATCCTATTGATGCAGGATACTCTTGGGCGCTGGCTTGCAAAATCCAGTACACAACTCAAGGACTCGATGGACTTGAACTACCGGAGACAATAGAGACAGCACGGAGGTCCGGAACTGAAGCAGCAAAACAAATACACCGATAAAGCGAGACAGACAGACAGGGACAGGATCCAGGGCGATATCCAGCAGCAATCGCTCATTCAATATGTACCAGGAAGCATCGACTGATCTAACCGAGTCGAAGTCCATGGAAAACGGACCCAAAATCGACCATCCATCCGCCAGCTGTGCTCCGGTTGGTGGGCGCACGCGCGTTGCCACCGAGGGAGGAGGCGAGAGGGGGAAGAGAGGATGATGCACATCCGCATGCGGGCGGGGCGGCGGAGGAGAAGCGGGTGGTGAGCGAAGCGCGCGTTGTCGACCTCTTCAACATCGCAAGAGGGGGGGCGGAGGAGGCAGCCGACACAAGCTTGGAGGAGGAGGTGGAGAGAATGAAGTGGGGAAAGTGAGTGTGTAGGTGTGGCTGTCCAAAATATCTAGCTGGTCCCACTTTACTAATGGCGCACCAGTCATCAATGCGCCATTAGTAAATAGTGTTACTAATGGTTCATTGATGGCTGGTGCGCCATTAGTAGTTTTGCAAAAAAAAAAAATTAGTACTGGCGCACTGAGTTGGAGGTGCGCCATTACTAGTTAAACTAGTAATGGCACACTGTGCCACCGTGAGCCATTAGTATGTCTGTACAAAAAGTTGTTACTAATGGCGCACCGAATATTTGGTGCGCCATTAGTATTAGTACACTAATGGCGTACCAACACATGGTGCGCCATTAGTATATACTAATGGCGCACCACATGTCTGGTGCACCATTAGTCGCCATATCATCTATAGCCCTTTTCCTAGTAGTGCAAGGTCACTGAACCCGCAAGTTGATCACCAAAACATACATCAAGTGGATCACGTGATATCCCATTGTCACCACAGATAAGCACATGCAAGATATACATCAAGTGTTCTCAAATCCTTAAAGACTCAATCCGATAAGATAACTTGAAAGTGAAAACTCAATCCATTACAAGAAACTAGAGGGGAGAAACATCATAAGATCCAACTATAGTAGAAAAGCTTGCGATACATCAAGATCGTGCCATCTGAAGAACACGAGAGAGAGAGAGAGACCAAACACATAGCTACTGATGCATACCCTCAGCCCCAAGGGTGAACTACTCCTCCCTCGTCATGGAGAGCGCCGGAATGATGAAGATAGCCACCGGAGAGGCATTACCCCCTCCGACAGGGTGCCAAAACAGGTATAGAATGGTTTTTGGTGGCGGAACTTCCGATCTGGGTTTCTTTGCGGGGGTTTCTGTATTTATAGGAATCATTGGCGTCGGTCCCACATCAGGGGGGTCTCTGAGTCCTCCATGAGATTGGAGGGCGAGCCCGAGGGGTACGGTGCGCCCTCCACCCTCGTGGACGGCTCGGGACTCTTCTAGCCCAACTCTTTTACTCCTAGGGCTTCTTTTTGTCCATAAAAAATCATCAAAATTTGGCATGTCAATTGGACTCCGTTTGGTATTCCTTTTTCTAAAACTCAAAAACAAGGAAAAAACAGAAACTGGCACTAGGCTCTAGGTTAATAGGTTAGTCAGAAAAATCATATAAATGCATATAAAACATCCTAGATGGATAATATAATAGCATGGAACAATAAAAAATTACAGATACATTGGAGACGTATCATATACCTCATGCGTTTAGTGGACTCTTTGGAAAGCAGACTGACAGCTAGCACATGCATGTTGAATCAAGGCTCTCGGTTGTATCTCCTAACTTCGGTCTTGACCTCGATGCCAATTTACTTTCTTTGCAGTTTACATATCCCACCTGGTATTATCAAACAATTGGATAGAATCTTCAGGCAATGCCTCTGGAGGGGGAGTAGTGATGCTCCAAAGCAATCTTTGGCTGCTTGAGACTTAGTGTGCCGGCCAAAGGACAAGGGAGGTGTTGGGGTGATCAACCTAAACATCCAAAACAAGGGCCTCCTCCTTAAGCATCTGCATAAGTTTTTTAATAAGGCTGAGATACCTTGGGTGACCCTGCTCTGGAACAGCTATTATGTTGATGGAGTTCCTCATGCAACATCACAAGTGGGTTCCTTTTGGTGGAGAGATATTCTCAAATTATTTTAAGCATACACAGCGATTGCCTCGGTGCACATCAACATGGGTGATTCGGCTCTCTTCTGGACTGATTCATGGTTTATAGGTGGCTCTTCCAGGCCCTTATGTTGGAGGCTTCCAAGGCTCTTCTCTTTTGTTCATAATGATAAGATTTTAGTGCATGAATTTCTTATATCCAGGATGTTTTCTCCATGTTCTTCTTGCCCTTGTCCCAAGAAGCTGCATTGGAGCTGCATGTGCTCGAAGACTGGATCATGGCTTTAACCAGGGACACCACTATACCAGATGTTTGGGTTTGGCCAGGTAAATCAGGGTGTTTCATGGCCAATAGTTTCTACACCATTATGCATTCTCATTTGCCCATGATTCTACATTGTAAATGGGTGTGGAAAAGCAGATGTACCATGAAGATCAAAGTCTTCGGCTGGCTTCTTTTCCTTGACAAACTCAACACTAAAGATCTTTGGATAAGCATGCATTTGAGAACTCCTCTAGATGATAACCTTTGTGTTATCTGTAATGAACTTGTGTATGAGGATCGATTGCATTTGTTCTTCAACTGCAATTTCAGTCAAGGAGTTTGGAATTATCTTGGCATGGATTGGTCCAGAGGCCCTGACATTCAGCATTGTATCCAACATGCAAGAGCCAGGTTCAAACATCCATTCTTCTTCGAAGTAATGCTCACTTCAGCCTGGAATATTTCGATCCTAAGGAATGGCACAACTTTTAGAAAAGTTATAGGTACTTTTGCTGCTTTTAGATGTAAATTTTGTACATGATCTTTCCCTTCTAGCTCATAGGCTTAAGTATGACACCAGCATCAATTTGATGGCTTGGATTAATTCTTTAGTTTAACTTTTACAAGTAGGTAGTTGTTCTATTGTATCTTAGTCCTTATACATAGTTCTTTTGTTTCTCTTTGCTTGTACAATTGATGATCTTTAATAAAGGGCTGTGGGGCTTTGCCTCACAGTAAATATTCAAAAAAAACTCTAAAATCAAGGGACTATATGAAAGCTAGGTTCAAGGTCATACTGAATATGTCACCTTTTAGCTTCCTGTTCACTTTCAAGATATCCGAGAGTTGAGCTCGTATGTCCTTTAGCTCTTTGGCTTGCTTGGTATTTGCATCCTGCAGTTTGTTCATCACCTCTATGGTCCGTGTTAATACACGTTGACCAGCAGCTGCTTGCCCTTCGGTGTGTTGTTTGTATGCCGGAGCAGCCCTTAGCATCTCCTCCAGTTGGTCTGTCGACCCTGCCATTGTAGTTAAAACAATGAATATTTAAATATCACTATTGGAGCAGGATGATATTTTCCGGACACTATTGTTCTTACCATCAGATCCCTTCTTGGACCTCTTCGAAAATTGCAATTCGGTGGTGAGAGCAGTTAACTTGGTCCGACATTCTTCAAGCTCCTTGGATAATAGGTTATTATTTTCCTTGAGTACCTGAGTATATAGAGATCCCTAAATCAGTTGGGCCAACTACTTCAAGTCTTGGGGGCTACTGGCATATGATCTACACGTCCTTACCAGCATATCCTTTGAAAGCTAGTGAGTGGCTCTAGCAAGTCCATCCCGAGCAGCTTGGATATATGCATCCGCAAAGCTGAGGGCGTTGAACATTTCTTCAGTAAATATTGGATCACGCATGGCCTCTTTTCACCGCCGATGATTCATCTCATTGTCCACTTCAGAATTGGTAACAGATACCTGATACGAATCCTCTTGGTGAGGACAATCCGGCGTTACGCCCGTATCAACCCTAGTCCTTGTGGATGTGTTCGATGCCGGATTGGGTAGAGCATGGCCAGCAGGATCCTCGGACAAAGACCGTCGTATGCTCCTCCTAAATAATGACAAAGCGGAAAATATTACAATCTGTCCCTGCCATCGAGCATATGATAAAAAATTATACCTCTTCGATAAAGGAGGAGTTTCGGTGGTGTCTCTGGTCTCCTTTCGTTTCAAAGACTCGCCCTATGCAGGCGTTGCCTTCCTAGAAGATGCCCTTGACACAGCACACCGGGACGAGCGCCGCCCCTTTTGAGAATGAGATAGTGCGGTGGGTGAGGCGCGATGGGAAGCTTCTCGTTGATGAGGTATCTCCCGGATACTTACATGGGAGGAAGGAAGAAGGCCAGGGTAATTGGGTACAATGGCCACTTGAGAGCCATCATGGCTCGCATGGTAGAAAACCCCTTCCTTAAGCTCTATGCATATGTCCGGATCCTCTTCAAATCTAGGGTCCATGTCTTGAATATGGTCCTTTGGTTGCGGAATAGGGCTATGAATTCCTTCAACCACCTTCCTCCATTCCTATTGGAGATAGTCGGATTGAGTTCGGTTAGCATATCTCGGAAAAAAAATCGAGCAAAAAACTAACAATCAGAGAAAGACTCACCTAGTCAATGGGGTTGTACATTGAGAAACCTTCCCGACACTGCAAGCGAAGAAAGTCCTCCTTCCCCCCTTTGTAATGTTCAGCTAGGATGGCGGCCAGGGCGGTGGGATTGTCTGGACCTTTGCGAAGACAGCGTGAGGCTTTTTCCTACCCATTATAATGCCACATAGGAAACCTTCTCGATTGAAGTGGCTGAACGCATCGCGTTATTGAAATCGCCATTACTTCAATTATTGTCAGCTTGGAATGGGAAAGTACTCTGATCTTGCTTACTAGCCTCTTAACCTCCGCACTATCTTCCTCCTTGAGGCTTTGGGGACGCCAGTTGAAATGCTTCTTTTAAGGAGCACTTGATAATTCGGGAAGGCCACACAGGATTGGGTCCAGAAGAACAACATCTTCAATATAAAACCATTCCGAGAGCCATTCTTCGGATGCCTTCTTCGGAGTGCCGGACATATAACATGTCCCTGTTATGCGCCATACTTCGGCTCCACCCACCTCGAATATAGTTCCCTTTTGGGAGCGGGGGACAAGGCATAAGAACTTTCGCCATAACTTGAAATGAGCCTCACAGCCCAGAAACAACTCACAAAGAGCGACGAAGCCCGCGATATGCAGGATAGAGCCTGGCGTAAGGTCGTGCAGTTGGAGACCATAGAACTCCAAAAATCCCCTGAGGAAAGGATGGATAGGAAATCCTGTGCCTATCAAAAGGAAGGAGACAAAGCACACCCGCTCCTCTTTGGTGGGGTTGGGAAAATTTTCCGCCAAGCCTTTGCCGTCGATAGAAGTTAATCCAGCCCCGACGAGGACTAGATCCACGAGAAGGAGATACCCCTGCGTCTGAAGTGTACTCAGGTGCGCGTGGGATACTGTGCAGCTTTCCCAATCGCCTGCTTGAGGGCTGTGACGGTGTGAGGAAGAACTGGGAGCGTCGGCCATGTTTGGGAAATTTTTCATGGCAAGCTCTAAGGATTTTTGCATGGTGTGGAATGGCATCTAAGATTTGGTCTCCTTAAATAGATGCCTGCCCCTCACGGTCAAGGGGTTATTTGTAAAAATACCCAGATGGTTCGCATTTCGTCTGACACATGGTAGCTGAGATGACGGCGGCAAGTAATCGACATGATATAATATTAAATATGGAGTCGAACCATCATCCACCCAAAGAAGAACCTGCCTTGCCAGACCGAAGACATGAAGCTGGATACAACCTTGTCATTAAGGGCAAGTGTGGAGTCTACTGAGGGAGTCCTAGATTTGGGGGTCCACCCGTGGCGGCCCTCATCTCGCGAAGGAGCGCCATCGCGGCTCCCAGAAGTGGCGCTCGCCCTTGAAGAAACGCGCTCCCGCCCATGAGGACTTACTACCGGGGTAGAGACGCGTTTGTCGGTGCGCCTGTTGCCTCTCTTTGTGGGTTGAGCATCTGGCCCCTCGTTGAGGGTTTTTCCCTTCTCTTCGGCGGAGAACTTCCTCGGCGGCGCTATGGGTACCTAGCTAGAAGTCGAAGCAAAGGAGGGACGAGAAGCAAAGAGATGTAGGATCCAGTCAAGTGAAAATGGTTGCTGACGCAGCGAGGGGAAGTGGAGACGCCCACATCCCATCAGGGCGCCATGCATCGACTGGGCCATAGGCGACTGGGGCACGCGGCGCTTCACCCTTGTCCTTTGGCTTCGCCTCAAAGCCAAGTCCGAGCGTGCCTTGGGCTTGGCGGCTACTATCGGCGTTCTGGGAACCATGGTACCCAGACCTGCCTCCGTGCGGCCCATGACGTGGCTCCTTCACCGGCTTGTTACGGCCCATCTTCAGCATCGACACTCAAGACCCACGCAAGAGGCCAAGCCTCGTGAGGCAGACTACACGAAGAACTCCGGAGGGAGCAGTCTCGCTAGGGTGTCTCCTGAGGGGCGGAGAACTCTATGCAGCCCCTCACCTCGTGAGGTTTGGATGACGCAAGCCATGATGACCAAGGCCAGGCGGGTGCCAGTGGGCGCAGGACGACCAGTTTCCTCTTTGGTGCTAAAAAAGCAAGCGCAGGTGCAGAGTCCCGAGGAATTTAAAAAGGTTTCCATTTCTATGCAATACGAACGGGATCACCAGGACTGCATGACAAAGGTCATCGCCGAGCCCATCATGGCATCAGGATCACAAGCTTTGCAGGCGAAGACTACCTTTAGTTAGGATAATATGTACTAGTTGTCTCCCTTCAAATTTGGCCGTTGTGGAACGCCTTCCTACCTACATTTTGGGGGAAGAAGACCAAGGCCACTATAAAGATAGCTTAGCCATCACCATAGGAGGGGATCGGGTCTCAGATTGAACAGATCACTGAGACCTCCCTCTAGACACACACACACCATTAAGAACACCCAACGCGAGGTTGTTCACCCACTGTACTAGCTCTTCCTAAGCCCACCTTGAGGCAATCCACCACATTGCTGGAGTAGGTCCACTCAGCGCTAGGTGGCCTGAACCTGGGTAAATTGCCGTGTGTCATGTTCTTTCTTGTTCCTTGAGCTAGTTCGTAGAAACGGCGTGTAGACTGATAGGGGGAGTTCACTTCTTCACACGCACCCCAGTGCTCGAACATGCAAGGGTTTTGCGGAGCCCTGAATCCGACAACCTCATTCAGAGAACGATAATCAACACACATCCTCAAGGGCCCATCTTTCTTCTCCACAAACAAAATTGGAGCTCCCCAAGGTGATGAACTTGGGCGAATACATCCTTGTGCCTGCAATTCCCTTATCTGCTTCTTGAGTTCCTCCAACTCCTGAGGAGGCATTCTATATGGTCTCTTTGCAATAGGACCAGTGCCTGGCATTAAATCAATAAGAAACTCAATATCTCTGTCTTGTGGCATACCTGTCAACTCCTATGGAAATACACCTAGGTAGTCCCTCACAACTGGCACATCTTCGAGACTACCCCCCTTAAGAGAGTTCACCTGCAACTGATTATGCTTATACTTACATACATATTTGATCGTCTTCCCTCCTGGTGCACTGAGAGTAACAGATCAAGTGGAACAATCAATAATACCCTTATATTTGGTCAACCAGTCCATGCCTAATATAATACCCAGACCTTGTGAATTCACAATGATAAAATATGTAGGAAATTCATGCTTCCCAATAGACAGGTTCAACTGGTGACAACCAACACCTTCCATCATCTCAGCTCCTGGAGAACTCGCTCTAATAGGCATACTAAGGGTTTTCGTTGGAAATCCATGTTTATCAACAAATACCCTCAAAATAAATGAATGCGATGCACCAGAATCAAAAAGAACAACCGTAGGTATCGAATTGATCAAAAACTTACCAATCACCGCATCAGGTTCATTGTAGACCTCCTCGACATTAACATGGTTGACATGACCCTTTTGGAAGGGGTTTGGCTTGCTCGACCCTAAGTTCTTCGCCCCCAGGAAATCTGTGGCATAGTGCCCTATAGACTTGCACCTGAAGCACTGCACCTGACTCGTGTCCCTTGGCGCATGTGTAACCTGGTGGTCCTGGTTATTGTTCCCTCCATTGCGATTACCATTTCCACTACCATTACCTGTGACATTGCCATTGTTACTCTTGTGCCCATTGTGATAATGGTTGCCATTATGGTTGTGGCCATTGACTCCATGATGATTATGTCCATTACCTCCATGATGATGATGATGATGATGCCCATTACCTCCATTATGCTGATATGAAGTGCATGACTTTTGTTGTGGTCCTGAATCATACCTATTATTGTTGTTGTACTTCCTCTTGTGATTCTCTATGGCTTGATGCTTCACCTCTAGCATAATAGCCTTATCAATCAGGTCCTGGCAGTTATTAAAAGTAGCCATTATCAACTGAATGCTCAACTCATCATTCAAACCCTCAAGAATTTCTACTGCCAAGCTGCATCAGTGTTAACATCATTAGGAGCGTAGCATGCAAGATTATTAAATTCAGCCACATAAGCATTAACTGTGCGACCTCTCTGGCGCAAACTGCGAAACTCCTTCTTTTTCAGACTCATAGCACCAGCAGACACATCCGCAACACGAAAAGCATCCTGAAACTGTGTCCAAGTGACAGAAGCAATGGGATAAGTGATCACGTAGTTGTCCCACCAAGCTGCGGCAGGACCCTCAAACAAATGTGAGGCAAAACTCAATATCTCTACATCTGTGCATCCAACCGTCTCTGGGTTCCTACTAACTCCATGGAGCCAATAATCAGCTACAATAGGTTCAGGGGAACTGGAGAGCCTATGAGGATTCAACCTCAGGAACCTGGTAAGCATATCCACATGTGGTGAATTGTTGTTGTTGTTGTTGTACTGGTTGTTCTGGTTCTGCACAAGCACCTGGATCAACTAAGTCTGCCCCTGAAGCAACTACTGCATGTATGGTGGTATGTCATTGCCATTGTTGTGTCCTCCTGGAGCATTGCGCCTATTATCATGCCTCAACGACATCTGGTGGGCAAGCATAGAAGAGTTATAGATATAATAGGGCCAAAAGATACATATACAAATATATTCTACCCATATTCATATATGATCAAGGAAATATAAAGTAGAAAAAACACAACACGAATAATACCAATAAACAAATAGACAAACAAGGACAATAATATAGTATTATATATATGTATATGTATAGTCGAATAATTTCGACGAGACAAAATTTAACAAACAAGCTACCAATCAAGCAAACAATCTAGTATCTTCATACCACGAAACAGGACATAATCAGATACACTAACACGATAACGTTGCAATATAAAATAAGCATAAATGGTGGTCTCAGCACTAGTTCCTAGATAACGTTGCAATATAAAACAAGCATAAATGGTGGTCTCAGCACTAGTTCCTACTTAACTGTTCATGATACTTCATGAGTGAACTAATAAACAGTAAAAGGATAACTAGCTTATAAAATAATTTCCACTCCTATCGCTTTTCTAATCCATATTCTAGGCTCACGTCCTACAGTCAACACACTGCTCTGATACCAACTGAAACGACCATATCTCGAAGGATTTGAGTCTCTATGCTTACCATGCTAGTCCCTGGATCGAACTCGCTAGCACACACAGTATAAATAGCCCTACAATTATAAACTACAACAACACAAGTTCCAACACTAATGCAATTTTGTAAAATCATTCTGATGTAATAGGCCACTCAAACAGCAATAAAGACCCACAAATAAAATTCTTTTGAGGATTTGAAAAATACCAAAACATAGTAGATGTAATGGAACAATATTCTGGACATTATGAACATTTTTAAAGATAGGGGAGAAGTCATGTTATCTCCACTCCAATAATTGCCTTTAGTTGCACAATGATCCAAATAGTCAAAACGGGCAAATGATGCAATAAAAATATGAGATGCATATGAATGATCTAATAACATCCTAATTTAGTAAAATTGGGATGCTACATGTCGGGCAACTAGTGACGTCACATTAAGCGGTGCATTTAATGCACCCTTTCAGCCCACAGAGTTGGTTATGATAGCACTGTTGCTATCATATTAGTGCATAATGACTACTTTGCCAGTGTGGTGACCCCTTAATCTATAAAAGGAGGCCCATGGCAACCGTAGATAGTTAGAAGATTGGAGAACTCACACCCCCATACGCGTGTAGTGGCTACTGCCCTGAGGCAACCCTTGCCGGGCAAGTGTACTACGCTCCACCACATTATTTCCACCATCAATCCACCAAAGCAGGAGTAGGGTCTCACGGCACAATGTCGGCCCAAACCTTGGTAAAACTGCCCGCGATCTCTGCCGTGCTATCCCACGCTCGTCTGCTCTTTTGTGCACCGCGACGTCCCCCTGCCAAACCATCAAGGGCCTCCTGGTCCCACAGTTGGTCATGGTTTCCCGTGACATGATGTGTATGTGTCGTATCCACTTTTCCTTACACTTTTGCTCTTGTTTTGGACTCTAATTTGCATGATTTCAATGAAACTATCCCAGACTGACGTTGTTTTCAGCAGAACTACCATGGTGTTGTTTTTGTGCACAAATAAATGTTCTTGGAATAGGATGAAAATTTTGGATATTTTTTATGGAATAAAATAAAATTATTGGAACAGAACCACCTGGAGGGGGTGCTCCATCCTGCCCAGCTGGCACCAGGGTGCGCCAGTCTCCCCAGGCGAGCCTTGGTGTCTCATGGGGCCCATGGGGCTCCGCTGACCCTAACTCCTCCACTATAAATTCCTATTTTCAGAGAAACAAATAAGTTTCATCACGTTTTACGATACGAAGCTATCGCCACCTCCCGTTCTTCATCGGGAGGCTAGGTTTGGAGTCCGTTCGGGGCTCTGTAGAGGAGGGATCTTTTATCTTCATCATCATCAACCATCCTCCATAACCAATGCCATGATGCTCACCACCGGGAGTGAGTAATTCCTTTGTAGGCTCGCTGGTCGGTGAGAGGTTGGATGAGATTCATCATGTAATCCAGTTAGTTTTATTAGGGCTTGATCCCTTGTATCCACTATGTTGTGAGATTGATGTTGCAATGACTTTGCTATCCTTAATGCTTGTCATTAGGGCCCGAGTGCCATGATTTTAGATCTGAACCGTTTATGTTATCACATTTATATCTATGTTCTTGATCCGATCTTGCGAGTCATATGCACCTACTAAGTGTTAGGATCCGCATACCCCAAGGTGACAACAATTGGAATTCTTTCCGGTGATTACCGTAGTATGATGAGTTCTTGTATTCATTATGTGTTAATATGTTGATCCGGTTCTCTACTAAAAGGAGGCCTTAATATCCATTAGTTTCCTATGGACCCCATAGCTACTGGAGGGTAGGACAAAAGATGTCATTCAAGTTCTTTTCCATAAGCAGTCTGACTATTTACGAAATATATGCCTACATTATATCGATGAACATGAGCTAGTTGTATGTCGCCCTAGGTTATAACTATTATATGATGAATATTATCCAATGATATCATGGATCGAGTGTCTGTGATATTTTCCACATATTGATCTTGATAAGTTACTATTGTTGGTGCTACCATTACAATTGCTACAAAACCACTGCTACTATTGTTACCGTCACTACTGCTATCAAAACTATCATACTATTGTGCTACTGATTACTTTGCTGTAGATATTTAATCTCTGGGTGTGCTTGAGTTCACAACTCAACTGCTAATACTTACAAATATGCTTTGGCTCCCCTTTTGTCGAATCTATAATTTTGGGTTGAATACTCTACCCTCGAAAACTGTGTGACCCCCTTTACTTGTGGGTTATCAAAACCTTTTTCTGGCGCCATTGCTCGGGAGCATATCTATATTTGTTGAGTCACTTGGGATTTATATCTGATTATCACTATGAAGAATCTGAAGGATACTAGAACCAAGATCGTTCCCTCTACGTCAAGGGGAGGTAAGCAATTGCCATCTAGCTCTGTACTTGATTCACCTTCTGTTTTAAATAATCATACAACACAACCACCTGTTATCAACTCTGATATGTCGCAAGTTATTGATTATGCTACTTCTGCTATGATGATGCTAGTACCTTGCTTTATAAGACTGTGCCACTAGGTGAACTTCATGATGAACAACTTGCTAGAATTAGAAATAGTGTGAATCCTGAAATTGATTGGACTGCTGAAACTTGTGATGCCCCCGATTTTACCACACACTAATCATGCACGCAAATGTGTACGACCAAGATCAGGGACTCACGAGAAGATATCACAACACAACTCTAGACACAAGTTAAAGTCATACAAACTTCATATTACAAGCTAGGGGCCTCGAGTGCTTAAATACATAAGCTAGAAAGCACAATAGTCAATGGAAGCCACAATATCTCAGTACAGACATACAGACATAAGTTAAACAAGTTGCCATAAGATGGCTAGCACAAACAGCGATACATGTCGAAGAGGCACATGCATCCTGCCTGGGACCCTCCTAAACTACTACTGGTCGTCAACGGCCTACACGTAGTAGCTGTCTCCGTCGGGGTAGATATAGTCGTTGGTGGTGGCATCTGGCTCTTGGCCTCCACCATCTGGTTGCATCAACCAAGAAGAAAGGAAAAAGGGGGAAACGGGGAGCAAAGCAACCGTGAGTACTCATCCTAATTACTCGCAAGCAAGGATCTACACTACACATTGATAACCCACAAGTGTAGGGGATCAGTTGTAGCCTCTTTCGATAAGTAAGAGTGTCGAACCCAACGAGGAGCTAAAGGTAGAACAAATATTCCCTCAAGATCTATCGACCACCGATACAACTCTACGCACGCTTGACGTTTACTTTACCTAGAACAAGTATTAAACTAGAAGTACTTTGTAGTTTTTGTGGGATAGGTTTGCAAGAATAAAAAGAATACGTAAATATAAACTAGGGGTTGTTTAGGTAAAGAAGCAATAAAATTAGTAATAGAGAGTGTGGAAAAGTGGTGGTAGGAGTTGCCAAATTGTCCCTAAGCAATTGACTACGTTACTAGACAGATAGCAAGTTTTATGTGGGAGAGGCCACTGCTAGCATGTCACCCCTGACTTGGAATTCTATGCACTAATGATTGGAACTATTAGCAAGAATCCGCAACTACTAACGTTCATTAAGGTAAAACCCAACCATAGCATTAAGATATATTGGTCTCCCTTCAATCCCGTATGCATCAATTTCTACGCTAGGTTGAAGCTTCTGTCACTCTTGCCCTCCAATACGTAGTCCTATCAAGATACAACTAAACCTATGGTGTGATCCACGCACGCGCTCATACGATGGGCACCAAAGGACAGGAACATAACCACAAGCAAATAAAATCAATCATAGCAATTCACCTATCACCGATAGGACAATGAAAATCTACTCACACATCATAGGATAGCAACACATCATTGGATGATAATATGAAGCATAAAGCACCATGTTCAAGTAGAGGGTACAGCGGGTTGCGGGAGAGTGGACCGCTGTAGATAGATGGGGGAAGGTGATGAAGATGTTGGTGAAGATGACGGAGGTGTTGGTGTAGATCACCATCACACGATGATGGCCCCGGCGGTGTTCCGGCGCCACAGGGAGAGAGGGGGAGAGAGCCCCCCTCCTTCTTCTTCTTCCTTGACCTGCTCCCTAGAGGGGAGAAGGGTTTCCCCTATCGTCCATGGCCTCCATGGCAGTGGAGGGGCGAGAGCCCCTCCAAGATTAGATATGTCTATCTGTCTCTCTCTGTTTCTGAGTTCCCAAATTCTAGCCTTTTATCGTTTCTTATATTCTCGGAGATCCATAACTCCGATTGGGCTGAATTTTGGACACGATTTTTATCGGGATTTTAGCTTTCTTGTGGCGAAAGAAGGGCACCAACCGCCTTACGGGGTGGCCACGAGGGCCAAGGGTGCGCCCCTCACCCTCGTGGGCCACTCGGGCATCATCTCACGTTGATTTCACTTCCCAAAATTCACATATATTCCCAAAAAATATCCGTCCGTTTTTATCCCGTTTGAACTCCGTTTGATATGGATATTCTGCGAAACAAAAACATGCAACAAACAGGAACTGGCACTGGGCACTGGATCAATATGTTCGTCCCAAATATAGTATAAAAATTTGCCAAAAGTATACGAAAGTAATATAATATTGGCATGGAACAATCGAAAATTATAGATACGACGGAGACGTATCAGCATCCCCAAGCTTAATTCCTGCTCGTCCTCGAGTAGGTAAATGATAAAAAGGATAATTTCTGATGTGGAATGCTACCTAGCATAATCTTGATCATGTAATCTAATCATGGCATGAATATTAAGACACAAGTGATTCAAAGCAATAGTGTATCATTTGACATTAAGACAATAATACTTCAAGCATACTAATAAAGCAATCATGTCCTTTCCAAAATAACATGGCCAAAGAAAGTTATCCCTACAAAATCATATGGTCTGGCTATGCTCAATCTTCACCACACAAAGTATTTAAATCATGCACAACCCCGGTTTTAGCGAAGCAATTGTTTCATACTTTAGTATTCTCAAACTTTTTCAACTTTCGCGCAATACATGAGCGTGAGCCATGGACATAGAAATATGTGTGGAATAGAAGGTGGTAGTAGACAGAAGTAGGGAGAAAGTCTCACATCGACTAGGAAAATCAATGGACCATGGAGATGTCCATCAATTGATATCAATGTGAGTGAGTAGGGATTGCCATGTAACAGATGCACTAGAGCTATAAGTGTATGAAAGCTCAAAAGAAAATTCGTGGGTGTGCATCAACTTGCTTGCTCATGAAGACCTAGGGCATTTAAGGAAGCCCGTCGTTAGAATATACAAGCCAAGTTCTGTAATGAAAATTCCCACTAGTATATGGAAGTGACAACATAGGAGACTCTCTATCATGAAGAACATGGTGCTATGATGAAGCACAACTGTTGAAAAAGATAGTAGCATTGTCCCCCTTTTTCTTTTCTTTTCTTTCCTTTTATTTTCTTTTTTCTTCTTTTTTTGGGCTTCCTTTTTGTGCCTTTCTCCTTTTTTTATTTGGCCTTTTTTTTCCGGGACAATGATATAATAATGATGATCATCACACTTTTATTTACTTACAACTCGATACTAGAACAAAAATATGACTCTATATGAATGCCTCCATCGGTGTACCAGGATGTGCAATGATCTAGGATAGCAATGACATCAAAAAACGCACTAGCCATGTAAGGCAATATGACAATGATGGCGCGTGTCATAACAAACAGAACGGTGGAGTTACATGGCAATATATCTCGGAATGGCTATAGAAATGCCATAATAGGTAGGTATGGTGACTATTTTGAGGAAGGGTATAAGGTTGTTTGATGCACCAGCGAATATTACGCGGTACTAGAGTGGCTAGCAAGGTGGAAGGGTGAGAGTGCTTATAATCCATGGACTCCACATTAGTCATAAAGAACTCACATACTTATTGCGAAAAATCTATAAGCCCTCGAAGCAAAGTACTACACGCATGCTCCTAGGGGAAGGGTTGATAGGAGTTAACCATCGCGTGATCCCGACCTCCACTCAAACGATGACAATCAAAAAATAAATCATGCTCCAACTTCATCACATAACGGTTCACCTTACGTGCATGCTTCGGGAATCACAAACCTCAACACAAGTATTTCTACAATCCACAACTACCCACTAGCATGACTCTAATATCACCATCTTTATATCTCAAAACTATTGCAAATAATCAAGCATATCATATCCAGCGATCTACAAGTTTATGTAGGATTTTATGACTAACCATGTGAATGACCAATTCCTGTCAACTCTCTAAATAGATATAAGTGAAGCAAGAGAGTTTTAATTCTTTCTACAAAATATATGCCCACACTCTAACAAATATAAGTGAAGCAAAAGAGCATTCTACAAATGGTGGTTTTGTATGTGAGGGGAAACATGCAATCCAAACTTCAAATGATATAAGTGAAGTCCAAAGGCCATTCTATAAATCAGCCAAGGCCTATCTCATACCAGCATGGTTCATTTATTAAAAGAGAAAGAAAAAGCATACGACGCTGCAAGAGTTTACGCATATCATGTGAACGAAACGAATCCGAAAACATACCGATACTTGTTGAAGAAAGATGGGATGACTTCCGGGGTATCCCCAAGCTTAGACGCTTGAGTCTCCTTGACTATTTACTTGGGGTGTCTCGGGCATCCCCAAGCTTGAGCTCTCGCCTCTCCTCCTTCTCCTCATATCGAGACCTCCTCAATCTTCGAACACTTCATCCACACAAAACTTAACAGAACTTTTAGTGGCGGGGTTAGTGCATATGATCAATAAAATCCCATCATGTACTGCTATAACATTATTGTATAATTACGAACAAACAATACCCACTTTATGCTATCACAATTCTATGGCCCCAAGTCAAAGAGGCTTCAACAACAATTCAAATATATGCAAATAATGAAGCTATAACAGCAATCTGTGAAAACAGGACAGTCTGTAGTAATCTGAACATTAACCATACTTCTATATATCTAAAAATTATGGAAAAATTAGTAAAAATCAACAATTTGTATAGGAAGACTTTGCAAAAAGTTTCAGATCCTTTAAAGATTTCAGTAAAAAATGTAAAATCATGCACTTCAGCCAATGTTTCTGTTTTTGCACCGCACAAACCAACAAGTAGTTTAATCAACCTAAAGGAAACTCTTGGCACATTATTTTTGTAATACAATGGAATAGTACAAGGGGATAATTATTTTTGTTGAAAAGTTTCTGTAATTCAAGATTTGCAAAGTTTCCATGGGCATGAACAAAGTTCAAGGAGCTCCCCCATTTCAACGGTGCTCGTCCTTCTTACTTTCACTTTTCTTTTTGAAAAAGTTTTAGGTTCCCCTCTTAATTTTTTTTTGTTTTTAAACTTTATAAAAGCACACAACAGAAATAAATGACTCTATAAAACTTCCAGGTTGTCTCCCAGGTAGCGCTTTCTTTAAAGCCATTAAGCTAGGCATATAGTGCTCAAGTAATGGATCCACCGGATCCCAAGGTATATCAAAGCCAATTTTAATTAGCAATGATTTGGCATTTAGTAGTGAGCACAAAGTGATATGTGTCATGCAAGAACGAAGTCTAACTCTCTTCCTATGCATAGGCATGTCATACAAGAACAATTCATGCACATCAAGTAAAGGCCAATGCATAGTATAAGCAGTTTCTTGCAATTTTATCGTGTTGGAAACATAGAGAGGCGGAGATGTAGTTCCTCTCTCATAATAATTGCAAGTAGGAGCAGCAAGCACATGCATATTATATTCATCAAAATCATCATGTGTAATGGAAAAAGGAAACCCATGAACATAATCCTCAATAAGTGCAAACTTCTCCAATATAGTGTAATTTGGAGAATTCAAAAAGATAATAGGACTATTATGTGTGGGTGCAATAGCAACTATCTCATGTTTAACATAAGGAAATATAGAAACTTCATCTCCATAGGCATAATTCATATTGGCATCTTGGCCACAAGCATAGCAAGCATCATCAAAAAGGGATATTTCAAAAGAATCAACGGGATCCTAACAATCATCATAGCATTCATCCTTCGGTAAGCACGAAGGGAAATTAAACAATGTATGAGATAAAGAGTTACTCTCATTAGAAGGTGGTCATGGGTGATCAATCCGCTCTTCTTCCTCATCTTTTTCATCCAATGAGCTCATAATGTCATTAATTTCTTCTTCCATAGACTCCTGCAAAATATTAGTCTTTTCTTGGACAGCGGAGGAGTCCTCAATATATGGTTTAACATAGGCATTAGAAGCATAATTATCATAACAATATTTAAATATGGCAAAATTTTCATATTTGTAAAGAGTAGCATAATACTTTTCAATCAAAGAAGAAATTTCATAAGCACCCTTAAAAGCAACAAATTCTTCAATTTGTTGAACATCATAGTAACTATAAACACCCTTAGCATATGAGGATACGATTCCATTATCACTAAACTCACATTGGTAGGGAAGGTGTTTCTTAGGGTCTTCAGAACAATAAGTAAAATCATATATTTCACATAAATTTCAAGCATAGCATTGAAAATGATGAATCTGATCCAGTAAAAGTTTCCCTTCTTGAGATAAGTGGTGTCGCACATAACAAGCATGCTCATCTAAAGAATTTCCCTCAACTAAGCTAGTTGGGGTTTCAGCACGAGCACATAGGGATCGAAGATGATCCAAGTAAAAAGCTTCAGGAGTGTCATAGATTTTGAGTGGTTCTTCAACCATTGGTTCAGCAGGTACCACTATTTTTTTGGTATTTTGCGTTTCCTACCCATAGCTCAAGATAGAAAACAACTTAGAACAGCAAATAAAATCTAATTAGTGATAAAGCAAACAAGCACACATGAGAATATTCACCCACGATATTGCTCCCTGGCAACGGCGCCAGAAAAAGGTCTTGATAACCCACAAGTGTAGGTGATCAGTTGTAGCCTCTTTCGATAAGTAAGATTGTCGAAACCAACTAGGAGCTAAAGGTAGAACAAATATTCCCTCAAGTTCTATCGATCACCGATACAACTCTACGCACGCTTGGCGTTTACTTTACCTAGAACAAGTATGAAACTAGAAGTACTTTGTAGTTTTTGTGGGATATGTTTGCAAGAATAAAAAGAGCACGTAAATATAAACTAGGGGATGTTTAGGTAAAGAAGCAATAAAGTTAGTAATACAGAGTGTGGAAAAGTGGTGATAGAGTTGCAAAATTGTCCCTAAGCAATTGACTACGTTACTAGACCGATAGCAGGTTTTATGTGGGAGAGGCCACTGCTAGCATGTCATCCCTGACTTGGAATTCCATGCACTTATGATTGGAACTATTAGCAAGCATCCACAACTACTAACGTTTATTAAGGTAAAACCCAACCATAGCATTAAGATATATTGGTCCCCCTTCAATCCCATATGCATCAATTTCTATGCTAGGTTGAAGCTTCTGTCACTCTTGCCCTCCAATACATAGTCCTATCAACATACAACTAACCCTATGGTGTGATCCATGCACGCGCTCATATGATGGGCACCAAAGGACAGCAACAAAACCACAAGCAAATTAAATAAATCATAGCAATTCACCAATCCCCGATAGGACAACGAAAATCTACTCAGACATCCTAGGATGCAACACATCATTGGATAATAATATCAAGCATAAAACACCATGTTCAAGTAGAGGGTACAGCGGGTTGTGGGAGAGTGGACCACTGTAGATAGATGGGGGAAGGTGATGAAGATGTTTTAGAAGATGACAGAGGTGTTGGTGTAGATCGCTGTCTCACGATGATGGCCCCGACGGTGTTTTGGTGCCACCGGGAGAGAGGGGGAGAGAGCCACCTCCTTCTTCTTATTCCTTGACCTTCTCCCGAGATGGGATAAGGGTTTCCCCTCAGGTCCATGGCCTCCATGGCGGCGGAGGGGCGAGAGCCCCTGCGAGATTGGATTTGTCTCTCTGTCTCTCTCTGTTTTTGCGTTCACAGATTCTGGCGTTTCACCGTTTCTTTTATTCCTGGAGATCCATAACTCCGATTGGGCTGAATTTTGGACATGATTTTTATCCGGATATTAGCTTTCTTGCGGCGAAAGAAGGGCACCAACCTCTTTACGGGGTGGCCACAAGGGCCCAGGGCGTGCCTTCCTCCCCTGGGCGCGCCCCTCAACCTCATGGGCCACTCGGGCATCATCTCACGTTGATTTCACTTCCCAAAATTCACATATATTCCCAAAAAATCTCCGTCCGTTTTTATCCCATTTGGACTCTGTTTGATATGGATATTCTGCGAAACAAGAAACATGCAACAAACAGGAACTGGCACTGTGCACTGGACGAATATGTTAGTCCCAAAAATAGTATAAAAAGTTGCCAAAAGTATATGAAAGTTGTATAATATTGGCATGGAACAATCAAAAAATTATGGATACGACAGAGACGTATCACATATGCATTGGTATCCGTATAAATGGGTAATATATGTGGGCTAAACTTTAGAATGCGAGCATAGGAGGAGGAAAGCTAGTCCTATCGAAGACTACGCTTCTGGCAGCCACCATCTTGTAGAAGTACAATAGAATAGTTGGTATGTAACAAGTATCAGCATATAGCATAATCCTCAGCGCCCTATGAGAGAGAAATCACCGAGTTTTGTATGGAACTCATCTGGGTGTGTTTTTTAATTATCCAATTCTAGTCATCATAGGTCGGAATACAACTCCAAGTCGTCCTGTTACCATGGACATGACAATTCAAATAGATTACTTCCCTGCAGGGATGCAACGCATTGCACAACACACTTGATTACTCTGGCTGGACACACTTTCCAGGGTCATGCATGGCCTCGGAAGATCAACATGTCGCAGCCGTACCTAGGCCCAACAGAGAGGTCAGCACGCTGGTCTACATCCTAAGCGCAGGGGTCTCGGGCCTATCGCCTGTTGCACTCCTACATGTTGCAAGGGCGGATGGGATCAGTCATTCAAACCTCCATTACAAAGAAAATTGCTTTACGCAGACCACCAGGGCGCGCGCCGCTCAGTCATTGACATTTGGAAAGCTGCGGTTGATACTACGACGCCGAGTGCGCATAAATGTCCACGCATACTTGGTTAGTGCGTATAGGCCAATGACCCAACTCATATCAAATATCCAAACTCGTTATGTGTGTTATTTTTAAGTAGAGACAATTCCTTATTTAACACTATCTTAAAATTGGATGCCCTATTTAACACCAGAAAAAAAATCTTACCCATAACATTAACTCTTAATTTTGGTCCCAAAACAACACTTGCATCCAATATTTGAGGTAACAGTGTAAAATGGTGTATGGAATGATAATTTTGCCCTGAAACATCTAGCCAATCTAGCCCTGTATTTATGTTAGTGTGGCCAAAAGGTTATGTGTAAAATAATTTGTTAGTGTATGTTAGTGTTGTCATATTTAATGGGACAACACATGTTAGTGTGGCCAAAAGGTTGTGCGTAAAATAATTTGCCTAAGCTTACTTGATAGGCCAAGCTCATAGTTTGGTGGCTCACCAGCGATTTAAACGCTGATGGTATGTGGGCAATGCAATGAGGAGAAGTGTTCAGTAATCTGTATGCACGTTGGAGTTAGAAGACTGCACAACACCTGCTGGAGTGAGTGGCAACACATCGTGTTTGAGTTTGTGCCGCCAAGAGAGCGGAGTTGATCGATCCCAAGCTAGACTTTCACATGTAGGCGCGTCACATACGGCCAGACTACATGCACTATTGCGAAGCAAGATCAAACAAGTAGCTAGCTTTTGCACGTATGTGTGCAGCCCTCCAATGGTTTGTTTTAGCGTTCTCAAACCAACAGAACAAGAGGCGCCTAGGAAAAGACAATAAATTTTTTGGTGATATACTTGTGCCAAGTGTAGTATTGTCATTTCAAGTGCCATTTAACACCGTTAGCTCAAAAATTGATGGAAGTTTTATATTGGGAACAAAATTTAGAGTCAATGATAGGTAGGGAAGAAATATTTCGTGAGTGTTAAATAGCGAATCTTATTTGAAAATAGTGTTAAATAAGGAATTCTTTCTTTTAATTAACCGCAGACGCTCATGGTGTGCTTTCGCTTTTTCGGTTTGATTCGGTTCGGTTTATACGGTTTTCGGTTTTATATGGTTTTTATACTTCTGTTTATATGGTTTTATATGTGATACGGTTTGGTTTCAGTAATAACCGTTTAATCTCGGTTCAGTTTCGGCAATAACCAAAATAACCAAAGTTGACTCGAACTTTAAGCAACACATATTTTTATCACAATCAAAAATTGATGGGATAATGGTACTGCCTCCAGATATAAGTGAAAAAATGGGATGAAGGAGAGGAAGGACGTACATACATGTTAAATTGTAAACAACCTACTAGTACAAACTACCACGCCATCAACCTTTTTTTAGGGAACCAAGCGACTAACTTGTTGCGTGGTACCTCTCCTTTTTAGAAAATGATCGTCGTAGGCTGGTAGCTCTCTCTCAAAAAGAGAAAATGATCGTGGCTTTAAAGGCCCATGTATATGGTCAACTCCTGGTACTAGTTGGAGGCCTACCTATTTTTTGGCAGATGACCCACCTGTTGGCCTTTTGGGCTGGAGATTTGAGCCCAAACAAGCACTGCATGCATTTGCTGCCCAGCTCAGCTCGGGGTGCAGTAGTTTATTACCACATCGCGGAGGGAGCTACTTCGCAGTGAGCGGAAAGGCTATAAAAGGTGGCGAGCTGCTGTGATGTGAACACAATTCCTCACACAGCAACACTACTTCGGTTATTTCGGTTTAAACCAAAAAAACCAAAAGTTAAATGGTTTCCAGAATTGGAAACTAAAACTGAAACCGGAACCTAAAAAAACCGAGAATTTAATTCGGTTCAGTTTTTTTGGTTTTCGGTTCGGTTTGGCATAGGCCTAGCGGACGCCGACCAGGGACTAGGCTCACCTGTCTCGTAGGTGGTCCAAACCTACCCTATCGCTCCACCATAAAGAATCACTCGGGGGGGG